>LS997563.1:44980650-45520650 GCA_000469685.2 Haemonchus contortus
AAGGGGCGCTGTCGGGTCAAAAAATGGCTAACGTAGGGCGTAATAAGTTCTCCCAAATCTGGCTTTTACACCCGAGGCGGACGAGTTGTTAAGCGTTGCAGAAACTGTCGAGGTTGCACCATTAGGGACCCACACCTTGCACGCAGGCAGTGCACAGCAGCCAGCTGTAGGCAGTAGCCCGCATATTCGAGCAGCTCGTCATACATCCCATCCATGCAGCTTTTTCGCAATATTGTCTCTCCCGACCCCCCATCCTACAACTTTTTCGAATTCTCATATTTCTATAAGTCAATCGATATTCATTTCTCTAACCCTATCACTGCTTATTAATAAATGCTCTACACAATAATATAATGTATCTAGCTATTTTAAAGGCACAGTTTACGATAATTTTGAGGTACACGTTTTTATTCGAAAAGCGGAAGTATAGACTGGGAATAGTTCATCGGTAATGAAGAAGCGAGAAAATTCGCCGATTTCGAGAAAAATATGGCTCCTCAAAGTAGGACAAATAGAGGATGGACGAGATTGCCATGACGGAAATAACATGGAAGGGTTATTCGGACGAGATTTCGGTTATTGCCTTTGAGCAAAGAGCTGATTACATCGAGCTAGAATTACACAGAACTGCCTTTCACTGTGGCTATGGGTCATGACAAGTTGTTTGAACTTCCTACATGGGTTCCCTTGTGATCGGTGCAGCTTCTAAAATGCCGGTGAAACTCGTCCGAGGATGCACATGGGCCAATATTTGAGCCTTTATAACTCCCTAACTAGGCCGTTTTCCGGCCTTATAGTGCCAAATATGGTATACGCGGGGACCTTAAAAACATCCTGTGGGGGAATCTCAGAGACCATTTTCATCGTGAACTTTGCCTTTAATGAAGGAACAGATTCGTAGTGTAATCTTTCCTTCCATTTGCGCCTGGTACAGTGGAAACCTAGAAATGAACAGGTAAAATAAAAAAATTGACTGTGATAGCTTTAGCTAACAAAAATTCTAACAGTTCTGTGCAGATAGTGTTTTTCCACCATGAACAGTATACCTTCACCTTATTCACTGTTTTCAAAAGCGGGAGATCTCAGACCAGTCTGGGGAGTAGATCAGGAAGAGGACAAATCAAGGGAACTGTGAATTGGGTGGTGTCCGAAGATTGTTTTACAAGAGAAAAATCAGATCCACAACAAAATTTTGTGGCAGTCGAATATGCGGTGCTCCACCATCAACACCTCTCCCTGCCCTTTACTCTCAAGCTATAAAATCTTTCCAAAATTTGTCGGAAAGTCAGAAATGTCTTCGAGTGAGTCGGCAACATTGGACTGGGCTGTTTATGTTACAAGCACTCTCGCGGAATCGTTTTCCGGCGTGAAATATCTCAGATATCTTTTCACAAAATGGTGAATACTTTTTCTTTTCTCGAAATTTCCATTAACTACTTTTCTGAATACTTTATTGTTTTTGTCGAAACGGGTGTCATCAGGCGAATTATGGCGAGATGGGGCATTCAGGTACGTGCTGAGATACCGTGCCTTCGTTTTCTCCGAAAAAGTTTCACGAATTCAACCTTTATGTTATGATCTTAATAAGAAAGTATTCTTCTACAGCTGTGTTAATGGGTTTATTGAAAAGTGTTCATTGAATTATTTCACGAATTGCTAGAAATATTCTTTGCGTGAGGTGGTTGTTACGATGAGAAGTACTCTGTGCAGAAGATGATCCAGTTCTGGATACAACTTAGCGCCCCCAAGTAAACGGATAAATAAATCATTCTCTATGATCATTTTCTTCTCTAGATGGACGCAAAAATCGCATAAAAGTATAAAGTTTTTGGGTTAATCAATCCAACTGTAGGATGCGCCTCGCATTCGACTTCCATGCAGAAACATAATGGCGTACTGAATGCACATGTGGCCTATACAACGACTAGCGGTGGTCAGCTGATGTACAATTCAGTGAAAGATCGCCTAAGAGACGCTTTCAATGAAAACAGTCAGGATAGGGCGCTAAAAAGCTTACAGAACTCGGCCCGACGTACATACCCAAGGCGGACGAGTTGTTACGTGTTGTAAAAACTGTAGAGGTTTCACCATTCGCATCGTGACCCACAGCTTGCACGCAGCAGCTATTGCAGCCAGATGTATGCAATAGCGGGCTCATTTGAACTGCTCGTCCAAATACCACCCCCCCCCCCCCCCCCCCCCTCCTCCCATGCAACTTCTGTCGTTACACTCTCGTCCAACCCCTACTTTTACTTCATTTTGTAGCTTTCAATTTTCCTGAATACGCCACTTCTGCACTGTTCTGAACTATCTCTCATTAGTCGTCTGAAGCTAGATAACCCAAAATAGTGGTGGACTGTTCCTTCAAGGAGATCGAACCTAAGCTAATCACTCATAGGCATTATTGCCAATTCATGCCAAGGCTGAACTTAAAAAATGAGCATTTCAGAAAAAACAGTACTTCTCTGGCGATGAAACAACTTTGTTGTAGGTTGTATTAGCCTTCGAGGTTTTTAAAACACTTTATCCTCACGGCTTACGTTTTTTTTGTCTGAAAGTCGGACATGGGATATTTTGGTGATGAACTTTTATGAATTCTTGAGATGAGTTATCTCGGTCAGAAGTTGGGTCATCGAGGGTGTTCGAACGTGTAATTCCTATTGAAATAGCTGATTTCAGCTTTACCATCAAGTTCTTCGTCGTCGCAATTACAATTGAGCGGTGTGAAGAATCCTGTAAAACGAGAGTCACCACAATTAAAAGTGGAAAACATAGCAAGAGCTGGGTGAGTGAGAAATCAATTTTTTTCAATCTATCAAGAGGCAATATTTCAGGAGTAATTATCGCAAGTTTTTGCTGAATGAGTTTAAACGAGTGTTCCGTCGAGTTTTTAGCCTGTATGTTCGGAACCACACCCAGTAGACACCTACCTTTCTTCTAAATAGATTTATTCCACCACCCAAACTGTTTGGGAGATAAATCATGATGTTGATGTGTTGCCTTCAAAAAGATGATCTCCTGTAGTCACTACCAGCTCTTCAACAGAAATCGACCAGCTATCGGGACAGCGGTGTAAGTCGGAAGTCTCGATCCGCTAACAGCGCCTGGCGATCCCCATTTGGCTCACTCTGGGCATGTGCCATTAAGGGTTCCCATAGCTACCCGGACGTTGGTCCGTGCTGTCCGAGATGGTCGACCAGTTCTTTTTGGTGGAGGTTCATAAGGAAGTAGAACTTCATTTTGTACATTCCATCTTGTGTCGGTTCTTTATTCCTAGAGGTGGTGGTGCGGTCAAAAAAAAACAGGAGCCAGCACTCTTTTTTTGGGCCACGTGCAACATATTCCAGTAGAGTTTTTTCGTGCTTCCGAGAAGCCCTTCACATCCAATCGCAAAAAATGAGAGGTCTCAGTTTGCTTTTTGTGGAAGCTGCTGAAAATCTACACCAACGAAAAAACGTGGTTGGACTGAGCTCGTCTTTGTTTCAGCACACCAAAACCGCTGGCTCCGCCTACGTCTATATCGGAATGGCAGTTGTTGGCGGTTTTGCAACGGGCTAATCTTGTACAGTACTATGATATGTTTATATCACAAGGTTCGTTATAAGCCATATGATAAAAGATGAGGTTTCTGATGGTAGTATATTGTATTATGGGATACGCCACTAGTCTGACTGTCACTCAGTATCATTTGCAAAGGTTGAATGCATAGGTTACATGCTTTCCAGAATAACACCCTGGTTTGAATAGGTGGAAGTATTCCTTGCCTGTGTGAAACTGAAACATCTCTGTCTCTGGAATTTAGGGTCGGGTAGTGCCAAGGTGCGCACCCATATGGTGCAGGATCAATTATCACCCAGACGAACCAAAACTTCCATCCATCCAAGGTCTATTTATTGCTGCCTGACATGCTTCTGAGTGGCTCTGATAGGGTGCTATTGTGATGAGCAAGTACACAGTACAAATGTCGCAAACGATCTAGAGGGTAGTCAAATTCGTGGGGCATCCCATAACACAACTGGCCAACATTAGAAACCTTATCTTTTCCAAACTTCTAAATATATTTTGTTTTGTACTATCCCTAATAGGGTTTCTCTGAATTGAATCCTTTTTAGGAGGCGATGATATTAATCAGATTATGCAATGTGACGAAGGGGAATTCCTTGAGATTATGTCGCTTGTCGGTATGCTATCAAAACCATTGCATGTACGACGGTTGCAACGAGCCTTAACGGTACGTTAACATTCCTACCTGAATATTCCAACCTGTCTTTCAGCTATTTCTGTCGAATTGATTGAATCCCGATGTGAAGGAGAGTAATAAATAGTAATCTCCCAGTGATTGACTGGCATCAAGTACAATTCCTGCTGCCATCTACGTGGGAATCAGACAAAGACACTCTTTGGACTATATGGACTTCAGATTACTTAAGGGCGCAGTTCGTGTTAAAGAATGATTCCTGAGAGTACACCCCTGAATGAAGCTGTAAACCCCAAGGATAGCCTAAAGGACGCTGACGGGTCGAAAAAGAGTCAAGATAGGGCGTAGTTAGGGTCCCAATACCAGCTAGTCGAAGAACACACCCAAGGCGGACGAGTTATTAAGCGTTGCAATAGCTGTAGAGGCAGCACTATGCGGCTCACTGCAGCTGTTATATTAGGTTGAGTTATAAGTCCTCGGACAATGTGATAGTGATGACTTCTAAAGTCATAACTCGGGAAAGAGGAGACGAAAATGGACGCGCGAGGCATCGTTAGATAGAGTATGAAAAGCTCTTGCAAATACATATCAACGAATACACCTGACTATTTCTTGCGCTCGAGCGTGAGGAGAGAATGTGCGATGTCGGCGCGAAAATCTATGTCATACTGCTTCAAAGCATGAGGCACCCATCGACCGAGCTTTCGCACCTTGCCGATTGACTTCAATCTACGAATAATTGTGGACTGACTCCTCAAGGGTGACTGCCAGTTCACGAGTAGATTGATACGGATCGGCTTCCACCTGGCTCCGCAGCACGTCCAAATCCAACTTCATTGAGCGTCCCAGACGGTCTTCATTTTTGATGGAATGGTCGTCCGGCGTGAACTTCGTGTGTCACTTGTGAATTGTGCATCTAGCAGGAGCACCCTTCTTGTAAACTTTCTTAATACGTCTATTGATCTCCGCGAGTTCTTGGCCGGATAAAAAAAGAAATAGGATGGTGTTGCGGAGGGGGAGTTGCGACGGCTCGAAATCATGGGACATGGTTGCGGGAAAGGAAACAGCTAGGTGTGTTTGTCAATATGTATTCAAAAGAACCTTTTATATTCTATCTAACGATGTCTTGCATGTCTATTTTGGTCACCTGTTTCCTGAGTTGTGATCTCTAGAAGTCGTCACTATCACATTGCCTGAGGACTTATGACTCAACCTAATAGTTTTATGCAATGGCACGCACATTCGAACAACTCGTCCAAATAATCCCATCATGCAACTTCTGCTGTCAAACTCTCGTTCAACCCTTGATTTCACAATTATACTTCTTTTCCCAAGCTTTATGTATCTCTGAATGAGCTCAAATCCGCGCCAGGCACATCAGGGTTATCGTGAACTGTGCCTTTTAGACTTGAGTGATACTCAAATTTAAATGAGTATTTTTTTCGGGAATAGCTACCGTATCCGTAGAGTAATGTGCAAAGAATATAATTTGTCTTCTATAATATGTTGCATAGACCAACAGAACCCCAGCGATTGCACATTTTTGCCAGTCACTTCTGCCAATCTCATTAATCATTTAGAGAGCACTAGATAGATTCTGACTGTGGCTGTCAACTATTTGTACTATCAATCATTAGCAAATAAATTGTTTTACAGGAATTTTCCAAAGATCAGACCTCCTTCAATCTGGCCGCTATTCAACATATTGGTCCGCCCCCGGTGTCACCGTATGCTTTGGGTGGTCCTGACATGTCTTTCCTTATGCCTGGTGAGGTATTTTCACTTATATTTGCCCTATGTTACGGGACTCCATCATGTTAAGGAGCTTATTCTCCTATAAAATGAGCTGTGTGCTCAAATTTATGTTCATAGGGTTCGCAACGACCTTGACGAGCCTATCATCTACGTCCCCGGGTTTGGCATCAACATCAACCGAGACGACATCACCGCAGAATGGAAACGCCACTCACAACTCGGTACCGTTGGGTTAGTCTTTTGGGGGATTTGGGAACGGTTTTTCATTGAGATTTTCTCTTTGATTACAATTATCAAAGTTTTAGTTCAACGAATGGATCACCCCTTTTGCTTTATACGTCCTTACAAGGAAGGTCTTTCAGGGCGTGGGACGCTTTTTGAAAATGGTTTTTTGCATGGTATAGGGGCATGAGCACTGAGTGTAAAACTATGGTCCATTTCCGCTAAATGGCCTTCTGAGTGCCAAAAAACGACTGAAAACTATTTTGTCAGAAATAACCCACTCAGCGTCGTTTGTTGCATTCATGGCACCGACTGTCCGTACAGTAGAAGACGCCACTTGACTGCGCATTGAAAATAACGTGAAAGGTAGCCAAAAAAGGGGGCCACATGTTGAAAAGTGCGGGGAAGTTTCATATAGGCTCTCTACGTTTGAGCTACCAGTAGCGTCGGATGGTGTGATGGGTAGCGATGTGGACTTCGAGGAAGGACGACTGGAATGGGTTGGTGATTCGGAAACTTCGGGCTTTGCCGCTTTTGCATTTTATGCTGCCACCTACAGATTGGCTCCATATTGCACCAGGGCCAAAGCAAGTGCCTGACTGGTCATGGTCGTGACCAGGACCAGCCAGGCACACCTCCACAAACCGTCAGAATTTGTTGTGTGGAGCGCTATCAGTGGAGGAGCTTCCAGGCTTCACACTCCCAGGAGTATAAAGGTGCCTCTTAAATTCACACTTAATAAGTGTTGTAATGGGGGGGGGGGGTCCGAACCCTATAATATGGTTCCTATTTGATGGAAGCTGGGAGAACCAATCAGACTCCCTTTCATTCATCTTCTTGCTGAAGCATCCATGAGCATTAGGCTTGATATAAAAAGCTGTCAGCCCTGAAGGAAATCATTCTAGCGCCGGATCACTAGATGAATACTAGATGAAGGGTTTCGGCAATACACGTTCCCAACCTACGATCCCCTAACTTCGCGTCCGTGTGAAGGGCTGGCAGGACACGAACAAGAAGGACATCGCTGAAGTCGAGGTGACTGCAAAAGATGAGTGACTGATCGTGAGGAGAGAAGGAAATGGAGATGACCAACCAGAATAATGGACAAAAACCCTTCAAAGGCGCGAGATCAACGCTAGGGTAAAAAACGGTGAAATCATCAGAATTAGATGAGCCTTCCATCAGTTTTGAAGGGATTCGGTCGAAATAGAACAACAATCAAACCATCACTGTCCATACCATTCAAAGAATTGTATGGACTGTGCAATGTCCATACAATGTCCGAAGACCAGATGATATGATATCGAGTTTTTTGACTACAAACTACGTGAGGAATCTGAGGGGGAGGGGGGGGGGGGAAGGTAGGAAAGGAGGACTCGAAGGTAGAACGGAGGACTGGGAGTGTTGAGCCTGGAAGCTCCTTCACTGATCACTGATAGTGCGTCACACAAGAAATTCCTACTGCTTGTAGAGGTTATGTGCCTGGGTGGTCCTGATCACGACCATGACCAGTCAGGCACTTGCTTTGGCAATCGTGCAATATGGAGCCAATCTGTAGGTGGCAGCATAAAATGCAAAAGCGGAAAAGCCCGGAGGTTCCGAACCACCAACCCATCCTAGCCGTCGTTCCTCGAACTCCACATCGCTATCCACCACACCATCCGACGCTGCTGGCAGCTTAACCGTGGAGAGCCTATATGAAACTTCCCCGCACTTTTCAACATGTGACCCCCTTTTTTGGCTACCTTTCACGTTATTTTCGATGCGCAGTCAACTGGCGCCTTGTACTGTACGGAAAGTCGACGCCATGAATGAAACAAACGACGCTGAGTGGGTTAAAACGGCGATTTCTGACAAAATCGTTTTCAGTCGTTTTTTGGCTTCAGAAGGCCATTTAGCGGAAATGAACCATAGTTTTATACTCAGTGTTCATGCCCCTACACCATGCAAAAAACCATTTTCAAAAAGCGTCCCACGCCCTGAAAGACCTTCCTTGTTAGTGTCATTAATCGTATTCCCTGATAATAACAGCTGTACCTAGACAGTATATTACCGGAACGAATGTACCATTACCACTGCATATCGGGGCATACACCGCCAAAAGATGGATTTGTCGGGGAACGAAGCGCTAGACATTTCATACCATTTCGATGCACAATTTATTGCCCTATCTCTTTATCGCTTTCGCTTTCTCCCACCTCGAATAGGCGTTTACTCCCCTTTCTATTGAGGATTCACTCACATAATCCCGATCATAACAGAGAAACTATGCGATGCTCCCAGAATAAAAGAGGACCTATGTAAATGGAAGTGTTGGCATTGATGTGCCGCTGAAGCCGACACAGTTCAGCGATCGAACTCTCCGCTGCTGTGCTCGGTACTATGGCCACTTCTGTCACAATCGGCGGGGCCGGTGGTTGCACCAACGACTTCGGTCCCAGCGCTGCCGTCCCAGGAGGAACCGCCAACGTGGTTCGCGGCGAACTTTTGCCGGCCTTCGGACAGGGATCGATTACCGGCGAAGAGAAAGAGAGGTTAGGTTACTTTTTTGTTTTGTTATGCTGTAATCTTTGAAAAACAGTTCTCTCATGATGGCATTTTTACATGAATGACAGTTCAAGTTATTTCAGGTCGACCAGCCCTCTTTCAGTAGGTGGTGACTTTGTATCTTTGGGAGACTACGATCCAAGTAAGATAATTGTACATCTTTCCTGAGCAGACAGTGAGCACAATAGGCTTGAATGTTGGCTCTTTTAGAGTAGGTGTAACAAACAATTACAAGTGCGATTCAATCCGAAAAAGTTGGAGAAATTTCGATAAATTTTTGAAAGTTTTCTTTTCTTTTCTTTTTTCTTTTTTCTAGATGAGAATTTTCTTTTTCGGGCTTTTGGGGAAGTTTCTGGTTCATGGTGTGGCACCTTCAGGCTTCCCCTTTCTCTATGCCACTACCAAGAAAAAAAATTAAGCCACCCCCTTGTTGCTAACGTCGAGAGACGGAACTGGTACCACGGGAAGACAGACCTGGCTTCAGGGCTAATATGACGCTTATACAGCACCCTACGCTGCGGAAACACTTCATGTTGTCTCCCTGATGCACAAAAATTCTCTTTCATCAAATTCCCGTTATTAGCCTATCGTACTCACTGTCATTAGGATGTGGCAATATTGAGAGAATCGGATTTCGTGGAGTTTCAGGTACTGCTCTATGCGACTCGCCAGTCTTGTCCGATGCACAGATCCGTCGCCTTTCGAATTGTGCGATGGCCATATGCCAAAAAATTCCTCGACTGCCGCCAAAACTTGTCCAAAATAAGAAGCGAGTCTCAAAGTGAGTGTATTCTCGATGAAGAGGAACCTACTGGTTTTTGGTGTCTTTATTTACTAGCCCTTATTGCCAAGATTACCATGTTTCTAAAACTCAACATGCCTCAAGGAATGAGTAAAGTCGGTTTGATTCAGAGAAGTGCTTGATCTTCTTTCTTCCACCGCCGATACACCAAATCGACTCGCAGAATATCGCAAATATTCGGCT
Organism: Haemonchus contortus; assembly: GCA_000469685.2. Taxonomy (NCBI): domain Eukaryota; kingdom Metazoa; phylum Nematoda; class Chromadorea; order Rhabditida; family Trichostrongylidae; genus Haemonchus; species Haemonchus contortus. The sequence continues at coordinate 44,990,358 of LS997563.1, forward strand.
ATTTATGGCCGATTCGATGCTAAACGAAAGCCGGACAAGGTATGATCCTTTTTCTTCACTATTATATCTGAAAATATCAGAAATATTGCGCATCCTCTTAGCTACCATAGACCCTCTGTATAAATCAACTCAGTTCAGATCTGATGGTGAGCTTGTACCGTAACCTCAAAGTCGTCTCATACTGTAGTCAGACCGGCAGTAGTGTAGGGAGAATATGGTATGGGGACCGAAAATTTCGTTCTTGTTTATTGAATGATATGTTCTGGTAGTACAATGTCTTAAAAAACGTATCAGTTGTTTAGCAATATTAGTAGTAATGTAAAGCAGTGATGGCTTACTATAAGAATCACGGTGTGTCAAGAGAAAACTTACAATTCTTGTGAGTTCCGTTCCCTCCAGAATACCATATAAGGCTTATAATTCATGTATTAGGTTGGCGCATAAGTCTTTGTACTTTTTGGTTTCCATGTGATATCTTTGGGACTTGCTTTGACATCTTCATTGCGAAACATGTGTTAGTGCAGGTCAATGCGCTCACCACACGATATCCGAAGCAGCATTTCGCAAAGGTCATGTCTGAAACAACCGCTCTCGACTCAAAGCAAGTTAGACTGCTTCTACTTTACGAATTCAGAAGAAGCGTCAGTGCGAAGCATGCGACAAAGAACATATGTGATGCGATGGGATCCTCCACTGTCTCCTAAAACACGGCGAAAAATTGGTACCACAAGTTTAAAAACGGTCACTTTGACCTGACCGAAAAACCACGATCAGGGAGACCAGTTGAGCTGAATTACGACCTCCTTCTAAAGCTGGTTGAAGAGGATTCCAGACGTAATACCCGCGAGCTGGCACAGGAGCTTAATAGCCATCACAAGACAGTAGCTGCCCACTTGCATCGCCTCCGAAAGACATGGAGATACCTCATCAGCTGAGCGGATGAAGGAAAATTTTCAGAGACTTACGCGCCAACCTAATATTTATATAAGTTATGGATAACGAAAACCTATTTCACATCGTTTGAAAAATCTGATCGTGAGTCGAATCAAAGTTATGCAATGTAAGCGGTACGATAATCACTAAACGATGAGTAAAAACATGCTCTTCCAACGGAGATTAAGTCTGTTTCAATTCCCATAGAAATGTGTTGTGCAAAATGTGTCGCTCCGCGAGAAAAATCAAAATACGGCCTCTATCTTCTCCGACGTTTTAGTAAAAGTCACACTAGAATGCGGAATCGAAGAATTCTGGGTTCACCGTGTCGAGAACTGGAATGCGCCTAGTACGACTTCTGTCTTATTGTTAGGACATTAAAGGGAGCCTTCCTGCTTCTCTGCCTCTTGTTCCGACCAAACATTCACGCAAAGTACTTCTTTCATAATTAATGAACGATTTACTGCTAATGGAGATTGGAGTGTTTTAGGGTCTGTCATTTCATGAGGTGTCTGTGAACGAAGCTGCTGCTCAACTTTGCCTCATTATGCCTTCTTTACTCACTAGAAGAGACGAACTATTTCCTTTGGCTAGGCAGGTACGTTTTGTTGAATGGATGATAATTAATAGTTCAACCTTGTTCCTAATTGAACCAATACTCCCAAGAGGTTCTAACTAGAGATTGATTCCCTATCCATTGCATTACCTCCCATGTCATGCAGGGGGAGAGAGATCGTCAAACTCACTATCAAGGAAGATCGAGTGTAACTGCTGCCTGATGTAATGGTTATGCTAGCGCATCTGCAAGCGGTTTTGTGGTGTCACTTTGTTTTTGTGTAGCCTACATCGGACAGCTCGTCCACCCCACTCAACTTCAAAACTGCTGTTGAGATTAATCACATTTGCACGACAGACCACACATTGTGAAAAGGCCTGCCGCCTTTACCCCTTGCCCTTTGTATCTTTCATTTGCCGCTTGTTGGGCTGCGCCATACGGGAACGTCAGTGCTGTAACCCTGACCATATCCCTTTGCCCTTTTCTAAATTGAATTGAACTCTACCGCTTCTTACTTTGGCTGACATTTCTTCAATGGCCTTAATCATATCAATTAAATGACGGGACCTCACCACAGACTGAAAAAAGGGCTTTAAGGAACCATGTTAGTAGAGGTAGAGCTGATTTGAATGGAAAGGTTTATGAATACCCTTTGAAAAATCCAATGCTCACGGTGCTTAACACTGCTGCCGTACAAGCCGCTTTCTTAGGTCAACGTGTCGAACCATTCGTCGCCTTTAGGGTGAAATCCAACAATTTTTAACCACGAACGATCCTATCCAATCAACCAAACTCCTGCGGTGTCATCGGGTGTATTCGCTGACAACGCCCCTAATCTATTATGTTAATGAACGACAAGGGGCAAAGCAGGCTTCGTTGACAGAAGGCATGAGCCATGTATCATGGATCATGCTATGTGGTAGTCAACAGAATGGGATGAGCGGTCAGAGACCACTTGTAATCGCAATGCACTAGTTCCAGTTTATCAGAACTTAATTCTGCTCTCGGGTACCTATTTTCACGAGTTTGCGTTGAATAGCAGAGTCACTATTGAGGTTGTCGTCCTGGTAAGGGATTTCTGCATATTTTCTCCGGATTTCCAAGCTACTAGCTGCTGATTCAGTGCTGCTCCAATTCAGAGACAAAATAGATATGAAAGAAGGAATCAAAAGTGTAATGATCGTAGTCAGAGGTGAGCTCCAGATAGCAAGCAGTCTTTGTATCTAACACAGGAGTATGCCAATAGAGGGATTTCTTGGGAAGGGGTAACAAACGCGTAACTGGTGGAGTACCGCTGAGAACTGTGGAGGTAAAGACCCTAAATCGTTTAGGATCAGTGAATTACAGTAGTTCAGTGCTTTGCATTTTGAACAAAACAAATCTTAGACTAGTTGAAATTAATTGAGGTTACTGTTCTGAAGATTAGGTATTTTATAGAGGATGAAGGCAACTAAGTACGTCGACCACTTACCGTTGAAGGGTTCGCTAGTCCTGTTGGTCGTCCCGATCTCCTTCGATGTGCTGTACCTTCTGTCTGAATCCGACTTCGACGAGGCCTTACTTGGGACTCAACGTGGTCGATTCCCTCGCTCCTCTCATCTGGTAGTCTGGTGGCCTTCTCAGCACGTGTCCCTACCATCGTAGATGCTGTTCCTTTATCCTGAGCTGGGCCAAAGCTGTTTGTTGACTGTCCTGAAGTCTTCGTTTAATTTGGTCCTATCGGGTCCAACCGCCGGACCTTCTCATCATCAGTGTCCTCACTTCTGCTGAGTGGACTTGCCTTTCTAGATTCTTGCCTGCAAGCTTGCCGACGAGGGGAGGGATTGGAAGAGAGGCTTCATCCCTTCTATTTTTTGTTTCTATCCTAGAGCTGTAGTTTTCATATGAGGTTTAGGAAGGAAAAAGGCGTACAATATTTCCTATTGAGCTTTAAACTTATTATGGGCGGTATGTCGGGCGGAGGTAGTGTAGTGGCGAGTGGCGCACTATCTCGCACGCACGGTCAGGGATTCGAATCCCGGATCGATGCCCGCCTATGCCAACCAAGCCTTCCATCCCTCTGGGGTCGGTTGATCGGTACCAGACTCGTCTGGGAGGATTAAAGCACTGTCTTGTACATCGGTTGGCCAACGCAAATCATTGTATGGGCTGCATACGCACTCATCTCGCCATTACGATTCTGAAGGGAAGTAGAGTTCGGGGCGTATCCTTCAGACGGGGTTGATTAACGCCAAAAACTCTGTCCTTCTCCTTTATGGACAATATGTCGTAGTTTTTGAACATACACTGAATGTCATCATTTTAGGTAGTGAAAGACGCTGGTTACCATTATGCAAAAGCGAGTCGCAAACGAGGATTCGATCTTCTTGATCCACACTCGCCACCAGGTAGTCCAACACAAAGGTGCGATGAAACAAGTGTCGTTTCGACATTACCGAATGTTTCTACATCCAAAAAAAGGCAAAAGTGCTGATTCTTTGTGAAGCAAAGCAACACTGAGCTAACTTGTGAACCCTATTAGCTCCACTTTGACAGAACCATTTTACAATTCATTGGATTGAAGCATTTTATGGACATTTCTTTTGAATAAAAATAACAATTGCTCAGATAAATCTAGATTAACGGCTCTATCCGGAAAGTACTTTATTCGTCGGTAACGGTCCACTTTATCTCTAACGAAATGAAAGTTTTCCTCAACAAGTCTGAGGGAGCGCACCTGGAAGTCAGATCTTCGCGATCGTCCGAAAAGCAGTAGGGAATATTACCGATCGCACAGCGATCCTGGTTTTTGAGAGTGAATGTAGGGCAAATTCGTGGTTAGGTTGCTCGGACTCCTTACCTAACATACTGAGCATTACTTCAAGGGTCTGGAGGTGCCATTGAGGTAGCCACATCCTCGCAAAAGTGAGCTGACGAGGAAATGGATTGTATCGGCACGATTTGCAGCTCGCGATGACTTCGTTTTGCTTCGAGGCGGCGACTGTGGCACTTCCTGACCCATGCTCTGTTTTGAGATTGTAAAGAAGTGTTTCCTATGCTTATTAGTTTCCGCTATGCTCGTTGTCACGAATTTTCAAATCTTCTTTGGATTACTTTGCAGGGAAACCTAGCTGTATTTTTATATTTAAAATTAAATTACGTATTTTCAGCAGCCCATGTCCTGGCGACGACAATGACGAAGTAGACAGCATGTTCTCGTCCGCGTTGAAGCAGTCCGATGAAAAACGGAAAAAATCCGATTCAGTACGTATTTTTCGACTATAAAAGTCGTGCTTCTTTTGTCGGTTCCTCTTAGTTATTGAATCTTTTTGAATTCAACAGCGATGAGCATTATCCCTTATCCTTATCCCCCCCCCCTTCTCCCCTTCAGCTAAACTTTGTTTGCGTTGGTCGTGCACTGCTACCTGAGCTATAGCTTCTCAGTCCGTGGGCATTCAGTAGTCCTCCCTGGCGTGCAGTGAAAAAAGACCTAGAAGCAGTTATACCAATGTATCCATAGGCTTCTCCATAGCGCTGGGTGATGAATCTCAAAGGAGTGGGTGGTGAGCGTAGGCGTTAGTGTTGGCCGACTATTACTCTGGTAACTCAGCTGATAGATTGGCTGATAACTTACCCTAGGAATCCAAACCTGCAGACACTCATTGATCAGAGCTTTACGTTGAATAGCGAAGCGGTAAAGGCTTCTCTGAGCACATCGAAATGTGGAATCCTAGAATGAGTGATGGATCGCGTGATGGATCGGTTAACGCTGCTGCTCCCTTCCACCGCTCTCACCTATCGCCGTTCGCGGCGTCTACGCGTTAGTATGGATGCAGCCATCTTACCTTCCGCTCACGATCTTCCCTTGCTAGGGCCTACGTTTTTGAGGCTCTTCAGTATGTATGTTCTGGTTCAGCCTTTTTTGCATCTAATTCCGAACAATAATGGCTTTCACACTGACTGCCTACTAATTTGCGTTGGGTATGGCTTTCCGTTTCAAAATGCTTCCTTCTTCCTTTTTGATTTCCGCGACAGTCATTTTATAATGTGCAGTCCCACTTAGATTTTGATCTCATTAAACCTACGGGAAATTGCCTCAAGTGATTTCGAAGAGAGATCGGAACATAGCAAATATTTCCCAGGGACTTAAAGGTATTACTTTTAGCATAAACGGGGTATACGAATTGCGCTCGGTCCACGGCAGTCAGCTTGAGGTGAAGATAACGCGGACTAGTGCAAATCATTCGCTCCACTTACATTTAGTGGTACTGTAATATGGTCTCGAGATCGCAGTGAGCTGCGTCGCGCGCGAAGTGGGAGGAGTGAACTAGTTTCGACGGACACACGTAACGGACGTTCTCCATCTCACCGAGATCTGCTAACATCTACCGGAAAACAGCGTCACGACGCGCTTGTCGCACCCGATCGCGCGTAGTCGCGCGCTATGAAGTGAAGTATAATCTCGGCGAAACCACTTCTACTTGCCGTGGGAATTCGGGGAAGAGTACCGCCATCCATATACCCCACGTCCTACGCTCCTCATGGCTACATCTCTATCATCCACCCACGCCCGATGTTCTTCAACACGGCTATGTTTTTTGTCTAGTGAAGTGAGCCTTATAAAGCTTCATATTAATAAGTTCAGGCACAAGAGAAAGGAACGTATCTGGAGCGTTGGGCGAGCTCGATGCTCGCATCGCAGCAGTCAGCATCTAACTCTCCCAGAGGCACACAGTAATATATTCTGATGGTTTTGAATCAAATCAGTTCGTGTACGTTCTAGAAGCCTATACTTGACTTTTATCTGAAATTGTTTGAATTTTTTCCCATTGCGTTTTCAGCAGCGTGTTTTTTCGTTGTTTTTTTTATATTTTTTTCATCTTACTGTAAGCACTGTTATCCAAATTTTCTCGTGCAGAACCACATCCTAATGATTCATATGTAAAAATGTTGTCAACGATGGATGTCATGTTGTGATACTAATAATCATGCTCTAGTCCAAAATGATTTAGATGTTTTTTTTTCTACTTAGGTTACTATTGTACGATGTGTATTTACTTATATTATGAGTGTAATTCTAGCAATTACTGCATATGTATGTTGCTAAATAGGCATTAATTTCACCTTACTTGTTTACTTTTTTTTTCTTTTTTACCTATTTTTTTCTCTTGGTATTTATACCAGAAATTCATTAATTAGTCATGTAAATCCTACCAAGTAGGATATCATCTAAAAAGAACATATCCGCTCTGTAAGCTTGAACAGTGCCGAGACGTACGCGCCGCGCTGCTGGCTCCGCCTCCTGTCTAGCACATTTAGTGGACGGCTCCGCCTCCTGTCTAGTACATTATGTGGACGGCTCCGCCTCCTACCTACTAAAAACAACCACAGGCTGGCTTTGCCTTGTATTGTATGCCACAAATGTCTTAACCATTCCATAAAGCATATGGGTTACTGTTTGATAAGCAAAATATGTAACAAGAATATCTTTTGCACTAATATCCATGTCTAAACTATAGTTTATACTCGGCGCTCGTATGCCAAATGGTGGTCAAAGACAATGTCGGTCTAAAAGATCAACGTGAAAATGGCGTTCTGTTACTTTATTTTCTTCATGCGTGGAGTTGTAACCACTATAATACTTGTGTATTTGTTGACCAAATGCCCGAATTTGAAAAAAGCGGGAGGTTCATATGATGAACTCAAATTTGATTTTTTCCTGAATGTGAAATAAAGAATTTTGACGTCGAGTAATATTCTTACCATCAAAGTCAATCGAGCTCATCGAACTGTGTTACCTGTACGAGTTCCGATCCTAGTAGTGCTCTCCATTACCCTTTTTCCATATCTGCCCTACTGTACCACACGTAAGGCGTGAGTGATCCCATGTTGCTGGTAGATTGTTCTACCAAGACATCGTTTTGATGCGAATTTATCGCAGTGGGAACAACTTCATTCCTCACCCTTTACATTGATGGGTATAGAAGGGGAGGCGGTCATTACGCGCGATACCTCCCTTCGCGCCGCCCATTCGACGCGGTTTGCGAGCTGGACAACCCGTCCAGGTGATCGAGCAACCTACTGCCTATCAAGCTGATAGAAGAACGATCGTGACGCCGCTACTTGGACGCCGAATTGTGGACCTGCTTGTATTCCGCCTATCAGCGTGGCGTCATCGATCGGATTTCTGGATGGGCTACGGGTCGCTCGATCACCTGGACGAGTTGACTAGCCCGCAAATCTCGCCGAAAGGGGGGGGGGGGGTGCGATGGAAGGGACAGTGCCAAATGGCATACACCCGATAGGAGTAATATTAAAGGATGAGATTATTAGCGGTGATTCATGCCGTATTGGAATGCGCTAATTCATCGGACCTCCATTCAGAATAGACAATCGGTTGGCAGCAAAAGTTTTCGGTCCAGAATTTCTTCACCAGACTGTATACGCATGTGATAGCGGTGCCGCTTAGCGTTTGTGATCGGGCCCAAGCAGAGGCTTAGGTATGTACGCTTATATTCCTTTTTTATATCTCTATCTCTGTTTGTAACAGAATTGCTCAGTTTCTGTCTAGCGCCCTCGCAAATAGATAATATGTAGTGACGAGGGTGTGATAAAGACTGGGAACTAGGAGCCGCACTCGGCTAGAAGGAAGGAAAGGGTCTCGGCGACATCAGTTTCTGTCAAGCTCATTATTGGATCATGAATCTTGACACTCAGTACACCGAATTTTCTTTTGTCCAGTTCATCCTCTTCGTACGAGAATGTTTCCAAAGTAGCGTAAAAGAAAGATGTCCATGTCTCAGGACCAAAGTTGAAGTAGTCAAAAATAGCCGTAAGGTAGCTGCAAGCTGTTAACAATTCAATAGCCTGATCTCAAAGGACCTTAAGGGATGGAGGGAGAGAGAGATCGAACATTTTTGCTCAGCACTAGAACCGTTCATTAAAGTTAAATGTAATGGAGTTGAGGTCGTAGTGTAATAAGGGAACTAGGGGCAATAATACCAGACTATTTGATGTATGACATTGAGCATAGATCTGTTTATAATTGGCACCAGACATCACTACGACCGATACTCCAACGAACGTTGTAACCCGAAAACGTGCCTGTCTGATGTGCAACAGCTATTCAAGGGCAAAATACGGTAATTACAGCAGACGACGGAAAAGACCACCAACAAAGATCATTTGTATCATTTTACGGCCGCGCATGGGTAATACGCTTTTAAAGGCAGTTGTCAACGAAGTTGCTATTTTACCAGATATATAATAACTTGAAGACCTACTACATGCTCCTATCCTGTATGAGCTACAAAAGTTCTTTTTTTTCTGAGTAATACAGGTGAAAAGAAAGGGAATTGTTGTGCGGTTTCAGCACGATGTAAGAAAAATGGATCCACTATTGCGGCTATTCTGAACAATCCCTCAGATTATGACTTCCCCCGTGCGTATTTCCAAAAGAATAACGGTGGAAGACATTGGGAGTCATTCAGAGTCTTGAGTCTCGACAGCGTTTTAGCTTTGACCAATCCCATTACGGGGATTTGTCAACGTAACTTACTCCCAACTAAAAATCGTAGTGGCATCTTTCATAGTCCACGACTAGTCGCGCGACTTGTCGCGGACACATCTTACGAGCGACTGGCGACCAGTCGCGCAACTGGTCGCGCAACTAGTCGCGCAACTGGTCGCGCAACTAGTCGCGCAACTAGTCGCGCAACTAGTCGCGCGACCGGTCGCCGGTCACTAGCGACTGGTCGCTCGACTGATCGCGCCACTGGTCGCTCGATCGGTCGAGGAGGCCGCGCTATTATGGGTGCCGCCGTGGACGGTCCCGCGCGATCAGTCGAGCGACCAGTCGCTCGGGAGATGGGTCCGCGACCAGTCGCGCGACTGGTCGTGTACTATGAAAGATCCCAGTGAAGTGTTTGGAATGCATCTGGCCTACTGCATGGACTGCGGTGGCCAGCCGATGGACATTTCAGTGCTTCGATCATCCCAGACCTATATGGTACCGATTAGTCGGCCCCGGAGTACTGAAGGATTGGTTGGCCCAGGTGGCCATCCACTGGGGCTGGAGGAGGAGGGAGCAGGGGGGTGGGGGGGGAGGGGGGAGGGAGGGAGGTGGTAAGAGAGGCATAGTGACCCGCAATAATTTAGATTATAGCATTCTATCTAAGAATTAATGTTGAACTACTTGAATGATAGGTATAACCCTCAAATTGATTCCTTGAATTTAGCCGTCAACTATGTATTAGCATTTTAGAGTGCTCCCATAGTGCACTCATGGGCTCCAGCCGGTGATATGTAGCTTGCATTAATTGTCTCTTGATTATGAAACCCTTCGAATTATTTACTCCAAATATAGTCATGGAGGAGTGCGTTCGTAAAAGACAGAAAGTCGGGGAATGGCGCTGAAAATTCCATCACCTTCATACGCTCTGTGAAATCAGATTTTAATAATATATTTTTTAAGCTATCAAGTCCCCTGAAAACCGCTAATTTCTACCAAAATTGCTAGAGGAATTAAGTGACCTGAGCACCAGTATCCCACAAGGTTGGCAAGTTATAGACAAAATTTCGGCCTTGGGCGAGCTCGGACCCATTCTTGTGCTATCCGGGCACCGTGCTCCTTATCCAACACACTACGGAGACCCCACTTGACTCCGTCTTTTTGATGGCGTTGGGATCAGGGCCATGTTCTAGCACAACACAATCAGTAACTTTATTATCACTGATTCCAGACAGATTCAGTGGCCGATTCAGGCTTTGTGTTAGCATTGCTTGCACTGCATCGATATCGGCATTTGTATTAGCGGGGTTAGTCGGAGAACGTCAGCTACGTGCTTAAGCAAAGTATGAATGCATCTATTGTATTTGTGCCCAAGAATAGAACGGTGGCCCTTCAAAAGAAAATATTCGAGTCTAACAGAATGCCCAACGACAACAGCTTCATAGTAAAATCGAATGCTTTTATTAATATTGTACATAATTCTTCATCTTCTACATAGGTACATATTCAATCACGACCGCCACGCTTTCCTCCTTTTTCTCCTCGTCCTCCTCTGGTATCAGTGCATGTTACCTGGAAGTAATTGGAGTGATCAAGTGCAGCCTGAATCAGGTAAGAATCCCCAAGAAAGCCTGGTAGTCTTGCGATTGGTCCCGGATTCGTTTTTGAATTGGTAATAAAAGTCGGGATCTTATACTAAGTTGTAATGACCTCACCTCCCAATCACCTCGCTTCTTCTCCTTTTCACAACGTTCCCAGCCATCACGCTTGCTGCATACCTTGTCGCAAACATCTCCACGGAATGATAGCGGTACTGGAAATTTGTACTACTTCATGCGTAGTCCTATTTTAATATTCCTCCATCATTTTGTGACCCTTCATTCCCTGTTAGGGCGCTAACAGTACGCTGTGTCACTATCAGCTGATCCAAAACTGCCCATATCGATTTACCTCGTTCGACTTTTTCACGACGTTGAGCTTGAACCGATGCAACTGCGACGAGGCAGAGAACCTGTAAAAGTACTAATTGCTATCGTTCACGGACTTCATTGGATTTCTCAGCACCATAAGCTTTTAGGACACGGAAAAGTGCTGAGGATTCAAAGTTATACCTGAATTCAAAATGGCTTTCGCATCAGATACGTGATAGAGAAACACATTTTCTTTCCATGTTGGTAGCAACATGGAGACGTGGGGTTTCTTTAACCCCTACGGTACAGGAGGCTTACTAGCGATGAGTGTCGAAATTTAATTTACTGCGAAATCCGTTTTCAACTTTTAGTTTCTTTTTCTGATTTCACAAAATATGTTGACTTTGATTTCATAGTCGAAAAAGAGTACAAGATCTTTTTGAGAGTTTCTGTTTTATGATACAGAAGAAAAAACTCACCAAAAACACGAGGAACTTGTTCATATCGGCTGATGGCAGATACTGTCAGAAAGGTTTCTCAGAAAGGCTTTTATATGGGCTTGACGATGAACGTTTCTGTCTGTGCCATCGAAGATACAACGATCTATTTTCGTCGTCTGTCCCATTTCCCGATTTTGACCTTGAGTTGTTGCAATCATAGCATCTTTACAATGGTCTAAAGATAATTTGATTCGCTAAACATCGCTTAACTATTTCACGCAGCTGAATCACACTAAATAAACAGCGTCATCTCCTCCATGGTGGGTCTGAATCAATTGTAATGACCTTGTCTCATGATCTGACAATTCCACAACACCACGTCGCATTTTCAAAATTTTAGGCGCTTAAACGACCGCTTCGAATGCGCCACGAACTTGCTAATCCCCAAAATGAGAAGTAATCGAGTGGGGCCATTTTGCTTTTTCTTGCTAACTGCATTGAACTGATTACCCGTACCACCTAACAAATGATAACAGTGGTTACTTCCAAGCAGCCATCACCACTAATTCATTTGCTCAAGATTCCTTACACGTAAGCGACTTCTTCATCCAACGGCAGCCTCGGAAAAGCTCATCCAACAGGTTCACCGCTAATCGAGCTGCAGATATTGATTTAGGATGTTTTTGAACAGTTCAACCTTTTTCACATTTGCCCTTTATTATGGAATCTCTTAGAGTGTCTCTAACAACTAGTGTAATACCTAAACTTATGGCCTTATCACAACACCTAATCTTGCTACAGAAAGCCAGCATTTAATGGTTATTATGCTCCAGAACTGAGCAATTCCAATGCCAAAGACTGCGTTCATACTGCTCGTTGGCTGACGAGCGATGGCGATGGGGTCGATGGGCGAGCGCGTCATCATCGACCATAACACCACATGACCCATAAGCCATGCGACTTATACTGCGACGGAGAACGTCCGTTGCGCGCGTCCGTCAAAAATAGGTCACCCCGCCCACTTCGCGCGCGGCGCACCCCGCTGAGATCTCGGGATGACATTACAGTACCACCAAGTGTCAGTGGAGCGAATGATTTGCATTTTGTCGTGTTATCTTATCTTTTGGCTGGATGCCGTGGACCAAGCGCAATTCGTATGCCCCACTGACAAATGCGACGTTTGTCAAAGATCGCGGCTGATCCGCCGCATGCGACGGCTGCGGCATGACCTAGTTTCGACGGACACGCGCAACGAAGCGCACCCGTAATCCCATAGCAAATGACAAACGACGAAAAAGGAGAGGCAAGCCTGAGTGCTTGAAGGTTGTATTCCTCGCGTGAGCAATGGAAATTGGTGCACGAACTACGCTGCGCTCCAATGCTAGAGAAGTGACCGCAAAGAAGCAGACCGCTACGTAGCTGTGCGCAGGCGACGGAAGAGGCCCTTTGATGCCTATTGCTCTGTAGCACTCTTGCCGCTGCTAAGTGTGGCTGTTTTCTCGAGGCTTCAACTTATCTCTTCGGTTTGTCCGTTTCGCTTACCAATTTCTTTTTGTGACTCTGTATCGTGTCTTAGAAAAGATTCGTTTCCCGATTTATCCACTTTTAAGTAGCTTCAGGTCTGTGCCAATTATTCTCTCATCACGACCCACTCTCTTCTTCTAAAGAGATTAAGCGTAATAAGTATTCTACACATCTTTATGCAAGACCTTTTCTTCAAGCAAATGGAGGCTATTTTTTCTTCGTATCTTAACAAATTCGTACATAATTATAATTGCCCGGAAAAAAATTCGCTGTTAAACCAGCTGGCGGACAGTATTCTCAGTCCCATTTCGGAACCGGTCTTTGATAAAGTAGAGTTTGATAGATAGCCAAAATTTAGAGGCTGTGAAGGGCCACTGCATGTTTTATGTTGAGAACGTTTTTTGTGACTCTTTATGGTTGAACTGAGTTCTCGAGTCAAAACGGTCATCAAAACCAAGTTGGGTTTCAGGATGATTCATAGCTACAACCTACCTTTAAACTTCGCATTCCCCTATCTCGACATCTACAGTGATATTCTTCTGTTCATACTAGTTTATGCTATACTATACTCCTCATCCAAAAGTTGATTTCTCGGCACGAAATTAGGTTCATGAATAAAATGGTTAACAGGCTCGAAAATCTTGCCACGTTGTGGGTAAGGACAGTCGACTGGTCCGTGGGCATATTGGTTCACATTGACCTATGCTTCGCTTTTATCTATTTGAGATCATGTATTTCATCGATTGCATACGAATCGTTCTGAAGCTTCATGGGCACGTATTGATATTCTTCCCCCCCCCCCCATTTGGCATCCATTCCATCCATCACTGCAACGTATGCTCAACTTCGTGATATTCAACGTTGCTAAAGTGTTTGTCTTAATGATACCGATTTCACAAATGGACCCGTGACTTCTTGAAGCGTGTTCATGTTTCCTTCACCTGATATGGATTCCCCAATAGAACTGAAAATTTCTTCGCAGTCCAATAAGTTTTGTCGCTTTTTTTATGCCGCGGATATCATCAAAGGTTTTTACCCTTAACCTAACGTTTACTCTGTTTAATGATTAGCAGTAGTAGGGCTCGGTCCACATTGATCAGAAGGACATTTAAAACTTGTAGCTTCTTCATTCCCGTAAGTATGGTCTGAAAAACATAGTTACAGAAATCAACCTCATCTACTGACAGTTTATTCTGAGGAAGGAATCGTACTTCGATGAGCTACCATTAAAACTGGAACCAGCCGATAGAAATGGTTGCGGTTGCAGCATGACCGCTTTTAACCATTAGCGCTCATTCATCGTTCTGGAGAGTCTCTCAGGTTGGTCAATTTTCTTCGATGTTCTACAATAGTGAACTTGTTGTTAACCCTGTATGGGACTTACTCTAATGCTTGTGTATCCAAGCTTCGAGAACGGTATAATTGGTGCTAAGTGGGTTGGGGGGGGGGGGGACCACGCTTCGCGGCAGGCGGCGCGGCACCCTGCCGAAACGGTGTTTAGGGACGTTTCATTGTTTTTTGTGTTGTGACTGTGTATTTTTCACCTAATTTTAGGAAGGGGGAGGGGGCTCCGGGGTGGGTGAGCCAATTACACGTCCAACTTTTATCTCATCTCAGCTTTTTACACGAGACAACCATCTCACCCACCCCCTGAAGCCCCTCCCCTTATTAAAAAATAGGTTTTATCAGCTCAGAAGAAGTGTATCCGTAATATGCAAGCATATTGTTTGTTCTGAATCACGAAACACATCATCACAACCTTACCATTCCTTCCCAGACTCAGGCCCACTACCACATCGCTGGAGAGCGCAGGGTGCCGCGCCGCAGCCGCGCCGCGTGGTCCCCCCCAACCCACTTAGCACCGTATAATTTGCACATACTGAAAATTCTCGAAGCTGAGGGGCTACCATTAACTTCCTACTTTAAGAAAAAAATTTAATGGCGCGATAGAAAATTTCTGATTGTTTTTATGTATCTAGAACTTACTAGCTAGCTTTGTATGGTGGTTTCTGTTTGTTGTACTGGTAAGGAATCAGTGTTGTCATGAACTCATTTGCATGCCCTACGTCTCCTATGGTTGTTCTATCTTAAACTCTACACATGGTACTCTGACTCTACAATGAGAACTGCTCCTCCACTTCCTTTGCCTTTGGCATCAAGTTTAGTCCTCACAATCCCATCCTACTTACTATAAAGCGCTTCGTCTGTCTGTCTGTCTGTCTGTCTGTCTGTCTGTCTGTCTGTCTGTCTGTCGTTCTGTCTGTATGTCTGTCACGAAATTCCTTAACTCCTTTAGATCTGCCTGGAGAGCCCGGGTCAAGCGTGGGATGCGTGGGCCATGTCCTCAGAAGTATAAATCACACATCAGCTTGGCGAAGCCCCGCCCACAGTGGGCGTGGCGTGCGTCGAAATGAGCTGGACTGGGGACCATGATTTCAAATTCAGTCACAAGACGGCTCCAAAATTGGGGTTTAAAGGTGGCTTGAGGTGTGCATTGGTAAGTTAGATCGAACTGGGGAGACCCACCCCCAATGGGCGGGGCGTTCTCCAAAAATGCAATGCTTTACGAAAACGTTTATAACTCGGTTTGGAGAAAGCCAACACAGAAGGAAAAAGTTGATGTGGGAGGAGCATTGTCGGAGGTGTCTCCAGCAAAAATGACGTCAGCGGAGGCCCGCCCACAATGGGCGGAGCGTGCCTCGATGCTCACATTCCTTCTTACATTTATATACGAAAATCCATAATTCCGGTTCCCATGGACGTAGAGAGTTCAAATTTGGTAGGAGTACAGGAGTCATGGAGGCAAAACTCATGGTGGGTGGCAGAACCAGACTCCGCCCACAAGGGGCGGGGTTTGTGCGGAAATTCATAACTCATGTCCTCATGGACCTAGAAAGTTCAAACTTGGTAGGGGTACAGGCGCCATGGTGGCAAAACGTATGGTGGGTGGCAGAACCAGACTCCGCCCACAAGGGGCGGGGTTTGTGCGGAAATTCATAACTCCCGTCCCCATGGACCTAGAAAGTTCAAACTTGGTAGGGGTACAGGCGCCATGGTGGCAAAACTTATGGTGGGTGGCAGAACCAGACTCCGCCCACAAGGGGCGGGGTTTGTGCGGAAATTCATAACTTCCGTCCCCATGGACCTAGAAAGTTCGAACTTGGTAGGGGTACAGGCGCCATGGTGGCAAAACGTATGGTGGGTGGCAAAACCAGACTCCGCCCACAAGGGGCGGGGTTTGTGCGGAAATTCATAACTCCCGTCCCCATGGACCTAGAAAGTTCAAACTTGGTAGGAGTACAGAACGGCGATGGGGAAACTTATGGTGGCTGGGAGAACCAGACTCCGCCCACAAGGGGCGGGGTTTGTGCGAAACTTCATAACTCCTGTCCCCATAGACCTAGAGGGTTCAAACGTGGGTAGGTGTACAGGCGACAGGATGGGAATACCTATGGTGGGTGGCAAGACCGGACTCCGCCCACAATGGGCGGGGTTTGGGCGAAAATTCATAACTCATGTCCTCATGGACCTAGAAAGTTCAAACTCGGTAGGGGTACAGGCGCCATGGTGGCAAAACTTATGGTGGGTGGCAAAACCAGACCCCGCCCACAAGGGGCGGGGTTTGTGCGGAAATTCATAACTCCCGTCCCCGGGGACCTAGAAAATTCAAACCTGGTAGGAGTACAGACGACAGGATGGGAACACTTATGGTGGGTGGCAGGACCAGACTCCGCCCACAGGAGGCGAGGTTTGAGCGGAAACTCATAAATCCGATAAAGGTCTATAATGAAAATCAGCTCATGCGGCTCCGTCTCTCATGGCTAGAGCCCCTAGCGCGCGAGAGCGTGCGTAGCTGTCTGGTTGATGATACCACGCAAAGACACAGCAACGAAGTCCCTTTGAAACAAAGGCCTGTTGACAAGCATTCAGACTAGCTCTTAATATTTTTTTCAATATTACCGGGTTTGATTCGAAACATTGCTGGGGTATGAAATTTTTGCTCGAATCGGTTGCGTACCCCTATCGAATGTTATTTTCACGTAGAAAATGAATCGATCAAAAGGCTTCCAGTGGCTAGAACTTCACCATTATCTGGGTAATAGAGCTATCGAAGCGGTTTCTAAAGAATTAACAAATCTGTACATAATATCATCCTACTATACAGGGGTGCCCAAAAAAAAAGAGACACTTTCACTGTTCGGTCTGTACTACCAATGTAATCAAACTTTATTAAACTCTGACTGAATACTACCCCCCGCAAAATCAAAAACACATTGTACTCGATCACGTAATTCTTCAATGGCCTTCTGCACGGACGAAATCGAAAGTTTTGCCACGCAAATTTGATGTCGTTTGAGGTCGGCGAGATCGGCTCGTCTCCCACGATGTCGCAGACCATTGTGGAGTTGTTGGGGCTACAGGAAGTCAGCGGTCTTCCAGGTCCTAAGCGACGATGCTCAGGAATCTGTCCGTGAGCGACTCGATTGAGAAAGTTGGGTATCTGCTTGTTGTGGACCGACACCCCATAAGTCGTCTTGAGCGCGTCCGCAATGGCAAACGGCTCCATATTTTGATACCGATATAGGAACCACACGAGTTCCTGCTTCCTTTCATCAAGCAACATTCTTAGTACAATTTACTCAATCACATTCTTCTGCTGCTTCAATCGGTGCGACGTATTCCTCCCTGGATTAGGCCCCATGCATGGTGTCTCTTTTTTTTGGGCACCCCTGTATATAACGCGCTAAGTGTGCTCGTTGGTTTGTGTGTGTGTGTATGTATGTGTGTTTGTCTGTCTGTCTGTCTGTGTGTGTGTGTAGGTGTGTGTGCGTAGGCATGTGGGCAGGCCGGAAATTCATAACCCCGGTTCCCATGAACCTAGAGAGTTCAAACTCGGTATGAGTACAGGCGGCAATATGGGGACACTCATGGTGGATGGCAGAATTGGACTTCGCCCACAAGAGGCGGGGTTTGCGTGAAAAAGCCAAACATGCATTTAGAGCGTTTAAATTTGGTAGGAGTACAGGCGGCAAGATGGGAGCACCTATTTCGGGCGCTAAGGAGGTTTGTTCATGGCGGACGGGACGCGCACGAATTGTGTTGGGTGTTTGTCTTTGGCCGGGAATTAATAACTCCTGTTCTCACCTACCGAAGCCTCCAAACGTGAAAAAAGGTGCAGGCGGGGAGGCCATTCCAATACGAGAAGGAGGGGAGCCCGACGTGAGCCGGGCGAGCCGACTGGTAATACAGAAAGGTTTATCCTAAATTTGCAGCTCGAGCAAGGCCTGTTGCATTTGCTTGTAAATTCCCAATTAAATAATATTGCAACGCTTTCCGCTTTGGTTACGTTAGTAATAACAGCCGTTGTTGGCATATTTTATAATAATGCCTTTTTTATGCGCAAGCGAAAACTGAGACTAAAAGCGACATTTCAAGTTACTAACTGGAAGCTCTTCTGGAAGCGAATCATCGGGAATTTCGCTCAGACATAAAAATCTTGTGATTTCGACACTACATTGTGACCACCTAAAGACGATTAGCAAGTCCATGTTCCCTTCACGTAGCCTGGTGTTGGTTTGAGTATGCACCAATTGATCTATTGACAATGATATTTGGTTTCTTCACTGTCCAGCCTGGAATGGATTTTCTTCTGATCTACTTACTCCACTCCACAATCATGATTATTTACTGAGGTGTGTGATGACTACGGTAAGTGTCTCCGGCAGAACGTGATGGTATCGGCTGATGCTCCAGGAAGGATGAGGGATGTGGCTGGTTTTCTATTGGTTTGGGGTAATTGTAAGTTCTATCCCTATCACATGTGTATCATCAACCAGCAGCACCCTCTCTCTTCCACCCCCCCCCCCCCCCTCTCATCCAAGCAAGACTTCGATCCATTTGAGGCTGGCCATTTGGGACAAAACGAATTACTGTACATCGGCTCGTCGCCTTAGCCTCATTCTTATTCTATTGTATTAGCTGGAAACACTTTAAAATGTCACTATTATGGCGTATTGAAGTCGAATAATGGGCGCATTCCGACCGGGATAAATCAGTTTCGAAAGAAAAACTTGCCTTCCATCTTTACCAGTTCCCCCTGACCATTTTTCGATTTCGAAAATATGTAAAATTTCCCAGGTAAGTAGCATTGTTGTCCTAATTCCGAGGACGAAGCGAAACTAATGGATGGCATAATTGAAGTTTGCAAAGAAACTCACGTGTTATAGGACTGGTGACGAATTTTCTATATGGTGCGTTGCATAATATAAGCATTATAGCTGCCAGAGAACCATGCGATCCGAAAACAGCCATTATGAAGTTCCCGATTCCTAAATTATGGAAAATATAGCTTTCAAATAATCTAACTTTTTTATGTGATCCCGGTGGGAACCGAAATTATTTTGTTGGTGAGTTATCTTGTGTTTAGGTTTTAATTACAAACATAAGACGAGCCCGACTCTCTAGTAGTTCTGATAGAGAGAGAGAGAATTTTGTGGTTGAAGTCGCCGGTGACAACTTCTATGGAGCTATGATCTTCTCTGTAGAGCTTTCCTAGTTTTCTATAAAACCAGTCGGGCCGCCCGGCTAACGCCGTATAATATCACAAATGCGATTATTTCAAGAAAAAAAGGACAGATGGGCTAAGGAAGCTTACCTCCGTGAAATTTTCGTGCAGTTGGAATACTTTGAACGCCCTGTGGCCAAAGTGTCAATTTTCGCGCAAACCCCGCCCCTGTGGACGAAGTTCTTTCCTGCCACCTATAGTAAGTGTTCCCATCCTGTCGCCTGTGCTCCTACCAAGTTTGAACGCTCTAGGGCCAAATTGACAATTTTCGCACAATCCTAGATCCTTGTAGGCGGGGTCTGGTCCTGCCACATACAGTGAGTGTTCCCATCCTGTTCCCATAACTCTTACCAATTTGAACGTTCTAGATTCACGGGGACAGAGTTATGAATGTTGAATGTCCAGTTTATGTTGTCAGGCTTTCGTACAAATCGATGTCAAGGACAAGTGTGTACTGCGACATCGTGCTTGATCTTTTTGGTTCACATCGTGAGTGTGCGCATGTGCTTCAATGTGCGCACCCGATGCAGGCTATCGTACATCGGAAGTACATGTCACCATCCTACTACTTAATCGTTCAAAAGCCCTGTCGCAACCACAATATTTAGAGACCTCCCGGGCGATCCAGTACTGCTACGATGGTCTTCCATTTACTCGAGGGATTAGGATTTATTCGTAATGCTGTTTATGGCATCTAATTATGCCATAGTAGCTAGTAAGTTTTGATATGGAAACTAGGCATATTGTAAAGAGCGCCCGGGCATATTGTGAGATGTCCATAACACAAATGGAGTGAGCACAGGGCTTATTCATTCGAGGTTACCCTGCACCGACTCCTTTGTACTCCCAGACCTTTGCCCGCTGAATGCAGGGTCTTAGCTGACCATGAGTCGATCAGCAGTGCAATTTTGCGTGAAAGGGGACAGCAGTCGTAGCTCAACCTAGCACAGCGAAAACACAAACTCCCCGGAATCTAGCCGTGTTCTTGAACAGGGTGTAAGAATATGCCGAGACTCATGGACAGTCGCACTTGGACATAGCCGATAGGTTTTGATGGTGCGATGTAGGTTCTGTCCATTCTTTAGGAAAGGGTCGCATGACCTTGCCTGATAGAGATTCTTCAGTGGGAGAAACCTGTAAGGAAAAAACTTATAGGCTCTTTAGACCGTTTTTCAGTGGTGAGTGGTTGCTAGATCCGTACCCTTCCTTCGGTGAGCTTCTCACCAGTGATTTAGGATTATTGACTTAGTTCTTTGGAAATATGAAATATACTACTTTTAAAACAAATCTGATGCCTTGCAAAAGAGCATTTTGCTATGAAAGTTGTAGTTGGTGGAACGAGAAAACTAGCACTTTCGGTCCTTCTGACGTGTATAATAAAGGATAAAGGATAAAGTTCTTGGCGTTAATCAATCCCGTCTGAGGGATGCGCCCCCGCACTCGACTTCCATTCAGAATCGTAGTGGCGTAATGAGTGCGTATATGGCCTATACAATGACTTGCGGTGGCCAGCCGATGTACAAGTCAGTGCTTTTATCCTCCCAGACGAGTCTGGTACCAATTTACCGACCCCGGGGGGATGGAAGGCTTGGTTGGCCTAGGCGGGCCATCGATCCGGGATTCGAACCCCTGACCGTGCGTGTGATATAGTGCGCCACTTGCCACTACACCACCTCCGCCCGACGAGTATAATGCGTAGAATAAATGCGAGCACCTGTTCTACGTCATCTTTTCTCGGTCTCTGCCTCGCTCTTACATTTTTTCCCCATTCTGCTTTCTCAATTAGGGAATTCTTTTGTAGATTCTATTTATTCGTAATTGGGCTGTTCATTGCCTTTTCTAACTCAATCGCTGCGGAATCAAAATTCCTAGCATAAACTATATGGAGGTAAGAGATTGAACTCAGCCTAGTGGATGTTAATCGCTTCTATTGAAAGTGAATGCTGATTCTCAAAAACTTCCGTCCTATTCGATGTTTACATAAATATTTTACATAAATATAGAAGCCTGGTGAAAATAATTTGAGGTTGGTTGGTCCTATTTGTAAGTCCATTTTCCGCGTGTCATTGCTCTTGGTTGACCCTTGTCTTTACCCCATATCCATTCACGCCTTTTCACTTGAAGGTTTTACGGCTTAAACGAAAGAAATAGGAAAATTTGTTGAAATCCGACACACACTCCGTCATTATCGATCGGCATCGATGAGTTGGTTTCCCACTACATCACCTTACTCTTTATATCGAACGCTCTTTTAAGGTGGAGAGAGTCATTGGAATCCCGATCGAATTTCGTATAATGCGTTCCTTGCTGGTGTGGCACATCTGTAGGCTCACTGTCAACTACCTCAGCTGATTCAAAACAGCATAACGTTCATGCCTTTCCTGCTGTTTGCCTCCTTTTTTCCCTGACTCGGGACAAGTGAATGGTAACGCCTCCACTCGAGTAGTAAGAGCTCGGTCCGAATGCTAGATCAGTATGCGCCTAGGCCAACCACGCTCTGAGGTCAGTTAATTGGTACTAGATTCGTCTGGGAGGATTGAAAACGCTGACTTGTACATCGGCTGGCCACCGCAAGTCATTGTCTAGGGTACATACGCATTCAATACGCCACTACAATTCTGAATAGAAGTCGAATGCGTGGGCGCATCCCTAAGACGGGATTGACTAAAGCCTAGAGGTCCTATCCTTTCTTGGACTGTAGGCAATCACTTGTTCAATGAAGGTTATGTATGGAATTTTAGAAATGGAAACTCTCTCTCTCTTTCAGCTTCAGCTTCAAACTACGAACCTTTCAAGGCATTTTTATCTGCAGTGCTCGACAATGCAAGCCCATGTAGTTTTATTGAAGGGATTTCAATGTCCCGTGAACGTGTGGTACAGTAAATCCCTTAGTGCCCACCACCCACCGCGTGGGCTTAACCCGGGATACCTTCCTGCGTGACGGGTGTTTGGAGGCGCTCGAGTGTGTCTTCGGGTTACTGTGTAACACATTCACGGGAAGATTAAAGGCACTGTTCACGATACAAATGGTTACCGAGTTCTTCCCTTAGGACTACTCAGGGGCCCACATGGGTGGTGGAAGGGCCCCGTTCGCTTCCATAATCTCGACGGTCAAGGCGTAGTGGAAGCCCTGTTGCTGTCTTGATTCGCTTTCCCGCCTCTCGATCGATGTCACGTTAGACGAGTGTCGAGGCAATACAGATTGCGAATATTCGTTCTAGGACCCACACACAATCAGCTAATCGCCGAGTGATGAGGCGATGTTTTTCTCCCATTTTTTTTCCTCCGTTATTCTTTTTGTTGCTGCGATCCCTTTTTAAATTTCCTACCCCAAAACGCTGAAAAAGGCGAGCCTTTTCGCTATAACTAGGGTTTTTTGTTTACCTATAAGCGGCCAAATTTTTGCTTACCGTAGTCAGATATTTGCACGGGACCCACACGTACGTAATGACGCGCTGTGCGCCAGCTCGTTTAAACGCCCCACTATTCTTCATTCTTCTGGTCTCATTCTCGTCCAGCCCCCTCTTTAACGACTTTTTGAGCCTTCTTTCACTTCGAAAACGCCGATCCACCCAGTTCCTTCGCCTCCGTTTTCCATCTCATCTTCCATTTTTTGTCATAATCTGGGTCACCCAAAGTTATCGTGAACTGTGCCTTTGAATCCGAATCTACCTCGTGCGGGTGCAGCCGTAATGGTGTTTTTTCGTAGTTGGTTTGTCTCCGTCCACTCAAAAGAAATGTACCTCTTCCTGTACCATTCATAGTACCAAGCATGAACATCAGTGAAGCAATCGGTAGCAGCATACTAACGAGTGGAATAGAAACCTAAATACAAAAACTTTTAGTCATATGTTGAAGTTATAGCACCGAGAAACCGAAGTATTCGGAGCCCTAGCCATTGTTTAGTCTTGGGTTTCTCAAATTATTAGATGTGTATGCATACGTAGGACTGGATTGTGGCGATCTGAATGAAATCAGATATGCTAGTAAATTAAAGATGGATATGAGCGGAATCTCACTGAAATTATGAAGCAGGGTTGTCTTGCCATCGATCCCAGAGATCGCAGAAGGAAGAACCACGAGTGAAAATGTGCTTTGCTAGCAGTTTAACCCATTGACGACGTTAACGAGTTTAACCCATTTTGTATGTATAACATTCATTTTCGAATTTTTTTGACCCTTTCAAGTATCGAGCAGTTTCATGACCTACTATAGAATCTTGACGCGCAGTGGTCCGTAAAACGTTTACTTCTGACTTTAGTAATAAGAGAAAACAAAGTTACTTCTGAGGGCATCGGTGAAGGAGGGAAACCAAAGGCTGTAAAAAAGATTGTAAAAAGGTGCAAAAAGGATGTAAAGGGGGTACTGGGTATCCGATGATTCAAAACATACCATTCTCATCTTGTCTGTATCCTCGTGTCTAGTCAGAGTCGCATTTTGGAAATAATTTGGAAAAAACTCTCACCTCCCTTCGAACAATCAGAAACAACATTAGATGCCATACGGTAGCTCTAAATAGTGTGTATGACTTGTAACCTTTACATGCCACATTTAAAAAACTTTTGTCGGCTGGAAATGCTTAAGAATAAATTGACTTGCTCCTGGGACCATCAGCCGCAGCCCGCGAAAAGCGCGCTCGGTCCCACACGCCAGACACGCTAAGATGGCGCGGTCGCCAATGGGATAAGAGCAGTATGGCAGAAGTATATCTCGTGGAAGGTCGATATCTTGTAACTGACTGTCAAAATTAGGATTCAACGCTTTTATGGTGCTCCAACATGCTATGCTCCTTTGCTTCTCTATGTATTGGACGTTTGTAAAACAATGGTCATTTTTTAACGTCTCAAAAAATCTCCCAGTGAACGAAGCAGTTCAAACACATAGTTCACGATAATTTAAAAGTATCTATTTCAAGTGAATAATGGATACCTTGCTAAAGGGTAGTGCAATTGTAGCGAAGAAAGTGCGAAAATCGTTAGTTAAGAAAAGGTATGAGATTTAAAAGAAGTAGTGAAGAAGGGGCTGTACGAGTTGGCCGTCTGTGTGCCTCTCGCGCAAGCGTCCTATTCGTGTCGCCCTATGAACAGTGCACTATTAACAAGGCCGGTGTAACACGGCCAAACCAATTTCGGAGCCTTTATTACACCGTTTCTGGGCCGTTTGTCCGCAGAAAGGCCCATTACCCCATTCTTCGAAGGCCACAGATTCGTTCTAGTGGGTAACCTAAGAAGCTATTTTTATCATAATCTATGCCTTTAATCGATAACATGTACCTCATTTTATTCGATTACTTTTTGGATTATTTCATAGTTACTCTCTTACAGAACTTCTGGTTCCTTGATGGAAAGCTGCACTACAGATTGAGATTTCCTCATTTCATTCTGAGTGGAGGTTTTCTCATCTAAAGAGAACTGCACGACCGAAATAGGTTGTATTAGTATGCCGTTTAATCAGGACTACATGATGGATGCCGCATTAGTTCTTACGCAGGCTTCAATAATTTTGCCCAGTCATCAAAAATCTTTTTGGAAAGCACTTTAAACCCCACCGCGCTCTGTAATCCCATGTAGTTAGTTGATGTACGGAAAACAAGAGTAAGGACAGGCATGTTGGAATGCGTCGAAGGAGTCTAGTGCGCGAAGTAGTGAAAATCGCCTTCGATCTGTGATAGGTGGTGTAGTGGCAAGTGGTACACTATCACACACGCATAGTCACGGGTTCGAATCCCGGATCGATATCCGCATAGGCCAACCAAGCCTTCCATCCCTCTGCGGTCGGGTAATTGGTATCAGACGCGTCTGGGAGGATAAAAGCACTGACTTGTACACTGGACAGCCACCGCATATCATTGTACAGGCTACATACGCACTCATTACGCCACTACGATTCTGAATGGAAGTCGAGTGCGGGGGCGCATCCCTCAGACGGGATTGATTAACGCCGAAAGACTTTAAAAGAGAAGGGGCTTAGCTCTCAGCAGCAATCGAACAAATGCGATTCCTACCAATGTTCTAATCGTGCCTTCAGATCATTTTGTGGAATAAATGATTCTCTTTTCTGGAATTCAACTTTTTAAATTGAAATTGTAACAATAATAGGTCAAAAACATGTGATCACTAACCTGAATAATAAGAGAGCGGAGGAATCGTTTCTGCATCTGCTTTGTCTTTTGTGACATACTGCTGTTGTCGCGAAGAAATTTGTATGATGCAATTACACTGCCAACAGAGATTATAAATGCCATGCAGCACACAAAAACAATCGTGAAGACAATACGACGTAATTCGGAAGGGATAAAAATCTGAAGATTTGGCACAGAAAACGCAGATCTCGCACATGTGAACTCCTGAAAATAGACATTTTAAGATTCATTGATTCGACTGTTTTATCACATTTGATCTCTTTTTCATAGATGGAATGATGACGATATTCCGCATTCACTAGAATGGCCCAGGGATTGAACCCTGAATCGATTTCCGCTTACATCGGCATATCTTTCTAGGGAGGTAATTCGAGGCTCCTCCTTATACCATATCTGCCGTTATAAAGTAAAGTAAAAAAACGTCATGGATAGGGCACAACAAGGGATCGGAGATTGTATTGTGTGAATGCCACACCCATTGTGGACGAGTTTCAACGGCTTTGTAGAGGCTGCACTATCTCAAGAGACTCCCATGTAGGAAGTTCAACCAACGTGAATAACCCATGGCGAAAGGCAGTATCAGACAATTCCGGCTCGAGTAGTCACCCCTTTGAGCAATTGGAGCAGGTTAAATCCCGTCCAAACACTTCTTACATGCCATTACCGTCACGGTGATCTCGTACAATTTCCACTTTCCCTACTTTTAAAGAGCCT
This sequence comes from Haemonchus contortus, assembly GCA_000469685.2. Taxonomy (NCBI): domain Eukaryota; kingdom Metazoa; phylum Nematoda; class Chromadorea; order Rhabditida; family Trichostrongylidae; genus Haemonchus; species Haemonchus contortus. The sequence continues at coordinate 45,016,631 of LS997563.1, forward strand.
TAAAGTAGGCGGATTTGCTCTCTTTCTTCGCCACCAATGTACTTCTCTACATCAAACTTCTAATTTTCTACTTAAAAGGGAAACCTCAAAATTATTGTAAATTGTGCCTTCAAAATATGGGGAATAGGGGGTTGAGATATTGCTTCGCATCAACCTGACCCTTTTTAAAGGTCCCAACTGACAATGAGTCGTTTGTACCATTCATTCTTTGATATAGTAATGATTGCTGACTTGAGTAAGGTAGCGAGAATTTCGATTCAGGCTTCATTCTACAACAGAACTTACTATGTAAGCTTTCAAGTATCCATGTCACCCTAGCCTGCATAGGTGCAAATTATTAAGTAAGTCTCGGTGAAAAATACCTTTTCTGCCCACATTCTCGCCTCTGTTTGATCAGGTAACATATCAGTTGAATTGACTAGAATAGGAGTAAAATATATTAGAAAAATTGCTGTACTTTTATAGATGTGACCTAAATATGGTAGGTATTAGCAAGTGACATTGATAAATTCCTTGCACCTCAATCAATCCTATCTGAGGGAGGTGGCCCCGCATTCGACTTCCATTTAGAATCCTTGTAGCGTTTTGAATGCGTATGTGGCCTATACGATGACTTGTGGTGGCCAGCCGATATACAAGTCTCTGCTTTTACCCTCCCAGACGTTTCTAATACCAATTAACCAACTCCGGAGGAATGGAAGGCCAGGTTGGCCTAGGCGTGCATCGTTACGGGATTCGAACCCATGATCATGCGTGTGTGATAGTGCTACGCCACTAGCTACGACATACATACATATATCGCCTCTGCCCTGCGGTGGGTACCCTCGCAAATGTGAAGGTTTCGTAGACATCGAAGATCGATTTCTTCATTTCAAGCATTGGTGCAACACGACAGAGCTGCGTATCTGGTTCTTCATTTCTCGATATCAAGCCGAGAGAATAGTTCAGGCCAACATCCCTGAGAGGAAATTTTCTACGAACCTGCAAATAATTAGCGAGGAGAGGATGTTCCAATTAGGTTGCGACGCAATGACACGGGTACCCATGACATACCTTTGTGGAGAGCAGTTTCAAGCTGTGCTTACTTACCTTGGTGGCTGATTTTTGAAAAGTGACGAGCCGGAGTAATGACGTGACATCGATACACAAAGAGGCTGACAATGGTGGCCCCAAAAAGCGAACCTATATAAACAACCAACAGGACAGCTACATGTGTAGTAATAGGTATCCAAGGTATAGTCCAAGAGGCGGGGTAACCCATCGGTATAGGGAAGAATATTATTGGCAGTGTGAGTACTAGATACACGGTATCGAATACAGTGGATATCGTCTGGTAGATCAGCAAATACCATTTATAAGCAGCCATTTGTTGAGGTGATTTGGTGAGAATGCAGTAAAAGCTGAGTAAATTCAGAGGAACGGCTACAACAGATAATGAGTGCATAAATACTAAGTAGAACCCAGTGCTGAGGTCAAAATCTTCGCATTCTGTCATTGGGGTTAGTGAGCGAGGCGTTTCGAACTGTAGTCAGAGCATATATCCTCAAAATGGTGCTAATCTGATTGGTTCACCTATGCTCTCCTGTAATGCACCTGCCACTCCGAGTATGCATACTTTGTCATTTCGTGAGCGTGAGCATTCGAACAAAGATCTCCTAACTTCTAATCGGCCATTACGCAACCACGTAAAGGGGAACATGAAGTGCATGGCCGCAGCAGTGATTGGTGAACCCTTTTTTACTTTGGATAGGCGAGGCAGTATTCCTCATCAATTTCGCAAAGTTTGTGGCGCGAAACTCTACAACCTCTTTAAACAATAATTCGCATTCTAGTTTGAATGCACCGCTCACGATACTTTTGGGTTACTTAGTTACAGACGAGTAAAGGAAGTGGTAGTCTAGCATAGTGCAAAAAAAAGAAACGCAGAAATTGGAATACTTAGACAGATATAAGGCTTCAAAAAAGAAGTTAAATCTGGGGTCCTACAAGAATGTACGACGAAAGTTGCATGGAAGGGGTCTTTGGACAAGCTGTACGAATGTGTGTGCCACTGCATATAGCTTCTTCAGTAAGCTTGTCTGTATACAAGGTAAGGATCCTGGTGCGAATGGTGCAACTTCTACAGCTTTTCACTGGTTTATAAAAACGACAAATCTCAGAAACCTTCTTACGTGAACTGGAACGTTGCATTTGATGCTGAAATTTGTGAACTACAGCGACAATAAGAACCTAAAAAAAACCTAAATCAGCTGTTCAAACAAATTCTGTTGCATTTGCTTGTAAATTACCAATAAAATAATATTGCAAAGCTTTTCGCATTGGTTACGTTAGTTTTGACAGCCGTTATTTGCATATTTTCTTATAATACCTTCATTATGCGCTAGCGAAAACTGACACTGACAGCGACATTCCAAAGTATTAGCTCAAAGCTCTTCTGAAAGCGAGTCATCGGGAATTTTTCTTAGACATAATAATCTTATGATTTCAACACTACATTGTGACAATCTAAAGACGATTAGCAAGTCCATGTTCCCTTCACGTAGCCTGGTGTTGATTGGAGTATGCACCAATTGATCTGCTGACAATGATATTTTGTTTCTTCACTGTCCAGCCTGGAATGAATTCTCTTCAGATTGAATGTGTGTCTACTCACTCCACTCCACGATCATGATTATTTACTGAGGTGTGTGATGACTACGATAAGCGTCTCCGGCAGAACGTGATGGTATCGGCTGATGCTCCGGGAAGGATGAGGGATGTGGCTGGTTTTCTATTGGTTTGGGGTAGTTGTAAGTTCTGTCCCTATCACATGTGTATCATCAACCAGCAGCACCCTCTCTCTTCCACCCCCCCCCCCCCCCCCTCTCATCCAAGCAAGACTTGATCCATTTGAGGCTGGCAATTTGGGACAAAACTAATTACTGTACCTCGGCTCGTCGCCTTAGCCTCATTCTTATTCTATTGTATTAGCTGAAAACTCTTTCAAAATCCACTATTATTGCGTATTGAAGTCGAATAATGGGCGCATCCTCAAGCGGGATGAATCAGTTTTGAAAGAAAAGCTAGCCTTCCATCTTTACCAGTTCCCCCTGACCATTTTTCGATTTCGAAAATATGTAAAATTTCCCAGGTAAGTAGCATTGTTGTCCTAATTCCGAGGACGAAGCGAAACTAATGGATGGCATAATTGAAGTTTGCAAAGAAACTCACGTGTTATAGGACTGGTGACGAATTTTCTATATGGTGCGTTGCATAATATAAGCATTGTAGCTGCCAGAGATCCATGCGATCCGAGAACAGCCAATATGAAGTTTCCGATTCCTAGTTCATAAAGAGTATTGCTTTCAAATAACCTTTTTTGCATTATCTCAATGGGCACCGATATTTTCACTTGATTGTCTAAAAACTATCAGAACTTTATAAAAACATTCATATTTGTGTCTAAAACAAGTAAGCAAACATAAGATATGTTCCGAATCTCTAGTTTCTCGGGGTTCTGCGCGACTTTTTGCTAGTTATTTCGCCTTGTGCCGTGTATTAGATCGTTACTTCAAATATTAGTCTCCCGCATGGCCTACCACCATTCAAGCCTTCCTTCTGAGGGTAGTGTAAGGAGAAGGATGTGAGATCGAAATAGCCATGTGAAATGGGTTCTCAGATTCAAGTCGGTCCTAACACAAAGATTCTGAACTTCAATCAGCCTTCGTTCCATTTTTTCGACCTTCCATGTTATTAGCACAATGTCATATGCAAAGCGGAGATGGCATTGTTATTGGCTCCAATCGAACCTCACTTTTCCTTCCAAAAAATTCTAAAGAATTTTTGATCGTGCTCTTGAATCCTTATCTACTTTGGTTACGTTGATGGTGTTGGCTTATAAGAAGAATGGCGAGACCTCGATCGGTTTGAATTGTTGGGACTGCCACGTGCATAACACTTCCGCAAGCTGACCTATGTACTTGTCGTATTTCGGAAGGTAGAATAAAATAATGGGCTATTCGTTATGCCTCAGATGGCAAGTAGCCACTCAGTAATGGCTATCGAAAAGATAGGAGAGGAAGTCATAAATGACCTCCTCCATTGTTTTTCTGGACGCAGCGACTGCTCCGGCGAGGACGTTGAAAGCAAGTTATATCGGTATAGTGGCAAGCGGAGCCCGGGTTTCCTTAGATGGCTCTCTCATTTTTGGTGGCTTCAACCAGAACTATTGCTTTTCTCTATTCCATAAGAACTCCTTTATCGCTTCCCTCTATTTGTTCCTATATCCTTTCGTTCGTTGGTGGTTGCCTACAGCTCGCGCGACTCAACGTCAGTGTATTAAGTAGAGAATTTCAGAAGAAAGGCTTCCCCTGGTGATATGTGAACTCACTGCTTTCCCTGCATTGCTCGACGTGTGGGCTGACGAGCTAGGGCTAGATTCATCATCCTGCTAGATCTATATGCTTCATTGAGGTTTCATTGTTTCATTCAATGGGTTTTCACTGAATGAACCTAGCGACCATTCACGATTAAAGCTTAATTCCTTGGAAAAAATGAAAGATCCTGTTTCCATATCCAATTTGTACCTTTGCAAAAAGCATTTTGTAACGAATGCAGTAGTTGGCGGAACGAGAAGACAGCACTTTCGGCTTCTGCTGGCGCGTGTAATGCGCAGCATCAATGCAAACACCTGTTCTACGTCTTCTTTCCTGGCTGTCTGCCCTACGCTTGCAGGGTATTTTCCACTCTGTTCTCTCGTTTCTCCTGTTTGTTTCTTTCATTTTCCTTCTCATTGTCTCTCCTAACTCAATCTCTGCAAAATCAAAGTCCCTAGCACTCAGGTGCATATATAGAGCCAAGAGATTGACTTTAACCACAGGAAGTCAATCTCTTTTATTAAGAATCAGTGTTGAAAGTGTTGATGTTCAGAGAATGTTCTCCCCTATTTGATGTTTTCATCAGTATAAAAAGCGGGGAGAATCTTTCTAGCTTTGTGGGTCCCGCGTGTGAGTCCATTTTCTGGGTCACCTTAACTCTTTCCCCAACCCTCATATCCACCCAACCTATTCATTTCAAGGTTTTGCGGTAGAAGCGAAAGAAGTTATAATATTTGTTCAAATCAGGCATACATTCCATCGCTATCGATCGACATTGCTGAATTGGTTTACCACTTCATCACTTTCCCTACTATTTCAACGTTCTTTAATTGATGCAAGGGAATTCATTGGGTCACCAACCAAATTTCGTATGATTCGTTCCTTGTTGCTGAGACACATCTGTCGGCTCACTCTCAACTGAATCAAAGAAGCATCACATTCATGCTCCTCCCGCTGTTTGCCTTCTTTTTTGCTCCTGGCTTCAGACAAGCAAACAGTGCAATCCTTCCACTCAAGCAGTAAGAGCGAGCTTATTCAGCTCGACCATTCTTTTTGAGCATCCTGTCAGCCTCTCTCTTTTCATTCTTATCACTACTTTTATCTTTGATGTCATGAGGTACTATTTCAAAAATTTAGGGGTGTCATATTTTTCATGTCCAATACTCTTTCACGATCTAAATCTTGCGATAAGTTGGGTTCTTTGAAGGGTCAGAATGTAATACCCATTTCAATATCCATTTCATAGAATATCTCACCTTTCTCTTCTGCTGTAGGAGACCTCCCCTTCTGAAATGCTGACCTTTGGAATCACACAAATGTCCCCCCCCCCTCTCCCTCTCCCTTTCAGCTTCAGCTTCATACTACGAATCTGATAAAAGTTCCTTCTCTGCAGTGCTCGAGAAGGCATACTTATGAGGTTTCTAGCGGACGCGGCCGGCTATGAAGACATGATTTTTTGCCGTTGGTTTCGTTTCAATACCCCGACACTGAAAAAAGGTACCTCTTCCTGTACTATTCGTTGTCCCAACAATAAACATCAATGAAGCAATCGGTAGCAGCATACTAGCAAGTGGAATAGAAACCTAAATATAAAAACCTTCAGCCATATGTTGAAGTTTCGACTGTTTTTTCAAATGAATAAGTAGTGTGGAAACCTAAGTATTTGGACTCCTAGTCGTTATTTAGTCTTGAATTTCTCAAAGTCGCCTAATTTTATGTGAATGCATGAGTGGGGCATGGATTGTGGCGCTCTGACTGAAAATGGAAATGCTAATAGGTTAAAGATAGATGTGAATGGAATCTCGTAGAAATTGCGAAACAGATCTTTATCCGGCGGCCTCCTGAAGGCAGAAGAAGGAAGCAGAGATGGTAGCTATTGGCAGCTTTCCGAGTTAACTTTGCTGACGGCGGACTTCATGTGTCAAGCACTGATGTGAAAACTGGACGTATTAGACTCGTGGAAATTCGCTCTATGTGACTCTCTAGTAAAATCGGGATTCAACGCTTTCAGGATACTAGAACATGCTGTGCTGATTGGCTTCTTTATGTATTGGGACGCTGGCAAAGTAAAGGAAAGTTGTTAGCGTTCCAAAGAACATCTCTCTCAGTGAACGAACCTTAATCAGTGATATGTGCCTTATTTTATTCGATTACTTTTTGTCAGTCTTCTTGTTACATCACAGTTCTCTTTCACAGAACTTGTGGTTTTTTTTTTTTGATTAAAACTGGACTACAGATCAAGATTAAGGTTTGCATCCTCATTTTCAATGAAGACTTTTTTACTTAAGGGTTTTGCAAAGACCGAAGTAAGCAGTGTTAAGATGCCGATTGACCAGGACTATATGGAGAATGCCATATTATTTATGAATTAGTTCTTACCCAGCTTTCAATAGTTTTGCCGAGTCATCAAAAATGTTCCTTGTTAGCACTTCAAACCACAACTTGCCCCTAAAACTCCATGTAGGCAGTTGGAGCGCGTTGAAAGTGTGGAGTTAGTGCGTATAGACGTGAAAATCGCCTTTGATTTGTGATAGTAAGCATAACCTCTTGAAGCATAACCCCTTTTGACAAATATTGCGGAGGTGGTGTATTGGCAAGTGGCGCACTGTCCCACACGAACGGTCACGGGTTCAAATTCCGGATCAATGTCTGCCTAGGCCATCTAAGCCTTCCATCCTTCTAGGGTACCGGTTAATCGGTACCAGACTCGTCTGGGTCGATGAAAGCACTGACTTGTAATTAGGCTGGCCACCGCAAGTCATTCTATAGGCCACTACGATTCTGAATGGAAGTCGAATGCAGCGGTGCATTCATCAGATTATCATTTTTGTTCTAGTCTCGCCTTTAGGTCATTTTCTGAAGTGATATTTCTCTCCTATGTATTTATATGTTCAAAAAGCGAAATTGTAAAATAATAGTTCAAATAAAAATTTCCTAACTAACCTGAATGAAAAGAGAGCGAAGGAATCGTTTCTGCATCTGCTTCGTCTTTTGAGACATACTGCTATTTTCGCGTAGAAATTTGTGTGATGCAATTACACTAGCTATAGAGATTACAAGTGCAATACAGCATACAAAAATAATTGTTAAGACAAGTCTACGTAGCTTGAATGGGATAAAAATCTGGAGATTTGGCACAGAGAACGCAGATCTCGCGCATGTGTACTCCTGAAAAGAGACATTTGAAGATTCATTAGTTTACCAGTGTTTTATCAATTTGTCTTATCAATTCAAAGCTATTATCGAAAGTATGATTTCTTTTTCATAGAGGAAATGCTGACAATATTGCCACACTCATTCGAATGGCTCATTGATTGAAGGCACAGTTCACGATAAAAAATGAATATTCTGATCCTCAAGAATAATACGTGGGCCGTTGTTGAGACGAAAAACGGCCTAGGCAGGGCTTAATAAGGGCTCCAAGACCGGTGGTTGACGCGCACACTCAAAGTGGCCGTGTTGGCCGGCCTTGTTATGAATGCAAAATTCACATGACGACACGGATAGAACGCCTACGAGATAGACACCAAGACGGTCATCTCGTACAGCCCCCTTATTGCTGCTTTTTTGAAGCCGTATATTTTAAATCCAACAATTTTTGCGCTTTCTTCACCACCCTAGCCCTATTCTGCACCATGACTTCCATTATTTCACTTGAAATCGATACCTCAGAATAATGGTGAACTGTGCCTTTAGAGAGCTGTTCTGACGATTCCTCACTAAGTGATGATCGGTTTTCAAAGGATATCGCTTAAAGGCACCGTTTACGATAAATTTAGGGTACCCTTTTTTGACGGAAATTGATAGAACTACTCCAGAATAAAGCGATAACAACGAAAAAAGCGCAAAAAAATGATGAACAAAAAGAAATAGAAAGGGTCAAAAAAGAGGTGGAAAGGGAGGTTGGACGAGTTTCACTTAGGAAGAACGGCGGTTAAGGGAGTGTTCGGGCGAGTGCACGAAGGCGACGCAATGTCTGCAATAGCAGACAACACACCCAATTTGCCTGACAATCTGACTGGCAGACTCTGGCAATTTGCCAACCAGCTTATCGATTTTTCACCAACTTCGCTCCAATGCGAAAGTGGTGAACGGCAATTAGACTTCGTAGTCAGCTTAGCAAGGGGCGGAAGGCGACCGTGGCTCACTCTCCGGCCCCTTATTGTGCCCTATCCAGAAAGTTTTCCGACCTCGTTCCTGCACAAACGGTATCAGAGGGGGCGTCGAATTCAAACCATGTGCAAATTTCCGAAACCATTATTTCGTGAACAGTGCCTTTAAGATGGGATACTGCTTCGCATTGAAATAGCCTGTTATTTACATTGGTTTGACTGTTGTTGGTACCATTCATCCTTTGGTATAATAGTGATTGTTGACTTGAATAAGTTCTGGTTCAGACTCCATCCTTCTACGGAAATTCTATAGTATGCATACTTGTGAGCATTCAAATCACCCTAACCTGCACGGGTACAACACTAGTACAACTTTATAGATAAGTCTTATAACTCACCTTTTCTGCCCACATCCTCGCCTCCGCTTGATCAGGTAAAATATCATTCGAATTGATCAGAATGGGAGTAAGATATGTAAGATAAATTGCAGCACTTTTATAAATATGACCTAAATGTGGTGGATCTTAGTGAGAAAAATAAAAATAAAGAGAAGCCTACGGGTGGTGATCAACCGCATCTGTAGAATGCGCTCCCAAATTCAACTTTCATTGAGAATTGTAGCGGCGTTTTGAATGAATACGTGCCCCCCCCCCCTTCCCCTGAGGAACGGAAAACCTGGTTGGCCTGGACGGATATGGAGCCGGGATTCGAACACGTGACCATGCCTTAATGATAAAACGCTACTTGCCACTACATCGCCTCCTCATGGTGAGTATTTTCAAAAATTTGAAGACTTCATAGACATTGGAGATCAATTCCTTCATTCAAGCAACGTAAGCAACTTCACAGAGTTAAGCAGCATCGAGTTCTTCGTTTTTCAACTCATGCCGAGAGAAGCGTACAGGCCAACAGAGTAGCAATCTGCTAATAGGGAATGGTAAAGAGGATATTCTAATCGAGTTATGAATCAATTAGATGTTTAGTTCATGTCACACCTTTTTAGTAAACTGTGCTAAAATTGTTGATGATTGATTCACTTCCAACTGTGCTGATTTACCTCGATGGCCAATCCTTGAAAAATGACGAGCTGGAGCGATGACGTGACAACGATACACGAAAAGGCTAACAATGGTGGCTCCAAAAAGTGCACCTATATAAATAACCAAGAGGACACCCATATGGGTAGTAATAGGTATCCATGGAATAGTCCACGAAGTGGGGTAACCCATTGGTATAGGGAAGAATATTATTGGCAGTGTGAGTACTAGGTACACGGAATCGAATACGGTAGATATTATCTGATAGATCAGCAAATACCATTTATAGGCAGCCATTTGTTTAGGCGATTTTGTGAGAATACAGTAAAAGCTGAGTAAATTCAGAGGAACGGCCACAACAGATAATGAGTACATAAATACCAAGTAGAACCCAGTGCTGAGGTCAAAATCTTCGCATTCAATCATTGAAGTGAGTTGAGGAAGCGTTCAGGTTGTAGGCAGTGCATATCTTATTAAAGCAGTGCTTATCTGATTGGTTCACCTATGCTCTCCTTGATGCACCTGCTACTCCGAGTATGCATACGTTGTCATTACGTGAGCGGGAGTATTGGAACAGAGATCTTCTGACTTTCATCGGTAATTAAGCAAACATGGAGAGGAGAACGGGAAGTGGATGAACGCACAATGACCGTTGACCTTTTTTCACTTTGGAAAAGCAGCACTCCTCATTAACTCCTGTCAGCGAAGTTTGTGACGGAAAACCCCTCCACCACTCATGCACTTCAGGATATGGTACATATGTAGGTGCTTCACGTGAGGCCTGCTAGGAAGTTATGCGTCACAGCGAGCATCACTTTTGTACAGTAGAATAAATGGCGGCTGATTGGCTACTTTCACAGTCCGCCGGCCGGCGCGCCGGCGTGCCGGCGTGCGTGCCGGCGGAGGCAGTGCTAGGGGGAGGAGGGAGGCAGACAGTGTAAGACAAACAGTCCACGCCCCTTCGAAGGTTGTTTGTTTTCAACCCCTCGAAGGGGCGTGGACTGCTTGCCTATCTGTCTGCCTCCCTCCTCCCCGCTAGCACTGCCTCCGCCGGCACGCACGCCGGCACGCCGGCCGGCCGGCCGGCGGACTATGAAAGCAGCCATTGAGTCTCTGGGGTGAAGTTGTTTGCAACTTAATCTAGTTGGAATGCTACCGTTCACGATAACTTTGGGTTATCTAGTTACAAACGAGTAATGGAAGTGATAGTCTAGAATAGTGCAAATAAGGCGAAGTAAACGCAAAAATCGGCATATTCAGATAGACATGAGGCTTCGAAAAAGAAGTTAAATCTGGGGCGGACAAGAATGACGACGGGAGCTGCATGGATGGAGTCTTTGGACGAGCTGTTCAAATATACGTGCCACTGCATGCAGCTGTCTGCAGTAAGCTTGTCTATATACAAGGTGTGGGTCCTGATGCGAATGGTGCAACCTCTACAGCTTTATGGCCGTATTACGCCTTATCCTCATTTTTATTCAACCCAACGCCTTCCTTTAGGCTATATTTGGGATGTCACTGTTTTATGAGAACGACACGGTTGAGTTATGTCTTCGATGATGAAAATTCGTGAACTACAGCGACAATAAGAACGTTGAACAGCGCTGACCCCATGTTCATTTCGCCTGCGCAGAGCAGTTCTTTGAGATGCACTTTCGAGTTAAGTGGTGGTGGAATTATGAAAAAAAGTCCGCATGAACGTAACGTTTTCTCCGACCGTCGCTACTCTTCTGTCGTTGTGACTGTTTTCTTCCGCCTGGCTAGGTGACACGTCGTATATCACGCGTTTGTTACATGACTGCTTTATCTCCTACCTCAGAAGTGCGCGGGCTACAGGGCTTACTCGTCCTGTGTTGCCCTAGCATATCTCTCATATACTCGAGTCTTTAATAGCGGAACGGTTGTAGCACAGAACCCAATCAGTACTCTTTTGCACCACTGAGTGCTTTCAGGGTTGAACGACGTGTTCTTTTTTTAAAAAACTGAGCGATCGGCCGGAAGACAGCGTTGTTGGCCACGCGTTGACTATGCTGGACACCGATCGATAGCGCTCACGCGGCTTTCCACGTATTCTGCCCTACGTTGTCAATGCATGGTCAGCAACGCTGTCGGTCGCTCGCCATTGGTTGGAACTACGCGCATCGTTTGATTCTGACAGCATCCACTGAGCTTCATTCGAAGTATGGAAGCTAAATTCGTTTGTTCGATTGGGGGCTTTATGTACGTGGCCCTGCAGTCCACAACCGCTTTGGAAAGTCGATCTCTAGTTTCATCTTTGCTTGGTACCACCATGTCGGCACCCATGACCATGCAATGTTCGTTAGATGATGACATTCACAGTAATCATCACAAGCTCTAATACATGAACTCCCATGTCAAAATAAAAAATATTGCCCAACCCAGCACCTTCCAACCTCCCAAGAACTCAGAGCAAGTGAGCAGCCCGAGACAGTGAACTGATAGCGATGACTATTAAAGCTTATTTGATGAATCTATTTCTCTTCGTGGGTTTTTTGTTCTGCAATTGCGTTTCTTGTGACCTCGCGAGAGCTCAAGGCGGCACCGCTCGTCTCCGATAGTGCAGAAGATCGTGTATCCGTTCCGGCCTGAATTCTTGCTGTTAGGCGAGTGGAATAAATGCTATGTAGTAATGACGTCGTGGAATGTAAGGCCTATGAGTATCCTGCGACCACAACATTTTATTTTACGGCGACTGTTTGTGCAACATGCAAACATGGGCAGAGGGAATTTTCGTTCGTTTCTTAGCCGTGAATCATTGACGTAGTACCTTTCTGTTTGCTTCTATCATGATGCAAAGCGCAATTTCCCTATTGAGTCGCAAAGTCTGCTATCTGAATTGTTTCAAAGACTTATCATTTCCTCTCGCGTCTACTTCGAAAAATCCCAATGTTTTAACAGATGGCACTTTTATCGGAAGTTTCCAGAAAATTTGTCGTGTATATATGGTTTGCTCGAACGTGTTAGCTACGGATACATTCATCTGAATGGCACATATCAAAAAGAAATTCACATTTGATGATCCGGAAGATAGCTACTGGAATGAAAGTGGATCTAATTCATCATCGCTATTTGATGATCTTCCATCAAAACAGGTGAGCTTTCAGATTTATTCAATCTCATGTTTCATTTCAGATGTCGCTCTTGATTTCATAATTCTCTTTTCTCATATTTATCTTTTTGCAAGAGTCGATTTACCCATTTGCAGTGGGCCGCTCGTGCAGCAGTGGACAACCTGTTTGAACAACGTGAAATCCTCTCTGCAAGAGTACCGCAGCAGTTATCTACTGTACCCAAACCAATAACTAATTCTGTAGGGTTAGTTAACTTGCATTTATTATTCTGTTATCGATTATTTTTTGGTTCTTTCTACTCTATTTGTCGTTGCTTTTTAAACGTTGTTTTATCATAATTCCATCGCATGCTTTCTTCGTCTTCACTAATCCTTGGTATTTTCAGGGATAATAATGTTCAGTCGACAGAAGCAGTTGATGAATTTATCATTCATAAGAAGTCAGACTTCAAAGTTGAAGTTCGTATTTTCGTTACACTTTTTACTTAGGGTATTTTCACTTATTTGTGAGGCTGATCACAGGGACTTCCTTACCACACTTAACATTTGCTAAGAACCATTCCATAAAATTGTGATAGCTATGATCCTGATTGAGGTGAAATAACCGAAAGTGGCGAGAATCACTTTGCAATTGTTGCTATCCTGTGGTTCCTACGGGTTAGCTTTCGATAAGCTGTTTAGGTTCATGCCACGCTTCTCTTCTAATATGCTTTGCACGCTATTTTTTCAAAACTACTCCTCGAATTGAATGTGTTCTGTAGCAAGTTTGTCGCTGAAGAGATTGTTCTAGGTAGAAACATCACCACTGCATGCTGGAGGTCCATCAGCCGCTTCTGTTATATCAGAATGTAGTGTGAGCAGTTTGCCGAGTGATGCGCATCGTCTCGATCTCGACTACTCCCGTCTCAAAGCAGAACATCGTAAGCTGCAACGCCATCTAGAGGTTACTCTTTTGTTACCTCGTTATAGCGAATATCCAATCTTTTCAACTTGTTCCGCACAACGTTTTCACGTGCCTGTCAAAAACATATGACGGCTGCGTCCAGAATTTGTGCAAAATCAAGAAAATCACATTCAAGGGCCGTGTCACAGAAATGTTCAGTGCCTGCGGTAGTTTTCAGTGATACATAAATTTCAACAATGGTATCGAATATGCTAGAAGAACGGTGGTTATTTGTAAGCTGATTCTAAATCCCATTCTCTTGTACCAGGCAGTTCGTCATGATCGCTACCGTGCGCCAGACGTGAAAGAGGCTGTTCGTCGTTTGCTCAAGGGTGACCCAGTATCTTTAGAATGGTATCGATCGAAAGAAGAAAAAGTTCAGTTGCTGGAAGCCGCTATAGATATCGTTGACGGAAACGTCATATTAGCTGTAAGTTTCTGAACTGGTTGATTTCACTTTCTTCAGTTGGAACATTACTTTCAGGTTGTATTATTTTTGAAAAGTACGTTGATGGATTCACTGTTTCGAGATTTATTGTTGAGAAAACCGCAAGCCGCAGACGAGTACATAGCTTACCTAAAAACTACCAGAGATTATGACGAGTTAACGACCACATTGTTGTAAGTCATTTCAAAATACCGAGGTCTTCAGTCTGTCCTGACATCGATTTTCTTGCGTTTAGCGCCCTTGGGAGGAACGCCGATGCAGCTATGGTTGAGTTCTCTGCAGCAATTCGAAATCAGGTTTCCGAACAAAAGGTTGGTTTTGTAGAAGTTGTCATGAAGCTCTTTAGAGGAATTAAATTTAAAGGCTTCAGGTGCAAGCCCTGAAGAAGTGCGTACGAAGTGGCTTCAGTGATCCTTTGTTGGCAGCGGATGCAAACGTTGTTAGTGATTATATCAGCCTGTTAGAGCGACAGATGCCAATTAATGTGAGTTTTACATTCGTCCCAACTGTGCTGGCTTTGTCTTTTTTTACGAAACCATTCACGTGGTTTGACCGTCGTGCGAATTATTGTCATTAAGAGTGCCGACGATCAAAGCAAAAGTACCATCTTTACGACTTTTCCGAAGAATGCATCTCTTGTTGGAAAGTCGGTCATTGCTACGTACTACTACTGTTGTTTATACCACTACGATGACCCAATGGTTTGTGTTTAGAACTTTCATTGGTGGTTTTCATCAGTTTACATATTTCTATTTTTTAATATTTATATTTTGCGAAAATTATTTTCTCGCTAACATTAGCTCAAGAAAGTGACATATTTCGTTGCGCATCCTACTCTCTTTTTTCTCGGGGCACATGTTCTTAGGGGCTTGTCTGTTTAATAGCAAACTCATGAAATTGTTTTTAACAGAGAATTTTTGAGATTTTTTTCTACGAAAAACGATCAGAGATGAACTTATAGTTATCTTTGTATTTTTGCAGTATTCTCTCTCAAGCCCATCTTGTATTCAAACTATGTTTCGATTGACAGACAAGGAATCGGTTTGGATCAATGTGAGCGCGTTGGCAAAACAGAGCAGGTTTGTTTAGCTAAGCAGTCGCTTGTATCACACCTCCATGCCTTATCTTTACTGTTCAGATGGCCTGACATTGAACGAGTTCTCCAACCGAAGTCTCTTCTCGGTGCTATACAAAGTAGAGGTGAATCCCATTTCATGGTTAAGGTTTTTCATCGTTACACTATATCTTCGATGGAAGTACTTCTTTTACTTTTACGTTTCTCCAAATGAATCAGAAGGCTGCAGGCCATCTCTCTTCCTATTAGTCATATCTTTTTTCCCAATTCCTTTTCTCCTTGCTCTGAATTTCCTCATGGCGAAAGTTTTGTATTCTTTTGGTCCGAATTGATCCTGCTTACCGTTGTCAAAGTTCTGCATTCATGCGTGCTCGAAATTTCAGCAACATTGAATTCGCCGAAGCTGTTTTGCCCGTTTAGTTGGCAGAATCTGTTTCACATTTTGTACTTCAACTCGACAGCACCACCAAAAGATGTGAGTCTTATTTTGACTGTGCAGCTCTTCGATTCCTATAGCTCTTGAATCATATTGTTTCCAGTTATCGTGTCGAATACTGCGTGCTGTGAGCGATTCTGATCAACGGCTGAAACTCGCTGAGAAGTACGATGTGTGTGAGGTTGGTTAAATTACCATGCGCTATCGATTGAATTCCTACCTCTCGTGACTTTTTAGCCTACAAACATGAAAGCGATCATGGATATAATCATACAGAACTTTACGTTCACTACTATGGTTGAATTTTTTACGTCTCTTTTACTTTAGATTGTCATCGAGTGTCTGGTAGCGCAAAGGGATCGTGCGAGATTGTCAGCATATGCTAGTAAACTCACGCCTCATACTCCTGATGCGTACAAGGCACTAGCTGCTTTGAATAGTACGGTAAGTTAATAGTTTTTTTTTTGCGGAGCTCATTTCCTATTCATTTACAGCTAATATTTTAGGGTACCAAATGGAAAAACTAGGAGATCTACACTGAGTTATTTGTTATTCGTTGGATAGGTGCATTAGCTTTTTGCTGAACCCCTTCTTCTTGGTTCTTCGACTTCACTATCACTTCATGACCGCATCGATCTTTCCAAATGTAATCACAACAGTCACTTTGCACTATTGTTCTTGACAATTTTTTTGTTAATCATGTCTCTTTCCTTGCTTTCTGTCAGTAGTTGCGCATAATCAATGTTTAACAGTGGCTGCAATAAGCAGTGTAGTATGCTTATTGAAATCAATCACTCTTTTTGGCCATGTCATTCGTAAGCAGTGATTGCGAACGTTTCTTCAGGAATTTCTAAGGTACACCTATTTTTCTCTACTAGAGGGAGCTGGCCAGCCAAGTTCTGGGTATTTAGGTCATATTATTTCGCCATAATAGCATAATATTCGCATAGTGCTCTTTTGTACATAATACTTATGTATAATATTTCTTACGTCTCTTAACTTTTGCTTAGGAGCTGTGATATGCCTTGAGTAATACGTCATAATTCGCAGTTAGTCAGATCTCTTTCTAGTCGTACGGAATGCACTAAGAGTTCAAAACACAGTTGTCCCCTTTCATGACCAGTCGCTATGTTCCGATCAATGTATAGCCGATGAACTCACACACGATTTGTGATGTACACTTATGAATTAATTGATATTAAAGTTCTATTTATTTCGAGCTTAATGGCGTTGAACCTTGGTTCTGAATAGCATTTGTTCAATCCATGTATACCTGAATCTCTCTTGCTATTTCATGCAGTTTTTGCAGTAATTTAATCAAAACTGCCTGACAGCTGGCAGTGACAGTGGTTAAATGCCACTGATTAAATTTCGTTAAAAAAAGTCATTCAGATCCCAAGAAGTAATCATTCACGATGATGTCATCTTTGAGTTTTTTTTTGTGAGATCGTTCGATAATTGATAGTCTCATAACTGAATCTCCTACCTTAAAGCATGCCTTGGAGTTTAGCACAAATCGCAGAGTATGACTTCTTCAAAGCATATGCGAGGCTGTTGAAAGAATCGTTTTGAATTGTTTTGCTCACGCGGTATCGGGTTAATGATCATTTTCGTTTTGGACGTAAGCTTCGTGTTTTTCCGTCGATTGGCCTCTTCTTAAACATCCAGTTTTCTTGGTTTTAAGAGATCCAACTTTAACTATAGTAATTTTACATTGAAATGGGGCCTGTCGGAAAGGTGCTTGAGAGGCAACTTCTTCATAGAAAACTGCCGTTGTAACTGTTCTCATCCAGATTTTTCGATTATAGACAAATTCAGATTTCGTCAAATTGATGTCGTGCATTCGATCCTTTCCGCCACATCGGTCTCTTTGCCTATTATCGTTCATCCTTTGTGCTCTTTTCGACTATTTTCACCCACATTCATTTTCTTTCAGATAATCAAGCATTGATTCCCCGATCGAGAACAGTATCTAACAATGCTCTATCTCTTTTCGTTCTGTTACCTCCATTATGGCGATCTTTTCTTGCTGTTCAATCTCCGTAACCAAAAAAGTTACCCTAAAATCCCATAGATAAGAGCGGTTTAACTTACCGGTGAAAAATGAATTGGAATGAAATTGAAATTGAATGCAGTCACCCCTCTAACTTGATGGATGGATAAATAAAAATCGGAGAAGAAGTTTAGAGAAGCGGTCGAGTGCCCTTCAATCGTCCGACTTGGGTTCACTTTTGCATCTCTTCGATAGAGTCCGTATCCAAAGAAGGCTGCTAGATGAAAATAGATGGGAGTTGTGCAATACGACTCATCAGCTCCATTGATAGCAATGGATCGGTTCATGGCGTTGGATGTGATTGAGGTTCTCGAAAAGTTGAATTCTAATTCAACATCTGAAAATGCCGCCGAACATCAGGCACGAAAAATCAAGAGGAGCTCGTGATTTTACAGCGCTTTATCGTGAAATACAATAGTGCAGGACCGTCACAGGCAATGTGTTTCATTTCATGACGCAGACGTACTTCGGCACATCCCAGCCCGGTCATTTTAAAAAAAATTTTAAAAAAGCGTTTTTAAAAAAAGCGTTCGATAAACCTACGGGGTAGACAGGTCGACATAACCTAGATGGCTCCGATGGCAGCCATTCACCTTGATTCCTTCATCGCACTATTCTATATTCAGTAAGGTCTTCATCAGGCCAGTAACAACAGAAAGGATAGGTTTTCTTTGATGGACATCGGAGTTTAAATGACATCACACGACCACTTCTTTATTATTCGCATGGGGGGAGAGGGAGAGGGGTTCTGTAGATGATGAGGAAAACTAGTGTTATCCCCCAAAATGGTGAACGCTTTGGCACGATAGCGACTTCCAAAGTAGTCATGTTCTGAATAAGTCGACGTCATTTGACCAACAAGAGCAAATCGAAAAGGAGTTTTGTATTCATTGCTTTTCGCTATGGGTTGTGGCGGCACGGATGTAAACATCTGTTGCAAAACTTCTCCAAAAGCCAGCTTGTACAACCGACTGGTTGTTTTCCAGGGACCTTGCCATCCGTTGCCGGATGACAGAAATAAACAGTTTGTAGACGGCGTATAGTATGTGCAAAAGTTCTGACGTAAATGATTACGGTAGAGGGTCAAATTCATTGTTTATTATGCCGTATATTTGAAAGTGCAGTCCCATCTATCGATTGATCTATCACAGAATTGGGAAATGTACACGACACATACTGAAGAAGTACTGCCACGTGCTGTACATTGTTCAGCCATGAAGCGTGAGCTTACACTGGTCGACGAGGACCCAAGCTCAACCTTTTGCCTATTCGAGATCACTCCTGAAATGCTTGCTTTCAAATCGAATCGGTGCTTTCCGCTTGGTTGTGTTAGCGCAGCTATTCCTTTATGAATATTTTCGATAAAGCTTTATTCCTTCGCTGCAGAATTCGCTGGGCAGTTCAGTTCCAGTCCCGAAATCAATGTGGGCTGGGCTCAAATAGTGAGGAAAGTACTGGTCTTCCATATAAGCGCGACTTAGCTTGCCGAACAGAAGCTAACTAAGCTGTATGGGATTGAAATTGTTATATATTTACTTCACTGTAGTAATCTTGGTTCAAAAACTTGTCGAACTATTCGGTTTCCTGTCTAACAGCCACATATGTGCAAGATGTTTCTTGATTTGACCGTAGAATTTATACAGTCGATTAGTGCATTATTTTCTTAAACCTTCTACCCACTTCTGCACCTAATGCTGTATTTTAAGAGTTCAAAATTTCGTAGCAATCGTTGGTTTTCTGTTTCAGGAATGCTCTCCGGTTTGGCATTCTATCCATCATTAGGTTATAACCTACTCCGTAACTACTTGCAACCACAGAAATGGACATGGTATAATAGAGTAGATGACACATTACTGGTGGGAGCGTTACCTTTCAAATCTATGCAGGAAGAACTGATACAAGTAAGTGGTATGATCACTGATCTATAAGTGATACGAATTTCTAAATTGACTTCTCGATACCATTTTCCGGTATTTCAGAAGGAAAACGTTGGTGGCGTTGTGTGTTGCGTTGAAGATTTCGAGTTGAAGTATGCTTATAATGCTATACAAAAGGAGGTGAGTGGTTGAAAAAAACGGCTGTTTTCAAGCTCTTATACTGTCTAGTTCTTGACCAGATCAGTTTATTGGAGAGTTTTACCACTACTTGTTTTTTGTTTGGCTTGTTTTTGTCACGCCTTGTTTTTGTCACCCTAGATCTTCTTTCTACTCTGGTAGCAGTATGAAACGAGCATGAAGAACTGATTGTTTCAGGACTGGAAAGCTGCCGGTGTAGAAGTGCACGACATTCCAATGACTGACTTCTTTGGTTCTGCCGGTAGAGCACAGATAGATTCTGCGGTGCAGTTTATTGACTCAGTTGCCTCTAGAGGAAAATCTGTTTACGTGCACTGTAAGGTAAAAATCTTGGATTTAATTTTGTGCTTGCTAATTGATCCAAAAAATGTGCTTTAACCCATTGACGACCACGACGTTTTGCGGGAAAGCGCCGCGAGAGACCAGCGCGCTTTTCGTCCACCAGCAACTGCAGCCCACATGTGGACTTCGTGATCCAGCATGACCGTTTTTTGAAGTTTATAAGAGAAAATTATAAGTTTTTAGGAATGTTCCTTCAAATGGGTTTGGTAAGAATGCCCACATTGAGTGATTATTGATCTTTATTATAGAAACGGCTTTCGCTCTAGTGGTCATTCAATTATGAGTTAAATCATTGCCAGAAATCGTTTGGGGGAACTTTTATTTGCGTTGCGTTGGGAGCTTTGGGTTTGGTTGATGAAAGCGTAACTGCTAATGACGACCTCTTTTAGAAACATCTTATTTTTTGAAGTTGTTCAACGAACGAAGAGTGCAGCAAGGTAATGTTCTCCTTTGAAAAAACACCTTTACAATTGTATGATTAGAAGATTTTTTAGGGCCACGCTGTATGTAGTTTCATTTAGACCTGATGTAATGTTTTTAGAAGAAAAATTGTAAAAAAATGGAAATATAGATGAATAAAACAAATAAATACAACTGCAGTCCACATGTGGACTGCATGGTCCCACATGGCCGAAAAAGTGCAGTCCACATGTGGACTGCATGGTCGTCAATGGGTTAAGAAAACTAAAATGATCATCGTTGAATGCTTAACATTAAGGCCGGAAGAACTCGTAGCGCAACTGTCGCCGTATGTTATTTGATGAAAACACGAAACTGGTTACCCAATGTGGCCATGGAATATCTCAAGTCAAAGCGACCTCAGGTTTGTTCATCATCATTGTAATTTTGATGACTGCTTAGCTTCCTGTCATGAGATGATAGTGAATTTTCCAGACGGTATTAAGAAATGCACATTGGCGTACGGCCAATGAATATCGTCGTTTTCTCGATCGACACATGCCATCTCCTTAGTCGACGAGCACACAGACCTCGTTCCATTTTTACCATTGTCTCGAGTATGTTTCAAGAATATTTTGAAGAAACTTGTGAAAAAACTGTTTTTTTTTACTAATCCTATTTTCTACTTTTCATTTTTTTCTTTTTTTCCTAATCTTTATTCTTAAACCTTCTGGACATCATTTTCGAGTGCGCAGTGCAGAGCACATCGAGCACATTTCAAAGTAATGAAAAACGCAAAATCGGCGTATTCAGGGAAATATAAGGTTTCGAAAATTGTTGCAAAGTTATGGTGAACGAGAAAGTGGCGACAGGTCTTGCATGGAAGGAGTATTTGAACGAGCTGTCCAGATGTGTGTGCCTTTGCGCACAGTTGGCTACAGTAAGCTGCCTGCGTGAAACGTGTAGGCCTAGGTGCGAATGATGCAACCACTGCAGCCTCTATAACGCCATGAGAACTCGTACGTCTTTCAGTGCTTAGCTTAGCCGGTTTTGAACCTTTGTTAGGCCCAATGTGGGCCGTTTTTCGATCCGACAGTCAATTGTGCTGTATTTGGTTTCACAGGTTGATTCCACGGAGAAGTCTTAGAAACCGTTTTATTGTTAGATGCACCTTTGAAACCAACTGAGGACTATTTTGTGCATAATTTGAATCTAAATCAATGTAGGGAATAAACTTTTTTCCACCGTACTACTAAAGACAATTATTTTTTGGACCACTGGGAAAAGACAGCGTCGAAAATATCTAATGGGCAGTTTCTTACTGAATGCTCTTTTTATGTACTGAGTTTTCTCAATTATAAATTTCACTTCTCTTCTGATATTTTCTTCCTTTTCACCTAGAGTCTCCCATTGAAGGGAGACTTCGTTTGTTTTCAAGTTTTTCCCTCATAGCAGGTCTTTGAAGAAACTTCCGGTCTGCTGTCTTCGCGTTCATGAGCGCGAGACGACTGAGAGCTCATCCGGTTTTCGAGCTCCGCATACGCCACCCTTCCTTCAACGTCTTTTCAAACCGGACCGGCAGAGCTCATGCTCTATCATCGATCGAGACCTATCTCAAAAAATATTGATTCTCTTCGTAATGCCTTATATTTTACTCGATGAATTCGTCCAACCGTGTCTTTTGAGAGAATTTGCTGTCAGTTTGTTAATGGCCTTTCAAAACATATTCGAGTTTGTGATTATACGCAAGAGCCCCTATTTAAATGACGGTATGCTAGTCCGCGTGTATTCTGCATGATTTCAAATAGATTTTCTTTGATATTTGATATGTTATTGACTTTGTACTTTGTTGTAATAACGCTGTTATAGTTGTATTTATTTGCAACTTATGTTCCTGAACAGGAATTGAGAAATTTTCATGTTACACGCATAAATCGTTCTCAGAATAGTTTTAGATAGCGCTCAGTAACAGCAATGTAGCTATTGGTGCCTTACTAGAGGTTCTTCTCGTTCTTTTTTGTATTCTTTTTCTTCCCTCTCGTATGAGCATAGACACTGAAGACGGCTGTTTTTGTTAGTAAGAAACCTATATAATGTTGAAAAAAGGCAATCTTCAATCGTACACGCTCATCACACTGCCCCTGACTAGGAAGCGGAATCATGAAGTCAAATTTATTTGTTGATTTTGGCGACTTTTTAAAATTCTTATTCTATTCCATCTATTTGCAATTACCCCTTCACTACAGCACAGGGGCATTTCCGTTGAATAGGCTTTGGAAGAAACACATAGATTTATGGGCGCTTGACTTTTAATCTTAGGTGTTTCACTGTCCAAATTATATCATTTTTTCCGACAGGTCGGTTACCGCTCGAAAGTGCCTAGTCTGTAGGGCTTGTACAGATGGTGAACATCTTCTAAATAATTTTGTTTGGATATCGGCCCCTCTATAGAAACGAGTGAAATTAGCCCTAGGTATGAAATGACCTCGATGCTATCTTTAGACGATTGAAGGTTTTTTCTTTGGCCATGATCGAGAACGGAACCGGTGCATTCGTTTGTACAAGGGGTTAGAGGTGGTGCTCGAGAGCTGAGTGCAAATCCCGTGGCTGGCTTAGGATGGGGGAGTAAAATAAAGAAGCCGTTCAGTTTTCACTTTGTTTTTGCTTTTAGCGATCCTGGACAACTTGGAAACGACGAAATCTCTAAATCATGCCAGTGCGATTTTCCAAAAAGCGCTTGGGGTCACACTTTAGAAAGCTCCTCTTCCTTTTAAGGATGTACCGGAATAAATAATGTGAGATGATTGCTATAATATTTTCTGACACCATCAAAGATAAATTCACGTTGACGATGTCAGTAGGACTTCCCGCTTGGTTTCGTGGATTGAAGGGCTTTACTTAACGTTCATGAACAGTCATTGATTCCCTCCCGTGCTGTTAAGACTCGAAGCAAATAGATTGTGCTTATGGCTAAGGATTGGGCTTAATTTGGTAGAGAGCTTCAGGATACCTTTCTGCCAGGCATGCTGTGCCTGTGCCGAGAGACTTAAATGACCACACATGTGTCCCAAACATCCATTTTTTCCTGGGCCTTATTCCCTTCTTTTTGAACATAGATACTATTTTCCTTAATTTTTCTAGGGTGTCATCCTTGGCGATTGCTTTTCTTCATTCTAGATTTTGTGTCGATTAAACCTGATATAGGGATTTCCTACCCAATTCTTCCACCCCGTTCCCCCACCGCACGTAATCGCACGCTACCCGCGCGCGCGTAGTTTTCCCGCGCAAAATCCCTCCATCTTGCAAAATCGGGAGTGGGACTTTAATGTTGACCTAAAATTTCTAGCGTGATCAGGTTTCTGCTTCATACTTCTCTCAAATAGCTATTAATCATCTTTTGGTGAAATTTCACGACTATTTTAGTAATGTTTTGGGTCGATACTTAGCATCGGTTCATGTTGATGCAGGACTGATTGTGAGATTCTTGTCTTTGTTTGATTGCCTTCAACGGAGTGTGACTTATCATTGTTCCTTGAATACCTTCGTCTTGAAATGGATGCAATAAGCATTTCACAACTGGTATTAGGGTGCTAAGTGAGTTGGGAGGGGCCACGCGGCGGCGCGGCGCCTTTTCATGTCTGCGCCCTCTACGGCGAGATAGTAGTACTGGAGCTGAGTCTGGGAAGAGATGGTGAAGTTGTACTGAAGTGTCTCGTGATTCAAAACAAATTACATCTTGGCACATAAAATATGCTTGTATATTGTGGATACTTCTCTTCTGAGCCGATAAAACCCTATTTTTAGGAAGGGGAGGGGCTCCGGGGTGGGTGAGATTGTTACCTCGTGCAAAAAGCTGAGAAGAGATAAAAGCTGAACGTCCAATTGGCTCACCCACCCCGGAGCCCCTCCCCTTACTAAAATTAGGTGAAAAATACGCAGTTATACCATAAAAGAGCTATGAAATGTCCCTAAACACCATTACGGGCGCGCCTACCCTTTCTGGCCCACTATCTCGCCGTAGAGGGCGCAGACATGAAAAGGCGCCGCGCCGCCGCGTGCCCCCCCCCCAACTCCCTTAGCACCGGTATTAGATAAAATCACATGAGAGTTCGATTTCAGCCTAAATTCTTCTCACCTGATCAAACTTTTGCTTCATACTTTTGTTAAACAGCATTCACTTGCCATTCTTTAATGTTTATTTGATCAGGGCATCAGGCCGGGATCATTTGTGGATTTGGGTCTTCGTTGCTAAAGAAGTCTTAGGGCCGCTGTGTTTGATTACCCTTTCCGAACGTGGCTCATTTTCTCTTGGTTACCTTTGTCTTGTCGTGAAGTGTAGACTTCTTATATCTCTCATAGTACTCTACTAATCTCCTATCGCTTGAAATTGATCCTGGTTGTAAAATGAGAATTTAGTTTGTGTTCAACTCACGTCCTTGCTTCGTAACTTGAAACTTTCCCCTTTTGATCTTTAATCCATCAATATCGCCTTATTTCGAAGTGCAACGCTGTTTCGGTTATTATTTCGCGACTTGTACTAGGACCAATCGAATAGCCCTGCTTACGTAGGGCTTCATTTCTCCCTGCTACAAAGTCGAGATGTCGTCTGAGTCTCTAAAATTATTGTTCATTCTGGACATAAATTTTTGGAATGAAAGGGAATGCTGAGGGTTATCGCTCATGCCTAGTTAAGCTTAATCTACTGTTCAGTAATGACAGTCGGTTAGGTTAATCTTTCCTTTTGTTGGCTTGACTGAGAAAATACATAGCTCCTATTTGTATCGCAAAAAACAAGGCGTTATCCGTAGTCAAGACGCAAAAATTCAACGAAACACCATCTTCCGTTCTCGTTATATGGTGTGACTTTCATTGGTCCTTGTCACTACACTTATCACTCTCATCATCCTGGTCTACCATACCGTCTTAATCATAAATACTACAAGGGTAAAGGACCGTAAGCTGAAATCCCTGTTAGCCATTATCAGTTGTAATCGCTTCCATTCAGCGCATATTACCAGCCCTCAACTGATATACGCCGCTGTCACCAACTATTCACTATCCTAACGAGTACTGTATGATCCCTCGAAGTTATAAATTTCCTCTGCTAAAACATGGCTCTTGTCTTCTATAGTTTCTTATTAGCCTCTATCAATTATTATTGATCCTGTCGCCGAGTATCTTCACACACCACATCACCTGCCATAATGCGAAGGTTTCACTGGTATGTGAAAGGCGCACTTCTTCAGTAGCTCTCGTCTTTCTGGCTGTTTTGACGGCTAGAGTGACCTATAACCTTTCGACCTGTTCTTTTTGGGTCTTTTTTCTATCCCAATCAGGTGCCAACCACTGTCACAGGAGGACTGGAAGCCCCAGGTGGCAATATGGCTCTATTCAGATATCAATGTCGCAGCGACCCATGTTACTTTTCCTAGTTTTTTTCGGAACAAAGGATATACGATATAGGATCACTAGTTTTGTGTGTGATGATCCAGAATACTAGCAGAGATTGTACACCTTAAGCGTTTAGTGACTGTTAAATTACTGATTTTTTAAGACGTTGTCGACCCTTTTCTTATATTTTGGTCAGTGTCGAATGTTTGCTTTACTCGGCATCGTCTCACTCGTTCTCAAGTTCGATCCTCAAATGTATCAATTTCTATAGGGTGATTCGGTACAAGGACGTGGGCTGGACAACAACGCTGTCATTCTCTTTCTACTACTTCAACAATGAGGTCAGTGAAGTTTCTTTTTCGTTCACCATCTTTCGACAAATTTCTTACGTACCGAGTATTTTCTTTTCATCATTTCTTAGCCGTCATAACCACATGTTTGCGCTTCAACTTTACTTCACTCATTTCTGTTAATGGCAGTGAATAAGGGCCTCCTTGATATTCTTCATTTTTCTTCGATTGTGTAGGTTTATTCAATAGCCTCTACTCTTCGGATTTGTCAATCTATTTATTCCACATTTTTCCACCCAGATTTCTTCGAAATTGAGGTCTCTAATTTCATCATGATCTGTATATTTTGATACTTTGTGAGACTATAACTTTCACTGGTATTCATCTCTGCAAAAGCTAATTAAGCAATGACAATACATATTCCTATTCCTTTTTTGTTAGAGCATCGAATCAAATGGTGTGATTCCATTCAACTATTACATTCTCAGGAGGTGAAAAGTCAGTATACTCATCAACAATCTTTATTCACATTCCTTATCATTGGTAGACACCATTGGTATATCCGCCATTTGGTGTCAGGTTGCCCTACAACTTTCCCATAAACTTTGTTGAATTTCTAATCATACATCTCATCTCGCCCTCATACTATACTGTCTCTTCATGATTCGCATAAAGTCGCAAAGAAAAATTAATAGGTTTTTTGGTTTGTGTAGAAAGCCAAATTGAAGTTGGCGAAAAATCTTTTACATTATGATTAGGATTCTGGGGAACCGCACTGGAACCACAACTAATGGCGTAATATTGAAGCTGCTCACGGTGATTAAAGTGAGCTTGGTGTTGGTTTTACTTAATAGGTTCTATGTGGTTTTTAGCGAAGGCCGTTTTTTTTCATCTACTGAGGTTAGAGGGATTGAATAATGTTCAACTTATCATCGATTTACTGACAATCGGTCATAAAGTCGGCTATTAACAATGACTTTTCACTATATAAATAATCCCTGACGGCTACCCAACAAAATTTGGGAAGGTTTATGTTTTTCTGTTGTGTGCTTTAGAGTGTCAGGAAAGTTAAGCGCACAAAAATTGTTCTAATTATGTGTGACGCTATAGCACTTTAGAAATCTCGTCTCCCCCTTACTTCCTCAGAAGCTGTCTTTCAGATGATTGTGTCGATAAGAATGGCTAGCTAAAATCAACTTTAGGGAACCTGTTCAATAAAAATCGCGTTGGCTCATGAAAAGATGCGCTAAAAGATTTGCGTAATATAGCCTAATAAGGGTATAATGGGTACGTCTGTCTTGTAGATATAACGGTGCGTTCCAGCAGTGTGGCTAATCGCCCTTATCCACCTTGTTGGATATCTTAAATTTTTGATAATTACGGGTCGACTGCTGTAGCTTCATTCAATTATTGTCTTTTAACCATGGAGCCAATTAGACTATTTCATCCCTCCTTGTATTGACGCTACAAGAGATTCTTTTTTTTAAAAGTTCTAATTGTTTTAGGGCCTCTGGTAGTTTTGGAAGAGGATAAGGTTTTTTGGCATGAATCTAGTTATAGCCCAAGTGAAAAGAGGTGTCCGTAGGGCGGTACCCAAAATTTTAAGCACCGCTCTTGATAACGTCATGCGTCATTCAGAATGGGAAAACATGAGATTGAGGGTCGATGGCCAGTATTTACATCATCTCCGCTTCGCAGAGAACATCGCGCTTATGGCGTAGGACATTGAGCAGGGAAGTGAATGCTAGCCGTATTTGATCAGGCTTGTGGAAAGATTGGCTTGAAACTGAACTTAACGATGACAATATTGTATGAAACGGAATGGTACCCTATGCATCTTTTACGCTTAATGTTACCAACATAAATGGTCTACCGACACGTAACTCGGTCGAGAAGTCAATGTGGAAGAAAGGGCTACCTCCAGGACCGACTGGAATCGAGCACGCGGTGTGGGAAACACTCAAGAACATCGCTGTAATAGTTAAAGCAAGTTTAGAACGGCTTCCTCAATAAACGCAAGTACTGAGAGAATCCGGGAGTTCCAGCTCCGCATGTCGTGCGATTATGCGGTGAATGTTTTACTAGGGTATCTCTGATCAGATCCCCCCTGATGATGAATGAACAACGGGACGGCGCTAGCCTGATGGTTGAACTTCCTCACGAAAGCTTTGACCGAAACGAATGGTATGCCTTGTGTCTCGCAAGCTAGAACGGTTCATAAGACTGGTTCGCGACTCGGATTGGAGGCTCACTGGCATATCGAGAATCAATGATCGGGTAATGCTAATGTCGGTTTTGGCCTCAAACTCAAAACGTGCAAAAAACGTGCGTCACAGCACTGCTTCACTATGCTGAAAACATTTGAATTTTTTTGGAATAGGGCTGTCGTGGAAATGGTTCTTTTGGTTTTCCTGAATTTCCCTAGAAATGAAGTCGAGCTTCTATAGAGTTTACCACATCATTGTCACTATAACTCCTTTCTCTGTGGGCAGAGCAGTTGTTTAAAAGACATGGCGATTAATTATACTTGGCTCTAGAGCGAATTAATTGAAAGTAAACGAAAGCGCATCGAGACGGTGTCATTTCAAAGTAATCTCATAATGGCAACTCGAACATGTTCCATGTTGGATGCGACCCGCAGTGGCGTGCGTTACTGTGACATTTCTATCTTTTCCACAAATATTCATCCTTGCTTCCTCTGACTTCTGAACTTCCGCTTGGAATCATTTCCTCAATTGTTCCGTTCTTTTAAGACAATGCCAAGTTGGGCGGTAAGTTTTTTGGTCCCGTCAATTGTTTAATTTCGTTCTAATGCTAGGCTTCCAATGCGAATTGACAGCTTCCCAAAGCGAAAAAGAAAGCGAATAGCAGCGTCAACAAATTGTCGAAGTCACCAAGGAAGTAGTGCGTTGCATTGACCGAGGCGTAACTGCGTGAACAGTTTTCGATATTCTCTGGCCCTAGATATCTTTGAGATTTAGCTGAACTAAGGGGGTGTGAGATCTGGGTTGTGTAATGGATTAGCAAATCGTTTGGAAAGCCAGGTTTGTGCTTGGGTTCCATCTATTCGGAATATAACACGCATCCTTCATTTAATTTGATACCCCGAATCGCGCAAAAGAAGTACTTGTCGTAACAAACACAATGGTTTTCAGTGAAGGGATGCCTTATTCAATCTAATCTGGACAAATTTTTAATTAGAAAGCGGAATATCTCTTGACTGAGGCTATTCTTCCATTGAATATGTACTTTCTGAAATTCTATAGGTTGGCTATATGTAGTAGGTGTGCTAGTCAAAATGAACTGCCTATAGAGTAGAAACGTGAGTCGCTCACAATCAACTCCAATTTTCTTTTTTCATGCGTTACATCACAGCATTTTAGTGGATTAGAAAAGGAAGTCTCGCTCAAATATGTTCGAAATGATCTCTCGTCCTACTTACTTCATTTTTTCCTCTGACCGATTGAGAAAAATTTCAATATGAAATGGTCCCCTAGAGCTGAGCAGCTTGACAAGGGTAGATACCATTGTGAATTCTTCTATCGTAACTATAATGCCTGAAACTTGCAACTTCCACCTTCCACTTGACACTTTTCTTTGGTAAACGTTGCTGACATGATGGAGGGGATACTTTTGTATGAGATGAGGTTGCTTCCTAAAAAGTCATCGTGAGATATTCAAAATATTTGTCAGACCCTTTCCCAGCCGACGGCGCTACTAACGTCATTCTTACAGCGACGTAACTGCATTCGGCCAATTACTGGCACATCTTGTTAGCGTCGATGATTTGCGTAAGTCGCGAATAGGATGAAGTCAGAATGGAATTTCGCAAATGTGATCATCTTGGCATGTTTCTTTGTTTTCGGTAGGCATTGAGGGCTCTATTTGAATTGTCGGAGCTGGAAGATTTCTGTCGAAAATGCGAACGACCAATTCAAGCACATATGGGGTATGTATTAAATGTCGTATGTTGGTTCCAAAGCAAATCCTGTCCACGTCGACCAAGCCTTTCAGGGCCGTTTGACCACCGGCAAGCTGTGAGCGATATATTCTGTAACAGACATCGGGTGGCTTCTGGGAGCTGTAGCAGAGTATTTGCTCTGCTAAGCGCTTTTGAATACCGTTATAGTAAAAAGTAGTAGAATATAAAGCCCAATCAAATAACGGGGTTGTACACCGCCGATCGCTTCCCAAGTTTCTTTTTCGAGTAGGATTATGGGATGAACCCCTTAGAAAGGCGCTAGATAACGGCTATGCAAATGTTTTTGATGTTTTCCAGTCGTTCCCAAGAGACAGGGAGTCACATCGTGATATCGAATTACGCAGATTCGGGGAATTAGACAGCCGTTGATGCTGCCGCGCACTCCAATTAGGCATCATCAGGCATGCAGTTTGTCTGTTCCCCCCTCCCCCACGTTCTTGATGACCCCTGTGTTCATTTGGCTCCACCCCTACAGCCACACCCTGCCTCCAATCCTAACGCATCGATCGCACGCATCTTTCCGTTTTCACTTTTGTTGACGTCGAGCAGCAAGCTGACTGAGCAGCCGACGTACCCTTTTAACGGTGGTCTTAGAGTTATCCCTACGAGTAGCGTCCCTGTTGACGTAAGTATTCTCAGCTTGAGCAGGAGATACAGGAATTGCTTTCATCGCTAGCCGGTTGCCTGCAAGGTGGTCGGCAGCAGCATTCACCAGAACCATTCACCTGGCTCAAATATACGATTCAGCTGGCGGTAAAAATTTGTTCTTGAATCTCATGTGATTACGTTTGGCTTTATCTTTCTCTTTATTGTGCGTCCAATAGGCATTTTTGGCCCTATCTTCCATTGAAATGATCTTGGTTTCCGTGATTTTCGGTCTGCTTACATTGCACTCTAATCGAAAACACATTCCATTGTCCCATGTACGGCTTTCTATGAACCTCGGCATGATTATATTATGAGTTTGTTGTTGTCTTGAACTCTTCACGAGGTTTTTAAATAACCTTTATTAGGCTGACGTTTCGGCGGAATCGCCTTCTTCAGAGCCTGAAAGGATCATATCAATCTGTGATTATCCGACCAAACGTCTCCACCAACCCACTAAGTTCGAAACCCCCAGGGCACGCAGGTGGTCGAAAGGAGAACCACTCACCGTAACTTCGTGGATTCTTCGAAACCACCCAACTAGTGGCACCAACCGACCAGTGTCAGCGGGGGTACGTCTTCATCAAAGTCTGTCAGGGAAGGCCAATCTTATATAAGGCCGTAGCTCCCGCGTGATTGCGAGGCATTCTTCCCTACGATTCATTTTGGGATCGGTGACCTGTATCCAAAATGCCTCGAGGGTCTTACGCGCGCACACTTGCGACTCCTGTGCTACGACCTCCACGGTGACCTCAAATACGTCTCCGTTATGCTTGTTTATCCGATGGCTCCCTAAGGCAGTAGACTTTTTTAATCGTCTCATTCCATCTATGTGCTCCTTGACCCTCACGTGAAGTGGTCTTGCCGTTTCTCCTATATACTCATCACCACAAACCCGGCAAGTAATTCTGTACACCACTCCAGACATGTTACAATCACCTTCCCTTCCAGCTGGACAAACCACACAGTTTGAGGTCGTACATAGGCGATCGTATATCCTGTTACGAATCAAGCGCTTCTTCAGATTGAAGGGTGGTACATTTACAATAGCTACTAAATTTTCCAAACCCGATCTCTTCAAGCACTTTCTAATGGAGGCGCTGACCTCATCAGAAATAAATGGTAGTAGAAAAGGAGTCTTGCCTTCAATCGAGGTACTACCATGTCTGAGGATCACACCACCAGAAGAAGCTCTACGTGAAGTTGGAAAGTTGTAGTAGCCATTGGACCAAGCTATATCGCGTGCCATTTCAAGCGACTCTTTTCGCTCTTCCTCCCCAGTGCAGACCTTCCTAGCGGTGCGAAACATATTTCTAACGACCGCTCGTTTCACGTAGAAAGGATGAGCTGAGTGATAATGGACAATGATGTTCTTATTGCTAGGCTTTCTGTACCACTTCGTAACAATCATATCACCCTGTAGCCTCACTTGAACGTTTAAGAAAGGAAGCCAATTTCCGGTCGGTTTCTCCCGTGTTAACTTAATGTGCTCTGATTGTGAATTAAGTAGGCCGAAACACACATCTACTTCTTCCTGTGACGCACAGACTATGAAGCAATCATCGATATATCTGCAGTAAAGTAAGGGCAGATATTCCAGTACAGGCGCTTCAATCTTGGCCATAAAGGATATGGCCAACACAGGCGCCAATCGCTGCCCCATAGCCAAGCCTCTAGTCTGTGCGAAATACCTTCCCGACCACTTGAAAATGTTACAACTGAGGCACTCCTTCACAAGTGTCATCAGTTGCGATATAGACAGCCCTCGCATACTAATTTCGTTCTGGTGCTGACTAAGAAGCTCGAATACGGCTTCCATAGCAGACCCATTGCTGACATTTGTATAGAGAGCTTCTACGTCGAAGGATTCCATAACGCACGAACCACTGGGGTGCAGTGCGAAAAGGCGATCCAAAAACATTTGGGTGTTAGTGAGATGGGAAGGAATGAAGTTAAGGAGCTGCACTAGAATGGTATTAAGAAACCATGCGATTCGGTCAGTAGGACCACCCACGCAGCTTATTATAGGACGGACTTTTACGGAAGTGGGATTGATTGAAGCCAGGTCGTCTGCATCTAAAAACTTGTGCGTCTTTATGAGCAGATACAGGACTGGACAACAAGGCGACTCAAGTTTGAGCCGTGTTGTTAAAGTTGAACTCAGACCTGCAGACCGTGCTACTGAAACCCACATCCGATTTAGTCCACGGAGCTGCGTTTTGAACTCCTCATGAGAAGCTGGGCGATAGAGAGATGTGTCTCCCAGATGGTGTTCTGTTATTTCACAGTCGAGTTGTCTGGGAATTACTACAAACTCTCCCCCTTTATCACTGACGGACAACCTTATAGTTCGAGACTTTATCAGGTCTCGAATTTCCTTAATACCACGTGCTTGCTCCCTTGAAATATTAGATGTGATGTTTCGCTTTCGGAACCTACTCAGCACCTTAAAAACGTCGTCGGCAAAAAACCCGGAAATTGGCATCGGAGTCAATGTGTGGTTCCTGTTGTTTGAAAAACGTAGCTGGGAAGGGAATGTTGAGCACATTTCTTACCTGCTCTGCCATTAAGGAGCCGTTATCACACCTAGCCCTATAACGGAGCCGATCTTGAAGTTCGTGTAGACTGCACATGATTTTTCGCATGACAGCTGTGGAAATGGGCTGCGAAGGTGAAAAACTTGGGCCCATTTCCAAGATCGAACGAGCGCAGTCAGATAGAGGGAAGCCTCCCAACACAGTGACTCGAGACTTAGACGAACTCCGCTGGCTAGTCACGTCGGCTTTATGATTTCCCGAAACCGGTTCAGCCACGATGCGCGATGATCCCCCTTTAAAACCACATGTTGAACTGCAAAGGTCATCGAACTTTCTCTGTAAGGTGGCTTTAACCTTAGATCGGATAGAATCACAAATTGATATAGATCCACTCACTATCCTCCTCCAAAGGTGCTCCTCCAAGAACTGTGCACAACAATGTTCCTTTGAAACACATTTGTTTAACAAAGTAAACATGTTATCACGCTTTGCTCGAATTGCCATTCGAAGCAGTTTCATTTCGATGTCCAGCACTCTTGAGTCGCACCGTGAGCCG
Source organism: Haemonchus contortus (assembly GCA_000469685.2). Classification (NCBI taxonomy): domain Eukaryota; kingdom Metazoa; phylum Nematoda; class Chromadorea; order Rhabditida; family Trichostrongylidae; genus Haemonchus; species Haemonchus contortus. Next base: position 45,050,398 of record LS997563.1, read on the forward strand.
CTGAATAGATCGCCCAACTTCTTCTTCGAAATGAATTTCGGAACCACGCGGTGATCCAAACAGCGACGGAGAAAAGTGATCCCTTGACGAGCTAAGACAATTTTCTGTCTTAGCGATAAGACTTCTTTTACGAGCCGTTCGTATCGAGCTGGCACATCGCGAAGTAAGTTCCATGTACGGCTTTCTATGAACCTCGGCATGATTATATTATGAGTTTGTTGTTGTCTTGAACTCTTCACGAGGTTTTTAAATAACCTTTATTAGGCTGACGTTTCGGCGGAATCGCCTTCTTCAGAGCCTGAAAGGATCATATCAATCTGTGATTATCCGACCAAACGTCTCCACCAACCCACTAAGTTCGAAACCCCCAGGGCACGCAGGTGGTCGAAAGGAGAACCACTCACCGTAACTTCGTGGATTCTTCGAAACCACCCAACTAGTGGCACCAACCGACCAGTGTCAGCGGGGGTACGTCTTCATCAAAGTCTGTCAGGGAAGGCCAATCTTATATAAGGCCGTAGCTCCCGCGTGATTGCGAGGCATTCTTCCCTACGATTCATTTTGGGATCGGTGACCTGTATCCAAAATGCCTCGAGGGTCTTACGCGCGCACACTTGCGACTCCTGTGCTACGACCTCCACGGTGACCTCAAATACGTCTCCGTTATGCTTGTTTATCCGATGGCTCCCTAAGGCAGTAGACTTTTTTAATCGTCTCATTCCATCTATGTGCTCCTTGACCCTCACGTGAAGTGGTCTTGCCGTTTCTCCTATATACTCATCACCACAAACCCGGCAAGTAATTCTGTACACCACTCCAGACATGTTACAATCACCTTCCCTTCCAGCTGGACAAACCACACAGTTTGAGGTCGTACATAGGCGATCGTATATCCTGTTACGAATCAAGCGCTTCTTCAGATTGAAGGGTGGTACATTTACAATAGCTACTAAATTTTCCAAACCCGATCTCTTCAAGCACTTTCTAATGGAGGCGCTGACCTCATCAGAAATAAATGGTAGTAGAAAAGGAGTCTTGCCTTCAATCGAGGTACTACCATGTCTGAGGATCACACCACCAGAAGAAGCTCTACGTGAAGTTGGAAAGTTGTAGTAGCCATTGGACCAAGCTATATCGCGTGCCATTTCAAGCGACTCTTTTCGCTCTTCCTCCCCAGTGCAGACCTTCCTAGCGGTGCGAAACATATTTCTAACGACCGCTCGTTTCACGTAGAAAGGATGAGCTGAGTGATAATGGACAATGATGTTCTTATTGCTAGGCTTTCTGTACCACTTCGTAACAATCATATCACCCTGTAGCCTCACTTGAACGTTTAAGAAAGGAAGCCAATTTCCGGTCGGTTTCTCCCGTGTTAACTTAATGTGCTCTGATTGTGAATTAAGTAGGCCGAAACACACATCTACTTCTTCCTGTGACGCACAGACTATGAAGCAATCATCGATATATCTGCAGTAAAGTAAGGGCAGATATTCCAGTACAGGCGCTTCAATCTTGGCCATAAAGGATATGGCCAACACAGGCGCCAATCGCTGCCCCATAGCCAAGCCTCTAGTCTGTGCGAAATACCTTCCCGACCACTTGAAAATGTTACAACTGAGGCACTCCTTCACAAGTGTCATCAGTTGCGATATAGACAGCCCTCGCATACTAATTTCGTTCTGGTGCTGACTAAGAAGCTCGAATACGGCTTCCATAGCAGACCCATTGCTGACATTTGTATAGAGAGCTTCTACGTCGAAGGATTCCATAACGCACGAACCACTGGGGTGCAGTGCGAAAAGGCGATCCAAAAACATTTGGGTGTTAGTGAGATGGGAAGGAATGAAGTTAAGGAGCTGCACTAGAATGGTATTAAGAAACCATGCGATTCGGTCAGTAGGACCACCCACGCAGCTTATTATAGGACGGACTTTTACGGAAGTGGGATTGATTGAAGCCAGGTCGTCTGCATCTAAAAACTTGTGCGTCTTTATGAGCAGATACAGGACTGGACAACAAGGCGACTCAAGTTTGAGCCGTGTTGTTAAAGTTGAACTCAGCCCTGCAGACCGTGCTACTGAAACCCACATCCGATTTAGTCCACGGAGCTGCGTTTTGAACTCCTCATGAGAAGCTGGGCGATAGAGAGATGTGTCTCCCAGATGGTGTTCTGTTATTTCACAGTCGAGTTGTCTGGGAATTACTACAAACTCTCCCCCTTTATCACTGACGGACAACCTTATAGTTCGAGACTTTATCAGGTCTCGAATTTCCTTAATACCACGTGCTTGCTCCCTTGAAATATTAGATGTGATGTTTCGCTTTCGGAACCTACTCAGCACCTTAAAAACGTCGTCGGCAAAAACCCGGAAATTGGCATCGGAGTCAATGTGTGGTTCCTGTTGTTTGAAAAACGTAGCTGGGAAGGGAATGTTGAGCACATTTCTTACCTGCTCTGCCATTAAGGAGCCGTTATCACACCTAGCCCTATAACGGAGCCGATCTTGAAGTTCGTGTAGACTGCACATGATTTTTCGCATGACAGCTGTGGAAATGGGCTGCGAAGGTGAAAAACTTGGGCCCATTTCCAAGATCGAACGAGCGCAGTCAGATAGAGGGAAGCCTCCCAACACAGTGACTCGAGACTTAGACGAACTCCGCTGGCTAGTCACGTCGGCTTTATGATTTCCCGAAACCGGTTCAGCCACGATGCGCGATGATCCCCCTTTAAAACCACATGTTGAACTGCTAAGGTCATCGAACTTTCTCTGTAAGGTGGCTTTAACCTTAGATCGGATAGAATCACAAATTGATATAGATCCACTCACTATCCTCCTCCAAAGGTGCTCCTCCAAGAACTGTGCACAACAATGTTCCTTTGAAACACATTTGTTTAACAAAGTAAACATGTTATCACGCTTTGCTCGAATTGCCATTCGAAGCAGTTTCATTTCGATGTCCAGCACTCTTGAGTCGCACCGTGAGCCGCTGAATAGATCGCCCAACTTCTTCTTCGAAATGAATTTCGGAACCACGCGGTGATCCAAACAGCGACGGAGAAAAGTGATCCCTTGACGAGCTAAGACAATTTTCTGTCTTAGCGATAAGACTTCTTTTACGAGCCGTTCGTATCGAGCTGGCACATCGCGAAGTAAGTTCCATGTACGGCTTTCTATGAACCTCGGCATGATTATATTATGAGTTTGTTGTTGTCTTGAACTCTTCACGAGGTTTTTAAATAACCTTTATTAGGCTGACGTTTCGGCGGAATCGCCTTCTTCAGAGCCTGAAAGGATCATATCAATCTGTGATTATCCGACCAAACGTCTCCACCAACCCACTAAGTTCGAAACCCCCAGGGCACGCAGGTGGTCGAAAGGAGAACCACTCACCGTAACTTCGTGGATTCTTCGAAACCACCCAACTAGTGGCACCAACCGACCAGTGTCAGCGGGGGTACGTCTTCATCAAAGTCTGTCAGGGAAGGCCAATCTTCATTCCATTGTCGTTTTTTGGATATTTTTCGAGGTCGTTTTTGATGTCATCGGCTCTGGAATTAGACTAGGCTCTAATGGTATCGCTTTCTGGTGTCGCTTTATATGTCTCAATAAAAAATAAATGGAAGAACTAGGGCGGTGAATACCCTAGCGCTTTTCATTCATAGCTATGATGGACCGAAATTTTTCCATTTTGCAACAGCTTCGAGATTCATACGCTCTGGAAAGGCAGTGGTTTTCTTATTATGCCCCTTTCGTCTTTTTTTCTGGCTCTTGATAATGACTTGAAGCTTTTTGACTGACAAGCGGCCTCACCACTGAAGAGTTTTCCCGGAAAGTTCTCAGCTTAGGATTGGAAATGCTGGAGGGGAAGAGTCGTTCAATCGGATAATTTGCATATCAAATGCCTCTGAGTCTCCTCAGAGCTTTAAAAGCATCGAGAAGGTCGGAAAACAAGAAAGCCATGCATGTTGTAATTAGCCACAAGCGTTTTTCGCATTTCAAAAAGTTTTCGAGTGAACAGTGGCAAACTGGCTCGTGGGCAACTAACTCCCCCTCCCTCGAGGTTTTTTTTTAAAGGAGAGATTCTGCTGGAGTTTTTTTCTCGGCATTCTAGAAACGATTGGGACTTTTACTCTGCTGTTTGATATATGGGGAAATTTGATGACCTTTAAGGACAAAAGTCTTATGGTTCTTCAGTTCCCCATAGGAATAGCAAAGTCCATTCCTGAATAGTTTGAGCTATCTGTTCGCAGCTTGCACAGGAACTTGAGATCAGTATTTCCAAAATCAAGTGAAGCTGCTCATACAATCTCAGTTTACCTTCACAGATTAATAGAAGGGTATACGTCTGTGCTACGGACCTTTTTTCATTTATCAAGCATATGAGCTTAAGTCAGAGCTTCTGTGCTTTCCGCTTGGCTAAACCGCCTTCGGTTACCTCCAATCTGAAGGTTTCGTAGGTTAGATGTGAACCCAATTTCCATCTCATGCATTATCTTCTACACATTCTCTACCCGTCACCCGCCACCACGTGAGTTGCCTATTCAGTGAGAGGCCACTCGCGCTTGACGAATCTTCCCCTCTATTCGAGGTGAACTGGTTAGTCTGGATTGTAGATAGAATTGGGAAAGCCACGCAAGCGTAACGCTCCAGAGGCAGAGGAAGGACATATGGTCGAAGGGAAGCTTTCTCCCGTTAGACTCTTTCTAATAACACCGCCTCGGTTAAGGCATCGTTGAATTTTTTTTCGTTTCTTTCTTCTTTTCAAACTCTCTTCTTGTCTTCTCTCCAATTTCTTGCCTTTTCTACAATGTTGTCATTGCAATGGGTTCTTCCAATATATAGCTCCATATTTTTCTCCGAAACTCGGTTCAGCTGGGTAACAAGCTAAGCCGTACATTCGTAGTAATAAGTCATGCCTACGCGGACATAAAAGATGCGTACTGACGCTTACCCTTGTATAGCTCCGTCACTGCTGAAATTGCTATGTCTTGTGACAGAAATATGTCTAATCTGATCCCGTCCCTAGGCTGTTTTCTCAGTTCTAGAGAAGAAAATGAATGAAAGAAGTTCCCCCTTTCGTGACCGGTTTTGGAGGTTCATGGTTCACAGCTCCCAAAACTAGCTCGATCTTATTGATTCTCGCTTTCTTCTTCGACATACAGGGTCAGATATTTCTCCTTATTGGTTTGTTTACCACACATCTCATTTATCTATTTGTTTTTGCGTTTTTGAATTTTGTTTGAACAACGTCGTCGCATGCCATACTGTGACCTTTTCTAGTGAAAACATCTCTGTGCACCGTTCTCTTTTTCCGATAGGCATTCCCTACGCAATCATCTCTTCTATGTCTTTTCTCCGTCTAGCATTCGATCGTGATTAGAGAAACTTGATTTCTATTAGTTTCGTGATTCGTGACTTGTGATTGAACACCTTTGTTAATGGAGGCTTATTTATACGTATCAGAAAATTATTTTGTAAAATAGGCTTCTAGCTGAGCTTATGCGTGGGGTCAATTGTGATTTTTGAAGGCACACTTCACGATAAAATTGGCTTTTGAAAGATCACCCTCATATAAATCTGCTGCCCCTTGTGTACCATATTTGGCGCTGTCAGGTCAGGAAACGGCTTAGATGGGGCGTATAGGCTGATTGCCACTTCCAGAGTACGAGTTTCAGAGACTTTGTGAAGGGTGTACCATTCACATTCATTGTAATTCACTTCACTGCACTTCACTTTTCACCTTCATTCACTGTCATGACCCATGGCTACAGTGGAAGGCAGGTGGACGGTTTAAGACAATTTCGGACCTGATATTTCCAGCTCTGTGTGATTGCAACAAGTGCAATCTCGTCCGAATACCTCTTTCATGCCATTGTGGTCATGGCAATCTCGTACTACCATCATCTTCGCTACTTTTGGAGAACCTTTTTTTTCGTAAAATCGGCGAATTTTATTCGCCTCCTTAGATTTCGATGCACTGCCCTCAACCGACACTTTCGCTTTTCGACTTGAAAATACCTCAAACTTATCCTGAACTGAAAATTATCATGACTCAAGACTTTTCTATGTTTTTTCTCAATACGCAATTAAACTCATGGATCAGGCCTTTGGAACGTATTGAAATTAAATTTACCTCAGATTTATTATGCGTTTCGTTGCCAGTAACGTAAGACATCAAGACATCAGTTTAGCATAAACCAGTGAGTGTGTCAATTAGGTAGATCTGACTTTACGTACCCTAAGGTGTCATGGCCATGAATCGGGAGATTCCGAAAATAACTCAGCAACAATCCTTTTATCGTATTTGCATCGGATTGTTTGTTTGTTCTTCATTGTTGTGAATGGTGAACGCTATGCTCCCTACGGGGAGTTTTCTGACGGCGTGGAAGTGCTGAGTAGCTGAAAAATGGACGTAGCGTCGACGCCATTGAACGGATGCCGTAAAAGTTCCCACGGGGATTATGACCGGACTTTCGACGGATTTCTTTTACGTTTCTAGCTGCTGAGGAATAGTTCATAGTAGTATAATCGATTTTTCAGTAGGCTATGACGTAATGTTGTGTAGGGGTGGGTTTATGGCATTTCGTGAATATCTGATGAGAGCAACACGGTTTTCTGCGGTGGCATGGGGCTGGGGCCAAGTAATTGCATCGGCAAATTACGAATTCAATACGCCCCTACAATTATAGATGAAGGTCGAATGAGTGGGCGCATCCCCAAACGGGATAGATTAATGCCAAAAGAATTTATCCTAATTGATCAGTATTGCCAATTACCTCGAGTATTCAAGACTCGCCGATTGGTACCATACTAATAATTGAGAATTGCTGTTATTAGAAACGAAAAATAATTTCAGTCCAATTTGTAAATGCCTTGATGGGAATCCTGCTGCCGTTATCCAAGCGCTACCGAACACGTTTCTGTGATAGAGCGTAGGGCAGCGAGAAAGGAACGCAGTTGCAGAGGTGCACCCCATCTCCCATACAGGGTGCTGAAGGTGGTGAATGTTCAGTTCTGGTTGATCCTTGATAATTTTGAGCAGCTCATGGCAAAGTTCATACTAAAGGAAGGGTTGTGATTGAAATTGGTGCGATAGAACTCATGTTGTTGGATCTAGAACGTTTCTACTGTTCTCACAAGGGTGATAAGCCGTGGACGAAATAATGGTCAAATCTTCATCCATAAGTTCTGGCCACTGTGCTTGGCCCCTGACCCTCTTACTGCCTTCTTTTGTCCTTCCTCAGCTTACCTCACATTCGCTCTACTATGTCATACACTGAAGTTTCTCTTGGGTGGGTATCCTCTAGATGGAGCCATAGCGAGATCATTGGAGTTTGTGAGCTTTTAACCTTAACTCCTTACGATTAGGTGAACCTACATTAACGATTGCAAATATTCGCCAATGTAGCTTCAGTAAAACGAGAAGAAAGTCAATCTTCCAACAAGTGCTGGAGTTTAGACTTCGATTTATTTGTTGGATTGTTGATTTACGATAATTCATCGCTCTTTAGTTTGGCAGTTTTGGTCTAACTAGTTTGAAATTCCTCATTCTGGATCGTAACAGCATTTCCCTTATTTTTTCTTTTCATTCTGCAGTTGATAAATATAATTGGGAACCTAAGGCGCAAGTGTATGTATGTATGATGCAGTTGAATCGGAATGGTCGCTTCGCGGCGATAGCGACGTCGCGCACGAAGAAGCATAGCAAAATGATGAAGAAGCAGCGCAGCGAGTAAGGAATGCAGGTAAAAGAAGTAACGGTAGGATCATGCCAAAAAAATCGCATATCGATCGAGCTGTATGAACAATGCTAGAACTTCAATAAAGGTGCAACTCGCCCGAGACTGCCGCGTGCGGCGAATCGATTACACAGAGCCGATTCAACTGCCCGTCTCCCATTTCTACTCCTAGGTGGTTAGCGCATAGGCTCAAATGTCATCAGTGGTTAATTATGCGTTGTCGAGACATCTTCCGTCACTATTCGTTACCACGGTAGTGCGCATTCTCCCATTTCTTTTGCTGGTTGTGGTGGTTTTTTACAGTCGAGTGCATGAGTTTCATTCTTCTCTTTCGACGATAACATATCCATCAAACAACTTCTCATTTGCCTTCGTCGGTAAAGTCGAAAAGAAGATGGCAAAATTAGCTGAAAGGTGTAAATGTGTTTTCAGTGTTCCTGCGGCCGTCTGGCTGTCTCATTAAATATTAATGAACGTTTTGAGGCAAGTATAGTAGCTTTTAAGTGCCAATTCAATGTTTGGTTCCGCAAACTTGTTTTTGGTCAAAACTAGTGTCGCTTGGTTTGAAATCGATTTAGAGATATGCTTCCGAGGTCGAGATTCCTGTGGAGGGGCTGGAATTACAGTGATCCATATCCTTTCGTTCTATAGGAGTCGTTTTCTTTGCTCTTCTTTAAAATGGTACCCAAGTGGGCAATATGGACTGCATTCGGTGTGTTTAGAATCTGATTAAAGATGGTTTGTACAGCGAGAGGCGAAGCCCCTTATTGATGTTGCCTTTTCTCTGCTTGTTTTATGTAGAAATGGGTGTGCGGCAGTCTGTTTTGGGACAACTTTCAAAAAAAGGTCTCGACAGATTGGGTCTGGGTCTCTCCCCGTGCACGTTGTAGACATTGCTTTCGAGACTGTTCTTCGTACCCTCCTCGCGCCGAGTGAGGTCATGAAGTCTGATAGGATTTCCATGAATCTACGTGATAGCCTCCCTATGCCGGTGAGAACTCGCTTTGAGTCAAACTGCTCTTCCGTTTTTTTTCTCTCCTTACCTCCTGTAGCTGTTTCTCCTGTAGCTCAAACCTTAGCTATGGCCATAAATGAACGACCTCATGCTTTATTTACTATTGTACTTTTGTAATATGTTTTTGCCATTACCGAACTGCTCTACTCTATATACTTTGATAGACTTATATACCATCTAAAGAGCCCCATCCCAATCAGGTCTTTTCCGAGGGCCTTTAGTTGCCCAACTGACGCAGTCCCATCATGTGCCTGGAACTGTCAAGACTGATGAATGCCATCCTCTTTTCCCACTTCCAGCACATCCTCCGAGTTCCATAAAAAGGCTTTCCTGCAATTTGTTGAAGAGCTCGCATCTTACATCCCACCCTTACGTGCTTCTTTTCATGCGGGCTATTCAATTCTAAGCAATTGCATGTACGAGAGGGTCCTTTTCTAACTTTTGAGGATTTCTCAAAAGTATTCAAAGTTCCAAGTCTCCTAGAAATTCAGTCCCTAGATTGTGCCGTAAAGAAGACTGATTATTGGCGCACTGGGTGAATATGTTCAGCAGAAATACGACCATTTGTGAGCGGGATCTTTCTGATACAATTTAAAGTCGTTAAGGAAACTATAGTTGTGAAGCCTAAGAAGGATTTTTCAATAGCTGCGCAGCAATTGATCTTTTACATTGTCATTTATACTTTAAAATATACTGAGTAGCAACATTTTCTTCATGACCGAGCTTCCTTGGAGATGATTGGGGTGGTGACGGGACTCCAATGTCATTCGTTGTCGCAAAGTGCAAAATATTGAAGGCAATTCAATTTAATGCCGAAGGGTGTCCTATTGGCTCACAAATGGAGCTACGCTCACATTTCATGCTTATTTTCGCTTAAAAACCCTTGACCTTGTAGATTGTTTTCCTAGGACCCAGCTTCACATTTTTGAGAGCTATTGAAGAAACGCATTTCGTCGCATATCTTTTTCCTGCTAAAGAGGCGTGAACCTCTGGGATGGAGGCAATTGGTTCGGCCGAGGTGAATCTTTTCGGCGGGAGCTCTGATTGACTGGGCAGTCGACAAAGGTGAGAAGGGCCCTTTTTTCGAGAAGCAATCATAACTAAACTTGTTTCCCTGTTTTCTAATTCAACTCGTTTCTTTTCTGTATTTCCATTTTGTTTTTTTTTTCAACTGTCGAGGCGCTTTCTCTTCAGTTGTTCTCTGAAAATGTTCTCTATCCAACATCTGCGGGCTCTATAGGGCGGTTACACCGTGGGTACTGCATCGGCCAACGTAATCAGCCACATTTTTCTTCATTCTGAATAAAATAGCTGTGACAAGGCAGCGAGAAAGACTAAAGTGCACTGGCTGACCCTGAATTTATAGAGGTTTTTTTTGAAATATTATGAAGATAATTTGTTGAAGTAGGCCCAAAATGATTTCCGAACCGCATGCCTCCCGTGATGGCTCTAATGGCCATTATACTTTTTTTTCAACTGAAAAACATATATAATGGTTTGCAGAAGATTCAAATAGAAGGCCCAGTCTTATCGTGGGGAGCCCGCTCAGACTGGCTATTATGTAAATACATTCCAGCCATGAAACCCTCATTGAATGTGATTTTATGCAATGGGTTAAGCCTTCATTTCTTTTTTTTGTGTTTGTGTGCCTTTTCTACCCAAAATTGCTCTTTTTGACATCTTCTGCAGTTTGTCCTATGTTCAATTTTCCGATATTCCTGGATCTATAGTATGTGTTGTATTATCAGGCAGTGGATGATCAATTAATAGCGGATCAAAAGTCAGCTTATGCTTGCATTGAGGCGCGAGTAGATTCAGCAGGCTTCATGATTGAAATGAGCGTGTGGATTGGTCCGTTTTTTTTCTTGAACATATGGCATAGCTAAATAGTTCAGGCATAGTTCATGAGCTTTCTTACGGGTCGGGTGGCGCTTTTTTCATTGGGTCATAAGGCGCAACTATAGTATCTGTAAAATTTACCGTCCACGTAAGTCAGTTCAGTCTGTCAGTCAAGTAGGAGGTTACAGTTCGTGCCCTTTTTAACAGTTGAAGAGCTCCAGTTAATTTGGACAAGTTGTTTCAGTTGCCAGAGATGCTTTAGGGTACTGTATATCTGGGAAAATTCAAGAACCGAAAGCACTCGAGATTTTTCTTCTCTCCGATTTTGGAGACCTTAGGAAATTGCATTTATAGCTAACAACTTGAAGGATTGCATTATTTGGCTAGACTAAGCTAGGCGAAGCTTTTCAGCTTTATGCCCCCGTGAGAACTCAGAAAATTAAGGATATTGCGATCTCTTCTATCAGATAGCAGCATATCCGATTTCGGGAATCTTTCGCAATTCACCACGCCCGGCGTCGTAAACTGCGAAAATAAGCCAAGCTCGAGCTGCAGGAAGAAGGCTTTCGTCGATTCCCTCGAATGTTCACCAAGATTTAAATTTAAAAATTTATTTGAAATAATGATTATGTTTATTTTTGGCTCTGGAAGCTCACTCACAAGAACGAAGTTTACATTGTTTGTGAACTGAACAATTCCCTGCTAGCTGACAGCATTTCTAACACCATTATCCTGGATGGAAGAGGTGATTTACGTAGATAAAACTAGATCAGTATCATTTCAAAGTGGTGGAATTCTGCCTTATTGATCAATATTGATCGGTGCTTGGTACAATCAAACTATCAGCTCCGCCCTTACGTAGAAACGTGTTCACATGATGAATGTATCGTCTGTCCTCCCACGCGTCCGTGTGTCCGTTACATACCGTTGCCTACATGTTTCTATAAACATTTCAGTGCTGTAGTTATTGATTTAGCTGAGCTTTTGAGTTGTATTTTGGGTTGGTGTTTATTTATTTTCGATGTTTATCCAGTTTGTGTGGCATGATGGTAATACATTCTGACAGTCTTCAATTTTATCTCGAGATATTTATAAGGAAGGCTCATAGGGTTGGCTATCAATTTTTTGGCAGAATGATTCCATATCTCTGGGGTTTCGGTCATGCTGATCTTACATAAAAGCTAAATTCGCATTTGATCAACCCCTCCAAACACAAAAAGTTTGAAGGAGCTGATGGCGGATGCACTCCAAATAATAGGGCTAATGGATTGCCTTTCTCAGGGATGGCTTAGCGGATGAGATAATCTTACCCGAGGAGGTCTTTTCCAAAATGCGTTTTTCCTTCCGAATGTGGCCGGTCGTTTAGCCATCTAACTGCCCGCCTTTATGGTCGAGGATTTGTCCCTGACTGAATACAAGGGTAGCGGTTTTTTGACTTTTATGTCTTCTATGGCCATGTCGTCGAGGGAGAAATAAAACAATTATGAGTCAAGTATTGATCTACCTGGGTCCATGCTTCTTGGGTGTTCCTTACAAGAAAACCACCAGGGAATCTATAGTGATAGTAAGTTGTGAGCTGACTTCTAGTAGGTTGTAAGGAAAGTTCTTGCCATTTCCACACACCGACTGGACTTATGGACTTGACTTTCCGGGCTGGTTCCAGATCGCCTCCAATAGCATAGGAGCCGTCAAAAACGGCTTCGATGTTTTTGGAGGTGCTCTGGAAGCAGCCCGGAAATGTGTGGCAACTGTTCACGACGTCTTGATCAGGGGACGTCAGTTGTACCTTCACATGACATCAATCGGTCATTCGATCAATGAAGGCCAGAGAACACTGATCACATGCCGCAGGTTTTTCGACATGTCATTCCTTCGTATGACGATATCTTTCACCGGCTGCCGTTTTCTTTCACCAAATTTCCTTGCTTTTCCTGATGTCTCATTAAATTCGAATTTTCTTAGCCATCTAGATGGTACCTTACTTCAATCTAGTGAACCCTGAGGCCTAAGTAACGTTCGTTCTTATAGTTATAGATAACCCACCCTATCCGACTTTCAGTGAATCTTTATCGTCGCGTATAGTTACTACGATTATACATATTTGTGGGACCCTGATCAGGACAGTCCAACCTTTTTTATGATAAAGTTCGTTATTCTAAACTCTCTCTGGCAATTGCTGAAGAATGTCAGGATTGTGAAAATTCTTAAGGACCTCTATGTTCTCATTAGATGAAAATTTTCGCGCAGTTCCCTACTTCAAATTCTGTTTGTCTGGCAGCTATGGTGTTGTAGTATCCCATCTGCGTCAACGCGGCTGTCTACCCCTTGGGGTCGATAAATTGGTTCCAGATTTGCACTATAACGTAGAAACTTGACGTAAATATCGGCTGGTCTTCTGATACCATACCATAGTTGCAAGAAACGTTCTGATGACCCTCGGGTTCTGATGCATGTTTGAAGTGTGGCGTGTCTCGTAGGAACAGTGATCAACCCCCACAGCCTCACCCCCTTTGAAACTTATGTATTGATTCGCTGTTCCCAAAGGTTGTTCGGTTATATTCGTGAGGGTTGGTCCATGCATGACTCCAAGCCCTTTATTGAACGTTCTTCCTGTTGTTTGGGGATATGTGTGTGTTTTCGTCGCCGCAAATGAGATTTCCTTCTCTCGGAGCCGCTCTCGCCTGTCTCAAGTTCCTTATTCTTCCTCGGCTCTCCTCTCCTGCTCATCCTACCTACATCTTCAATAAATCGAAGGCTAGACCCTCTTCTTTCATTTATCTGTTTTTAATGATCATTAATGCTACTTGAGAGGCACTGCCATTGCCTAATTACATTCAATAGCTTTCCATTGAAAATGTTCCCTATGTTTTCGGCAAAATGAACAGAACTTTCCGCGAATCTCTATTGAACTTGAAGTGCATTAACCTATTAAGAGTTTTTGTGATTTCTTCGTCAGCCTCCATGGGCCTGATACGAGTTCCATTCTCTTAAATGAACGCATGGTGGATCTAGCCTTATGGGCAGTGTGGTGACTGTTTTTTTTGTGGTGAATGAAGGAATCGGCTTTTAGGGTGTCACTTAGATCAGTTGACCAGTGACGTAAGTGAATTTAATCGATTTAAATGGCCGTTTTTGGGAAAAACACCCAAGCTAGTCCGAGTCCGACAAGCTTTTCCTACCAATTAGAGAGCCGAATTGTGGTCTTTGAGGCGTAACCACTAATCAGATAGCGTAGATGACGATTTCAAGGACTGCAGCTTCATTTGTTAACGAGTTGGATTAAGTGTTCCTATGAAATCAATCCTTTGACAAATTGAAAAAATGGACCTATCCTTCTTAGCTGAAATTTCTCGGTTTCTTCTCATTCCTAACTCCTCTTTCCCTATTTCCGACGCGAAAGCCTTTCAGGTAGACTCGGAGTCGTGGATGAGGTTTCTTTCTGCTCTTCTTACTGCTATTGATACACTTTCCCTCAATCTACATACGTAATCAATTTATGTATCGCAGGACTGATGTAAAAGAACAATGCGAGACTGTTGTATGTCATGTTTCCTACCTCCAACTTGTAATAGATACATATGTAGTTACGGAAGTGATAGTCGTTGGGAAGTGGGGGCCGCTGCTGTCGCACAGGAGCTTGAGTTTTACGAGCTTCTAGAGTAGATTGATTGTTATCGCTGTTTTTGAGACAAATATGCTGGCCGAACTTTGGATGACCGGCGCTAAAAGCCGCTGTTCAAGTTGGGGACGTGATCTATTGACTTGATTGGGGAATGTAAAGTGTGCATTCCACAAGGATTTAGAGCCTCCAAGTTTTGAGTCATCAAGTTCCTAGTGGGTGACTGAACTGGGTAACTAACTGATGGGAACAGGGATCCAAGGTAAAGGTTCTAAAGGTTCAAGAAATGTTGCAAAGTCTTTCGTAGGTAGCCTTTTCCATTTATCATTGGCTTTATAAAGTTAATGAGTCTCACCACTTCTTTCGCCGTGATATTCGATCTGAGAATTACTCTGAATAAATCATAATTGAGCTTCTGACCGCTTTTCAGTGAATTATTTGATAAGAACTCTCTCAAAAGTCATTGACTTGCACTTTTTCTAGCGTTCTGTACTGAAGGCAGTATTCGGAAGTTACTGCGATTTTGAACAAAAGTCAAATATATAGCGCATTCAAAAACAGTACTGATTAGAGCAGGCCATTCCCTTTGAATAATATTCCAATTCCAATGAACGACAAATTTTTTCGATCACATTAGCATAGGCTCATGTACCCAGTCGAATATGATTGACTATGGTGTTCTGCTTGTTTTAGTGGCAATTAGAGGCAGCCTTATGTGGTTGCATGGTGGCCGACTGCACTTAATGTGATGCCAGAATCAAATTGCCAGTTTTTCTGTTTCGTCTCCGAATGCATTTATCCTTCATGGTTCATTCGGGGCAGTCTAAAAAAGCGGTATTAGAACTTGGCGACGGCCGAGTTGTCGCGTCATTTGTGCACTTTCTCCACTATCTTTCATTCTAAGTTGGTATTGTGTCTGTTATTTGTTAATTTTGATAAACTTCTGCAAAATTGGCGTACAGGCTGGAACGTTTGTGGGGACCCACATCTCTTCGCTACTTATTTCCTTCCAGTCAATTTTTTTGTTGAGTTTTGTTTTCCAATTCATTTTCAGTTAATTTCGATTTCTTGCACAAGAATTTGAATATTAGGCAGGGATGCGAAAAATTATGATATTGGACGGCTTCATTACGTTGGTATCATTGCTTCCTTATATGTATGAAGCGGAATATCTCCGTGGCAATAGTCGTCGATCCTCCCAATTCGTGAACTGAAACCCGTTTACGTAAACCAATTCATCGGGTCGGCTGAATTGGTAATTAAACTGTTTGAATGGGTCGACTATTGATTTGAGCAACGGTCGGAATCTGCATGTCATTGAGTTCCTACTCCAATATTCAATTGCTTATACAACTTCAATTGTGAAGCAGATGTGCGATGCATTCCTGAAATGTTATTCATCCTTTAGTGTATATTAGAGAACTTCATTGTCCGTAATTCACAGGTGAACAATGAGGGCCAGTCGGAGCTGATGATTTGTCGAAGAGTTCCCCTATGTAAGTAGGAGAATTCCCAGATTAGGCGATGATCAGTCGCATGAGAATGTGCCATGTAGTGAACCCCACTCAAATCGTGAAGTGTTGGAATGAGCCTGTCTGGCGGTAACTGCGATGCTGTAAAAGTTTTCTAAAAGGTTTGCCGGCATCTAAAAAAGGGTCCATCATGAGAGCCAAGATTGGGTTGAGGCTCAGGCTGCTATGGTGGCTTTTAGTTTACTTCTGTGTTTCATCGAGCACTTCTAGATGTACCAGCTTCAAGAACTCAGTAGTCTCTAATTCAGACTAGCTTCAATTGAAAGCACCTCGTTAGTAAGGCAAGAGAGCTTTTCTTTCAGTGACGTTGACTTCATTTCCAGCTAATGGTCAGCTGTTGCACGCAAACTTTCCCTCTGAAATTCTATATGTATTGAGCTGTCACTGGATATGTCCTCATGACATCTTAGAAATCTAAGCGCTTGATGTTTGTTGTTCGTAGTCCAACTGGAGTTTACTACTACTGTTGCGAAAAACAATTGTTGTGGAACTACTGCTATTGTTTCACAGATTACGTTTTTTATGATAATAAGGATTGACGTATATACATAGGGCTGGATCACTTTTGAGTCTGTCCTTGTGATGTATGTGAAAGCGTCAAAATGTAGAGAATTTAGGGTAGGTAAAAAGTGATAGTGTGTCGTTTTGCTTCTCATCTCATTTCGCGAGCACAGAGTGTTGTTCCTTCAAAAAAACTTCGCAAAAATACCAGCGCGAATTTTTCGGCAATGTTTTCTGCAAACGTGGAAGCACCCAACTTTACGAACGTAAACCATCATAAGTGCTTTACACAACGTGTTTCCGGTCCGTTTCTCTCTTCACTATTGGAACAGGTGTTAGTTTTTTAGAAGGTGTACAACGTTTGTTGCACGACATCGTAATTGGGATTTAAATTGATGGGATTTCTGGGGAGTGGTTGTATGATGGCTCGGATTTTTATGAGCGCTACGAAGTCGGTTGAATCGCGGCCGTTGTTGACTTCCTTGTTCGATGTGAACCATGCAGCTGGTCTCTAAAGGAAGTTTTGAAGCAAGCGAAGCCTAATCCTCTAGTTCGAGCTCCGAAAAAGGGTAAGCGTGGATTCCGATTATTTGAGATCAATTTTTCAGTGTGTGTTTTGCTTCTAGTTTGAGTTCGTTCGAATAATTAATCTCAAGCATTTGATTGTTCTAGAAGGTATCCCCTTCAGGACATGATCCTCACGTAAGACATGTGATAATGGTAAGCAGTAGACCACATCCTTGGTTTGGATGAGTGTTGTATTTGGCAATAAGTGAATATTATTCGGTCTGAATCCGATTGCTGTTCAAGAGCTACGGAAGTTCTAGTACTGTAGAAGGGCCTGGGGCTTTAGAATCCTCGCCAACCTTCTCTGCGTAGGTTCGGTCGCCAGAATTCCCCACAGTCTCAGTTACATCATCATTCAATACCTGAGAGTTCTGAAAATAGGGGTAGTAAAATCGTCCAAAACATGAATTCTCTTTTAGGATCACTGCCATGTATCTATACCCTTGTGATATTGGCGGGCTCATTTTTTCACCCTCTAAAATCGAATATGCTAACATTACTGTCACCTGTACTAACCAAAAAAATTCTAATCTCTCCCTGGAAGTGAAGTGTGCTTGTCTCGGAACCTTTTTAGAACGATTAGCGCATTTTAAATCAGTTTGCTTTGTTTCGATTTATTATTCGATTACAAAAGCGCGCTTTCTTCAAAAGACCCCACCGACGTCGCACCCGCGTACTTGCCCCATAAGGTTCTGCCAAAAGCATGGGGCGCTTTCATCGGGAACGTCCATTGCAAATTAGTCTCGTTTTCTCTCGAAAAACTTATACATAACATAACCGACAATATGTACTTCGACGGTCGAACGATGTGCTTAAATAATGATTGACATCAGTGAGTAGAGCTAAGTTCAAATGAACCTACATTAAAATTGACGACAAGCATCGTATTTGGCCGAAAGGCTTTCGTTTGGCTGAAGATGGGCTGCGGGCGTGCGACGGCGCCACTTTACATATAATCCCGTGATCAAATTTATTTGGCTGCCGGCACGAGCACATCAATTCCGTCATTTTCCAGGGTCGCTAACTTTCAAACGGCTGCATGTGAGAGTGAAAACATTGGTAACTTATTCGTTGGTTAGCCTTCACAAGTCGTTACATAGACTAAACGTTTGTGAAGAAGTTTTTGCGAGTATGATTGAAAGATAAGTATGAGCATGATCAGTGAGTCACTAAAGCTTATTTTCTTATAATTATTCCTTTCTTGGCCACTTACCATTCGAATCAGGTCGTTTCTACTCATGATTCGAGTGAGCACTCTTTGTAAGATTTCATAGGTGCCCAGTATTTTTGTATTATGGGAGCGTGCAAAGAATGTTCTTGATCGATTACTCAATCTTCATTCTTTTCGTTTTATCAGTGCCTTCGTTTCCAGAAACCTACATAGTGCTTTATGCAAAAAGCTCACTGAATTCTTGTACTTCTTGTCAAGAAGAATTGGTTTTCTCTTTTCCTGTACACCGTATTTTTTCTCTTTACGCTAGGTTGTCAGTCAATTCTTATCATCTCGATCTAGCTTCTAAGTCCGTTTAAAAAAAACTAGCACTTTGATGACCGTGACGATGTCTAGCGTTCAGTTATTGGGAGTTTTTGGTGTCTCGATGTTTTTAAATATCTGTAGTGGTGAAAACTTGTACGAAGGTAGCTTGATGGGTGAAAATTAGTACAAGGAATAGAATTAAAAGCTTGACTTTCTCTTACTTTCGTTTTTCTGGCATATTCCCATCCTAACAG
Organism: Haemonchus contortus; assembly: GCA_000469685.2. NCBI lineage: Eukaryota > Metazoa > Nematoda > Chromadorea > Rhabditida > Trichostrongylidae > Haemonchus > Haemonchus contortus. The sequence continues at coordinate 45,068,943 of LS997563.1, forward strand.
AAGTTTTTCACCGTATCGTGGCCCACTGTATTTCCATCTTTTCTTCATTCTTTCATCTCCATCATTTCTTCACACCGTTTATTAATGCTTATCCCATTCAAAAGCTTAAGAATGACTCCAAAGCGTTCCACAAAAATGAAAAGCTCTTGTCCATTCAAGAGCTGATCAAGCTTATTTGAGTAATAATTCAGATTGCATCTACCAGGTTCAGCGTCTGAATCAGAGCTGTTGTACGACAGTTATCGGGGCAAGAGCTCAATGATAGAGAAGGCAACGAGCCCTCACTCAATCGTTTTCGATATCACCCAAAAAACTCTTTTTGTAAAGCTCTTCATCCGAGCTCGGTTGAAATTTCCATATGAACCGTGACACAGTAAGGGCGAACTCGACTGTCAGCCTGAAGTCGTTTTCCATGTTGTACGTGATTGCTGTCATCAATCGGTTTGTGGTCGCCAAAATCGGAGGCATTTACACAACATGCGAGTCATTGAGAGGTTTACGGGGCGTGATTCTTTACTACCTACTGTTTTGACTAAGTCTTTCTATATGATTTCATAGTATTGTAGTTTTCCTTGAGGTTGAAGAACTCTGGATGAAGAGAGTCCGCTAATGTCTCATATCCCCGCACAAAATTCACTTGTTTCCGCTCAGTTTATCACGGAACCGGTTCATCGTGAGAAATTGTGACCACGACGTGCTTACCCATAATGAGCTGTTGGGATAGCAATAGGAAAATTTTTTATCTTCCATGTAACCTTACTCTCCAGTACCTTTTCCATTTCTTGAGCATTTGATTTTTACATCCTCAAGAGACCTTTTACCCATAGATCTGTTACATTTACTCTAGAATTACTTGGGAGGACTACTTGTTGTTCTACTTCCACTAGAACGTCAAATGCAAAACTGAAATACATTATATGTATCACGCTTCTCGATATTTCTCATTTCGATCTCTTACTTTGAATTTGGCATGTTAAAATTTATTACCCCATCTTATGTGATTCATTCCAAATAGTTGAGAGACCGAAAGATCATTTTAAGAAACAATTCTTCTTTACCTTTGAGTATGAACAATTTTATGATTAATAAGCGTCAGTGGAAGAAGAAAGGCATGTTTCATACGACGTCAGTGGTTACAGAAAAGAAAGAGTGATATTTCTGTAGTGGACTCGTTGCAGTCATGGGATATTCGCAGTTGGTGCAAGGGTGCTCGTGAAAGTGCGTCTGGACACCGTCCGCGATAATTTTGAGGTACCCTTTTTAGGTTGAAAAGAGGAAGAGTTGATGCAGAGGGCGAAGAGAGCGAGAAGACCCGCTTACTTTGAGGATTTTTGAAAATAGTGGAAGTCGAGGCTATAAGAGATCACCGTGGCGATATGGCATGTAAGGGGTTTTGGATGAGATTTAACTTGCTCCCATTGCTCAATGAGATGATTACATCAAGCCGGAAATGTCCAAAACTGCCTTTCACTGTCGCCGTGGGTTATGGCAAATTGTTTGAACTTCCTACACGGGAGTCTCTCGAGATAGTGCAGCCTCTACAAAGTTGTTGAAACTCGTTCACGATGGGTGTGGCATTCACACGATACAATCTCTGGCCTCTTACTGTGCCTTATCTATGACCTTTTTCAAACTTATAACGGCAGGTATGGTATAAGGAGGAGCCTCGAATTCATACTGTAGGGAAATCTTAGAAACCATTTTTATCGTGAAATGTGCCTTTAAGGAGGAGTCGAGATAATTCAAGCAATATGTGCCACCTGCTTCTATTTTTTGGGGTGATTGTTTCCAGCTGGATGATGGCCAGTAGCCAATGCCTCACGTGCTCAACTGATCGCGTATAGTTTCGATGTACTGTTGTTTTGGGGAACGTTCAATTCCTCCTCCAAGGGCATTTTCCAGATGTAATTGGATAGGTCTTCTGTCTAGTATTTGTCGGTCATGATTTTTACATGTGTCCCTCTATTCCTACTTATTTCGTTCTTTCAGACCAATAGGGTCTAAAGCTTCTTTCATTACTGGTGAGGCAGCTCGTTACGAGCTATGTATATGCTTTAATGTGCCTGTTCCTTTTCAGTAATGGAAGCTCTTTTTTAATCGCGCCGGCAATCTCTAACTATTATACTTCACAGCCTCGTCTTATCTTCTTGACTAGATCACTCTTTTTACTCTCGGGAGCTTCTAACCGGAGATCCTCCCTTCATTAGCTTCATCTCCTCCACTGGCATAAAACTGAAGGATAAGGGCTAGGGAAATCTGATACCACTTGAAGCAGCTGCGTTCAGGGTTCGATAAGCACTGATTGAATGATTTTTTTTTCTTGTTATGCTGTCATTCATGTTCATTGAAAGTCATTATTGATAAGGTAGCCTCATGTTTGTTCTTCTGAAGCATTTTTCGATCAGTCTGTTTTTGCTGTTATTGTCATTCTTTATTTTTTCTCTTTCTACAGTCTCAATTACTGGAAAGTTCTTCGGAAGTAATGGAGAGCTTGTTTGAAATCGATGAAATGTCGTTCATATCTCCCGTATCTCTTGATTATGGTGCATTTTTTGAGGATTTTAATTATTCTAAAATACAGTAACGCTCCTAAAAAGGGCATTCGCTACGTGTTGAATACGTTTTTATGAGTTTGTATTTACAGATATGTGGATGGAATGACGGAGGCGTTAAGTCTAGCTGGAATGCGAGTGATGTGCGAGGGAAAAGATCAGTCGGAATTCGTGTGGGTTTTCTTCAGGTTTTTGAACATTCGGATTAGGTGGTTGGGAGAATCTCATTTGTTTTTTTTTCGTGGTCGAAGTATTCACCCCTAGCTTGTGCAACTCAGAGATATTCTGAGTAACTGTTTAACTGAATGCGCTCGCTTTTTTACCCATTTTTTGACTTCTTCCTGTGTCCCTCTCCTTGTCTCTTCTTCGTCTCTAATTCTTTCGCCTCACTTTCTGTTTCTCAAGCTTCCATCTAAAAATTTTCGTTGTTTTCTTTAACCATCACTCTGTTTTCCCCAACGGAATATTGATAAAATCATTCCCTCCCGCATCTTCGAATTTTCTCGCTGACTTACCCCTTTGGTAGAAGATTTTTGATATTTTTCAGTCCCCTCCCTCTTTTTGTCGTTCAGACTTTTCCTTCCTCTTTCGTAACTCTCTAGGATGTCTAATTTCTTCACGACTTCTGTCTTACTGTTCTACTGCGTTCAACATTTTTCTTCCCTTTATTTTTGTTCTCATCTGTTTTTCTACCATGGGTCCAAATAGATTTTTCTTCTGTGTTCTTTTTCAATCTTAGTACTCGTCTTTCAGCATATTTTTATTGAATGCTATCTTACCAATTCGTTAAGTTATACTGAACTGTCTGTTCTAAGTTTGAATAGCCTTTTATATACCCTGATTGATTTACTGCTCCACTGCTGCCCCAACTCCTTTTGCTCGACTTTACATTTTCAATCCGCCTGATTGTGAGCTTTGTTTTTCTTTGATTCTCCTTCCTTTCAAGTCTTTAATTTTTCTGTTTCTGTCGATATGATTTTTTCTCTTTCCGCTCTCTTTTCAAGATCCCTTTCCATGAATTCTCTACCTCAGATGTGAGACAAAAATGCTAAACTTTTAGGGGAACTGTAACTAATGAAAGACTTTTCATCTAGTTTCTTTTATAGAAGCGAAGTGCCGTGCTCCCCACGAGGTGAAGAAATCTTGCGAATGAGACAGGAATTAGAGTGAGTGTTTTCCTAATCTCACCTGTTTCGATTTTATAGAATGAGTAAGGTCGCCAACCTGTACAGGCAACTCCGACTGACGCACATGTACATATCTGGCCACCTTTGCTCTGCTGTCGTTACAAAACAAATTTAGGGCTGCTCGTCGATCAATAGCCGAAAAAGACGAGAAGATGTGTCGATTGACCCGGATACAGGACACCGTCGATGCCGAAGTACAGGAACTGACCGAGAAGCTTTTCCAGGTATACCATATTGTGAGCCGGACCATGTCTTAGCCATAAATCGCACAAAAAAACCTGAATTATTTCGCTCAGTCGGTTACAGGAAGCTTATCGGATGGTGAACTATGCTGAAGAGCGTCGAGAACGATCTGAAAAGCTTCTGAACGAGTCAAGGTTACAGGTACAATCATCAGTTATTTACTTTGATTTGAAAATTTTGGCAAGCCATCCCTTGGGTACTCTGATCGCAGGGTCACGATAGCATGTAGATGACGGGTTAGGTAGACTGCAGTGGTTCGTTTGTGCTTCCTTGGGCTTTTCTTCGAGGTACCTCTCTGTTTTTCTAGTGCATAGATTTTTCTATTATGATTTTTTTTGCGAAGAAATCACCTGAAAACAGGTAATCGACCAACCACGACTGCTAAAAACCCATATGTAGTCAATTAGCTTAATGGTTTTCAATTCGTTGTGCCCCCATACTATACTTGTTAGGGGCTTATAAAGTTGTATTGCAGGTCGAAGTTCTCTCGGCTGAAGTGGCTGCCCTTAAGCTCCTTGTTCAAACTCCCGGCATGGGTCAGAACCATTTCCAACATACATCTCCCGAGCACAAATCGGCTTTGGCAAAACTGTTCTCCACGAGTGAGTCTGGGATTTGTATAAAGATGCACTACACTATAAATCTCGGGGCTTTCTACGAGGTACCTTTTTCAGCTTCTGCTAAACGATCAAGTTCATCCGGAGCCGTCCCTACGCGAAAAGCGTCCACTTTGCCGCCAACGACCACTCACCTTCAACGGGAGAAGGAACGAGAAACTGAACAGAAACAGGCAGAAGCTGTTGAAGAAGTGAGTTTGCTTGATCAACATTTGTTGCAACTGCTAAATACTTTAGTATTACGCGATGTCCGATGCTTATTAATGCTTCTGAACAGCATTTCTTATAAATAAATGTGCAACAGATTACCGATCAGGTGGATCCGATACTGATGCTCGAATTCACATCATGGCGTGATGCTGGTCATCCGTTAGCTCATCATCCCTTTATGGACCGTGTCAACATCGAAGAGATCGCGCCGTGTATGCTGTTCAGTGCGAAAGAGGTGCGTAGACTTCATTACGGATGAATACGCTCTGAGATTGGGTTTTTATGCGAACCTGTGGAGGGATCGTGACTTGTGTGCTAGTTGACAGTAAGAAAGTAAATTTACATGACTAGTAAGCTGGAAGCATTGTGAGCAAGAAGAATGAAAGCATACTTCGTATCTGAACGTCAGATTAGTTTAAATTCACGTCAGAAAATCCGAGGAACGCAGAGCAAAAGTTCCATAGTTGACAATTGTCTCAATATCGCTTGTAGGCGGGTGCGCTTTGTTGCGCGCGTCCGTCCAAACTCGGTCACGCCGCAGTCGTCGAATGCGACGCGTCAGCCCGCAATCTTTGACAAACGTCGCAGTTTTGCGCTTGGTCCACAGCGGTCAGCCAAAGGGAAGATAACACGGACAAATGCAAATGATTCGCTCCACTGACACTTGGTGGTACTGTAATGTCACGTCAAGACCTCAGTTGGGGTGCGCCGCGCGCGGATTGGGCGGGCTGACCTACTCTCGACTTACGCGCGCAATGGACGTTCTCCCTTGTAGGCTTCGCTTCTGTGAAGCGGTTGCCAGTAAAGAGAAGGTATTCATCATTGAGGGGAGCTAAATCGGATTTACTCACAACTCAAACGGTTTGATTGTGATATGAGCTCTTGTTAAAATTGCAATTTATGCATTTGATGACAAATACAACGACTTTTCCTTTTATTGCAGCTGTCGGACGCGGTTTTTGATTCCATAGCTGCGAACAAGTTGGAGCTGGAACCTGTACATGAGGATAAACCACATATCATGTAAGTGGTCTCTCAGTGAGTGGTCTTTGGCATTTCCTAGTGAAATATTTTTGGTGCTACATTAAATTTGAGGATCTCTTTCTTAACGAAACCGCTGTGCTTTTCTGTATCAAAAGTCATCAGTTTCAGGCCTTGTGCCCTAACGAATGTCTCGCGATTTTGTCCATATCGAGTACGGGTTTCTGAGGACGCTCCATGGCATAGGATCTCGTTACTGGCACGGAATCGAGTATGTTGTTTAAGATTTCATTGTAAGACGTATTTCACAATGAAGACAACCGCGTGGCTAAGCATTACTTCCTTGAGAGTACCCCCTTACGTACACATGGGCACTGGGTCAACTTTCGGGCAAGTATTTCTGTAAAGAATTCAGGTCTAGATAGGAAATGAGCCTCAGGCTCTTATTATTTAACTTCAAGTGTAAAAGAAAGCCTCTGAGCTGAAAAGTTTGATTTAAGAGGAACCTCGGTCTTTTTTGTTGTTTAAATGACCTCCATGTTTACTGTTTTTTTATTTACGTTATTGCAGATAGCTGCGGTCTGTGACTACTTCACATTCATACGGTACCTGCGAGCCGGTTTGATCAAATCTGGCATACGAGACGCATATTTTGATGTGATGCAGCTTCGGCGGAACATGTGTCTGGCGAAGCTTGGCCTTGGATTTGTGCCAAAAACCAACTTACGACCCGGTTTCTAGTCTTTTCTTCCCGTGCACATTGCAAGCAAAGCTGATTACTCTGTCCTCCACTGTTCTGTTACCCTGTGTCTTTCTTAGCACATTGTGTTACTGGTTGCTGATGGACTTCAGCTCTTCTCAATAATGACAGGAAGTGCCAAACGGCTGTCATTGGTAGATGAATATGTAAAGTGTCGTTTGAGGCATCAAGTATCGGCTTGAAAAGTAGTTTTGAGAAGAACTGAAGGGTACAAAGCAGTGCTAAAGCAATATCCTCGATTAGCGCATGGACAACTATCATATGTGTAAACTTGATAGTTGTCCTGCTGGAGTCTTGTTACGTCTGGCCATTTTCCGTATATGTGTTTCTCACTTTGATTTCAGCCATGGTGGCTCAGAACCCTTTATATATGATCTGAACTGGATTTCTCAAGCGAGGCAGTCAGAAGTTCAATGAGTTCAGAGTTCAACGACGTGCCAACCGACCGACCGACGACGTGCTGGCCACGTGTTGGCAACGCAGGACAGATTGCGTCAGAGCAGTGTGAGTGGTAGCGACATCGAACGCAACTTGTCCTGCGTTGTTAACTTGTGTCCAGCAGCGCCGTCAATCAGTGGGCACGTCGTTGAACCCAGAAAACTCGTGCGCCCGTGGCGCTATGATAGATTAGCGCACAACCCTTGCGTGCTCTTCTAACCTCCCTGGTGAAATGCGTGTGTTGTTCCGTTTATCAAGTTGTTCTTCTAAATTGATCGTCATTCTTAAAAGATTCGTAAAAATCGATAATCAATCAATATGTCACCTCGTGCATATTAGCAATACTCGAACTTCACTTTTCAGCATCTTTTCGATACTGTTGCATTTCTATGTGTGGTCTTCCTTTCCTTTACAAAGCCAAATCCCTGAAATTTTTGCCATACACGTTTCTCTTTCAAGTCAGTGACGCAGAGTCGGTTTTTGGTGACCTGCGCTCTGACGATCAAAGCTAATTAATTGTTAATTTTCTTCTTTTGTGTATACAAAGGTGCTCGTTGTTCTTTCCGTTTTGTACAATTTGCATAATACAGCAATTCTGTTTCATTACGACACTTGTTATTAATTTGGTTCTCTCCAAAAGTTTATCAAGAAACTCTATGGGGATCTCAGATCTCAAGGTACGGTTCGATTAATCCGGAACAACGCGATGGGGTGACTTTCTGGTGAAAAAGAAGTTTGAGTGAAATTGGGCTGGATCCAGTTGTTCAGGAGGGATGAATTTCAATTGCAGCAAAGTGGAAGAAAGTCGTTCACAAGCGCTGACAAATTACGCGAAGTCTGAAGGACCTTTTCATCCTCACCCCAGGATCAGATGAGATCGGCCACTCATTATGAGGTGCCTTTCTGGGACTCCTTCGTTTGAGTACGCCATTCTGATGGTACTGGCTAATGCTAACGCTCTCTTATTTCTTCAATACCCCGATCTAACGGTAAGATTTGGTATTCGCCTAGGATGTTAAGTCAGTCGTAATAGTTCTGCTTCAGAGTTCACGAATCTGGTACTTTGTAAATTCAGTTGTTGTTGTGGTGGTTGCGGTAGTTCTCTAAATAATAAGCGTCTTTAGGCATAATCAATGATTTATTGATGAACATTGGTACAGTTGACAGTTTCTGTAATCTCAACTGCAATTCCATAGATCTTCTTGGTAATTCTGTCCAGCTTGGAGCTGTCCGATGGTTCCTGTGAGGTGCTTGATTCAAATGAAGCATGGAGACTTACGATGGCCCATAAGCCGGCCATTGGAAAGATTATCTTGTAGCACGAGAAGAGCTGCAAACAGAACTTCATTTTATGTAATCAAAGATGATGATCAATAGGACGAAATCCGTTTACGGGCATGGTATAAGCAACAATTCAGGAACTATCAAGACCCACTATAAATTAAGTAACTTGTTAGGTAGAAAAATCGCCTTCGATGATGCTGATGGTACGCAAGCGGAATTAGGTTAGCAGTAATCAATGAAGTATTAGTGCACAGGAATAATTCTTGCTTTACTGTGCTGCTTGGAATAGGAACTGTTGTGGTAGTCCCGATACATTTAGCGAGCAGGATTCCTTGGATGGTTGTCTGGCAGCTGGGTGAGTTGCCCTCCGGAACCCCACTCGTTATTCTTTGGGATCCACTACGAAATTGTTTGATCTGTGCTAAACTCACCCAATCCGATGTGAAGGTCTGTTCCAAACCAGTTATTAGAGACGTTAATTGTATGCGATAGTACTCGAGAAGTCCGATAGTATGACCCTTCCTTTCGGATGCTGTCAACCCTGTGGTGAATAACCGTACAAGGTCCTCAACAGGGTTGCCATAGTGTACCATCTAAAAAAGCATTACAGCTGTTCAAATATAACACTTTCTAGCACCCAGAATGGATAAAACTACACTATTCACACTCTGTAAAACTCTTTGGCTGCATAATTAAAAGGTTAACAACCAGGAGCACTCCCCTTTGCTGAGGTTTCTGATGGCTTGTGAAGGCACTCTATAGGGTCAAACAGGCCGCAAAAACGGAAAATGAACTGTTAATAATGGTCCCGACTTCGCCGAATCAATCGAAATAGTCGAGAGGGTGGGAGAGGGTAACGATGCATCTTAAAATTGATCGGTTCATTTTTCAGTGCCAGTCCATTTTCTTCCACTGTTTCGAACCCGAACCCCACTTGAGAATTACCACTACGATATCCTTATAGCAGAGTCGAGACCCCTTGCATAATGACTTCCAACTTCCGGGAAATTGAAAGGTCAGAATCCTTACGAAATAAGTGCACATAGATCTAAGGAAGTATGGGTCAATAGATCATGAACTGATCGTTGATAAGTGATTGGTCTGAAATGTTTTATCGATCATTCACCTTTCTCACGCATCGTTCCCCTATACCGCTCTTGCTGTGCTGATTCCTTTGATTTTCGATAATTTTTTATTTTGTTATGCTGACATTTTTGACCCCCTACTTGGACCGAACCTCTTCAACTAAATATCGACTAGCGACCTCAGAGAGGGGGAGGTTAAAGGCGAAGAGGAGCACTTCCTTACCATAAAGAGTTGCGGGACCTTTCAAAGCTGCAGATTCACCAAATCATATTTGCCCCTCATGCTTGATTGTGTTTATTTTACGAATATTGTTTATCAACTCACTTGATAATCGATAATGGCTTTAACCGTGCCATTCTGCCAGAGTATGTTACTGGAATACAAATCGCCATGTACCAAAAGATGTTGATGGGCTGAAAAAGGAATGCTCAGGTACTGTTTTCCAATTTTATCGAGATTTAAAAAATTTGAATATCAAAAAACTATCAAATTATAGAATTACGGCACAAGAACTTCAACAATTATAGAAAATAACTCTAATTATAATATTTTTAGAATATCGAGAGAGTAGTGAAGAAGACAAAAACCATCCGGCGCCATGCTCAACCTTTTCGACGCTGCTGTCCTTCATGCTTTGACGTACGCCTCGGAGATTAATCAACGCGCTTTTCAAAGGACAATGTTCGGAATTTCCCTACACACGCAAGTGCAGAAGTGAATCCGAAGTTGCGAGCTCCGTCATCGAATGAAGATCAGGGATGCCGTTGCCTACGCCAAGAAATCGAAGATCAGGTGGGCCGGACACGTTATGCTATACAGTGATGACCGTTGCATCAGGGCGGTTACTGACTGGATCCCTCGGGACATCAAACGAACTCCAGGGAGGCCGCCAACGAGATGGTCAGACTTCTTCACGAAAGTTCTGAACGAAAGGAATGTTGAACCTCGTGTCCCTGAAGTGAGGACGGTTCACTGGACCACTCGTAATAAGGTCGAATGGACACCTTACTGGCGCCCGCTCGAGGAAGTCCATGATCAATGGGACGACAGGTGATGCGGGTGAACTCCAATTCTTGTATCAAAAGATAATGAGATAGGAATCAGCGTAGAATCAAGGGTGTGTTGGTGAACTGAAGAAGGGGGAGATTAGGAATTCGGAATTCATATATGGTTTATGCATTTTGACCATGCATGCGATCGACAAAGGTTTCCTGCTGAAGCATTCTAATCCTACTCTTCATGGCCTTTACTACATTTTCTAATCTGATACCGAAAAATGTCTTTACCTTCAAAGTTTGCCGGTTCTAGTAATTTTTTCAACGATAACGGTATTGAATCATCTACATAGTAAGACTAGACAATTTCCTCTGTTATTTCAAGCCATTTGGTTTTGAAGTTGCCTACATCATTATTCCAGAATGAGTCTCGCTCACTGTCCTTCTCGCTTTTTTGAAAGTAACTGAATTTTACCTATTTTTTTAGTACAAGTTCGCAAACTAGGGCCAACAGGATTGGCTAAGTGTTATAAGGCTGAGAGGATAATTCGTTGGATATCCATTTTGCGATTATGGAGAATCACTTGAATCGAAAGCGTGGTCAACCTATTGATACGGTTCAAATGTCTCGGTGAAATCGTGGCTCTCAGTCAAGGGATGTGTGGTGTAGGAACATCGTATCTACAATCCATGAAACCTTCCACTTCTGGCTCCTTTCCAATAAACCCCCACCGCTAGGTCGGTTGACGATTTTTAAGTCGGAAAGTATGGTGACCGTACTTCAGAAAAAATCTGCCGGGTTGGAGAGAATGGTGTAGCCACTTTTCGCTGCGCTGTGTTTTGTGAATCTATACTGGAAGGCATCCGGATGGATATTCGCTCATGCCAACCAAGTCTATCATCCTTTCGGGGTTAGTAAATTAGTACCAGACTCGTTTGGGAGGATAAAAGCACAGACTTGTACATCGACTGGTCACTGCTGGTCCTTGTATAGACTGCAACTCATCCATTTAGAATCGTAGGGGTGGAACGCATTCGATCCGCCACTACGCTTCTGAATGAAAATCAAATGCGGAGCGCATGTCTCTGACGGGATCAATCAATTTCAAAACCTATGTGCCCTGAGGTATGTTTTGGGAAAAAGCAGTTCAAAATTACCTACGACATTCGAAATGCAGTCTTGAGATCAAATGATGATCGAGGATCTTTGGCAGAAGTTGGACGAGTTTTTGAAAGGTCGACTTAAGTTCTGGCCTCCAAAGTGACATGCGGTTGAGACGTTGAGTAAGTGTCTGGAAAGTTGAGTTTTAGCTGTACAATCCTACAAATTCCCACGCAAGATGTGGGTCATGCCTTTCCCTTTTGAAATTTAACAGAGCCATTTTGGAGGATATCTTGTCGAGTAGTCCGATTATTCATTAGTGAAGGAACATTCTGAGTAAGGGAAGTATTCCAGGGAGGGGCTTGCTGTACATGGGCAATACTCTCTGTTCCTTTAAATGTTGGGGTCTTTATTCACTCGAATTCATGTGCTCATTTCATGTCTATGGTATCGTCCATGCCAGATGAAACTCCTGGCTATGGACGAGTTTAGAACCCCTTGTTCCCGAAATCTGTTACACCATCGTCTTCCCACAGCTTCTCACTGTTCGACTGCCGTTCTTATCTTGAATAGTAGTACTCGTGTCGATAATTATTATTAATGTGAACAAAACTTGATCGAATTCACTTATATGGATAGGATTACCTCCAAACTAAGTGTAGTCGGTGAGAGCAGTTCGAAAACGTTGGTATTCAGTCGGGAGCGAACATCATCAGGTACATTCGCGCAGCCTTTTTGGATGTTTGCATATAGCGCGAGGATCTGCAAGCGTAAACTTAACATCCCTTTCAAAGCTGAAGGGTGAATAGTAATCTAAAAATTTGAAAGTTCAGTAAATGGTAAATGATAGCGACATTGGAATACGGCGTATGTAGTTTGTCGACTTGTTCGACGTATCACAAACTACATACGCCGTATTCTTCCATTTTAAATCGTAGTGGCTCCTTGTATTAGTATATGGACTGGCCTGTAGAGCGGCGCCACATTTCGCACAATGACTTCTCCGCTTTACTTCTGAGTGGGTGCCTAGGTCGGTAATCGCATGGACTTTGTGCACATACAAACTGATCTGATCAGTTCTTCGTCAGGCCATTATGCTAGCGCATGGAGTCAGACATGGGCGTATTTAAAACCTGCTTGCTTAGCTAGTAAAGGTCACGTTCTGGAGCCCTTCTGTAGGTAAACGCGTAGGCTTGATTGGTCTTATATCTGTTTTCATGATACCTATCAAAGAACTGCTAATAGTGAGTCGCACTATTCTGAGTTTACAATTCTCATATGATCGTTGACCTCTATTCACTCTTCGGATTAAAGATGAGATGAGCGATAGTGTCGTTATAGCACGGTTACCATTGTCGGATGGCTGAACGCATTCCGAAATGAGGCTGACTGACTTCCAAGAGCTTACCCTTTTTCGCCTTTCTACAACTAGTTCTAGCAAACAAATAGTCCGACAAGGGACTGGGCTCCTGGACCCATGTGAACTGACCGATTTCATTTCGTCACAGAGATATCCTCGTGAACAGGTCGGGTACGGGCGTTCTCCAAGTATTCCATACAGATGATTCCTTGGTAGTCATTTGCGCAAAAAGGACGACTGAGAAATATCTGTGGGACTCCAACGACACCTCCAGCATGTTGGTAGAATAATGTTTCGGTATTGTGGTACTGAAACACAAGTATATATAAAGTATTGAAATGAATAGGGAACTTGTACTCTAACAAGCGACTATCATTGTTCTGAATCAGAAAAAAAAATTAGTAATGGTGTGTATGTTAACGAAGTATGAACCAATAGAATTACTGGATTCGAGTCGAGCGTTCATAGTTTCAGAAAAACGTACTATGGCGGTGCGATGTGGGCGACAGCGTTTTTCTCAATAACAAACGTCACGGCAGGTTATTTTGGAAGTGAAACACTCATGTGAGTTCACTTTTTCAGCACTTGATCATTTATAACTAGTCAATATAGGCAATTATTGGGAGAAGATCAATAAATTTGTATCAATATATACAATACAATACAATTATATCAATATGCCTATAAAGGGTAATATTTACCCTACATTAGCAGACTTTATTGGACTGATAGCTGAACATTTTCAAATCAAAGCATGTTGAGGACGTTCTTGACATACTTCTATAAATGCCCATCAATCCTAATGGTGAGAAGTAACATACCGTAATAAGCAAATCTCTGATGTGGGAGTAGTCGCCGTGTGTCCAACCTCTCCTCCGTCGATTTTCCACGTAGGTCAGGCATGTTGGAATCTGAAATGCAAGGCACAGCTCACGACAGAAATAGTTTCTGAGATTTCCCCATATGACAAATCCGAGACCCCCTCGTATACTTTGTTTGGCGCTATAAGGTCGGAAAATGGCCTAGTTGTGACATTATAAAGGATCAAAGATTGGACTGTGTGTATACTCGGACGACTTTCACCGGCATTGCAGTAGCTGCAGTATCTAAATAGGAACCCATGTAGGAGGTTCAAGCAACTTGTAATGACCGACAGCGCCAGGGAAAGGCAGTTCATGCAGTTCTGGCTTGATGTAGTCTGCTTTTCGCGCAAATGGGACTACAAAAATCTCGTCCAAATACCCCTTTCATGTTATTTTCCTCATAGTAATCTCGTACAGCCTCCATTCTCACCACGTTTGAGGAGGCTGATTTTTCGCCAAATCGACGAGTTTCCTCGCTTCCTCACCACTGAGGCACTATGTAGGAAGGGTCCGTCTGATGGTCGAAAATGGTAAAAAATCCTAACTAAACCAATCGATGATCTTGCAAAAAAGAGGAGGAATTACTCAGATCATTCACTTACCTTAACGATGAGTTTTCTTGGGAGACGCCCGTTACTTTCGCATTCCATCAGACAAACACGTGAGAATGAACCCTAAAAGGAGTTCTGTAAAATGCGAAAGAATAATATCTCCTTATATGTTACTCTAGATAGAACAGATAAAACACGAACACTTGGCGAATCTAGCTTGGCAAATTCTTCCACATAATTCCTAACGTAGGTTATGCTTTTGAGCTGAACTAACCTCAGTCTCACCAATCCTTTGGAATTTCAGGTGGGATATCTGAACACCATAAGAGCGGGCGAACTCATTGACTATCCACTCTTCTGTGATGAATGTACCGAAGAGTCCTTCAGCCGGTTCGAACATTCAGTGGAGTAAAAGTGAGTGTTTTCAGCTGTAACTCATAGAAGAAGCTTTGAGATAACACGAAACAGCGTCGATTGGACAGTTGAAGCTTTGAGTATGTATTAACTTCAGTGTTAGTACTGCATGATATTATAAGATATTTAAAAAACGAAGGGATTGAAGGTGATGAGGTTTTTGAGAGGACTCAAAGCATCTATGAGGTTTCTGAGTAATCAGTATTGCAAAAAGTATGAAAAGAAATGAAAGTAGATAGTTGCGTTGGGAAAAGGATTTTAGGTGAGCTATTTATCAAGCAGTAAAGTGGGTAGGTCACTCAGCATTTCGTCAAATTGTTTTTGAGATGTGAAACTCCCAATATGAACAGCAGGGGCGATAAAAATACATGAAATGGAAAATGCAGTGGGAGAGGAATGTATTATCAATGCCGTCACTGCCAGAACAATAATCAATATGGCCGATATAACAAGGTCAGCCGAAAGAAAGATGACGGGAAGACACGCTTGTCCCGATCCACCGTTACCAGGGTATCAGGCTTCGCTGTGGTATCTGGGAATTTCCATTGTTTCGCGTGCAGTTGAATAGGAATTGTCGCTTCGCGGCGTGAGCGACGTCGCGCGCGAAGGGATGTAGCAAAATGAAGAGTAGGGAATACAGGAACAAAAGAAGTAACAATAGAATCATGGCAAAAATAATAATGGCATATCGATCGAGCTGTATGAAGAACGTTAGAACTGCAATAGCGAGGCAACTAGTCCGCGACTGTCGCATGCGGCGAACCTACTCCGCGAAACCGATTCAACTGTCCTTTTTCCGGATAAAAGCACTGGTTTGTTCGTTGACTGGCATAGGCACTCCAACGCCCGTGATGAAAATGTAATCAAAAGCTGAAGTACATCCCAGAAAGAAGGATCAGTGCCAAACGTTGAAGGAGGGTCCGTTCAGAGTAACCTCCTTCAACTGATTCGCTGACTTTTTTCCTCCCTTTTTCTCTCTTTCCTATCCCTTGCCCATTTTCCCAATGTCTTGGTTTCCCTGAAACAAAGCTATGAAGTTTTCTCATTGCACCCCCATTGAATTCTGATTACATCCGATGATGGGCCTGAAGACGTTCATCAAAATAATGGCTGGGAAGAATATGTTCAGGGAAGGAGACGATATCTGTGTTTCTGCTCTGTAGCTAGGTTTTTCAGTACAGTAGACAATGTACACCACCACAATGAATGCAAGCGAGTGGACGAGTCTCTTCAGAAACCCTACTAGCTAGGGGGTACCTATGTAGTAAGCCATACAATTTTTGCTTTATTCCTCTGAAATTGGATGAGTCAAGTTTCCTGTGGAAAACCGGATTTTCCATCTAGCTGATCAAAACTTCTTTGAAGCCTCGTTCACACCGCGCTCGCTTACATGTTTGTTTACGGATAAACTGTCTGTCTCTATAGAGTTGTTACACTACACCAGTTTTTGTTTAGGTAAACAGGTGTCCAGAATGTGAAGCTCTTGAGTGGAATTAAGTGTATCAAGAACTAGTATCCATGAATCACACAAAGTCAAGCACACTTTGACGTGTTGGTTTTACAGATACTATGAAAAACCAACACGCCAAAGTTTGCTTTATTTAGTGTTATTCTTAGGTGCCCGTTTTTGTTTCACTCATTCCACTAGTTTGTTCCACTTACATCTCAGTTTTGTAGACCGACATTTGAAGACCTTGTCAGCTGATATGAGACGGAAATACCAAGGAACTATCAGGTTGATGCATATTTATTGGGGATATTTTCGCGGCTTTTTTCTCCCGATAGAATTCGAATATTGAAATCGGGTTTTCTCTAGAAATGATCTACTTGATTTCCTCTACAAAAGTGTACCTAGAAAACCATCCGCATATTCGCGCAATTATGCTCTACTTTTTCGAGAAATGTTGGAAGGTGCCAGAGTCATTCCGCGATCTCGGTAACTTTTCGGTGATGGAACAACCAGCCAAAGCCATCCAAGAAATGGGATCTGCTCCTAAATCTGCCATATTCATCAGCAGAAACTTCTATGGATTATCTCGTCAACCGTTCGCTGAAAAAATGGCTAGGGAATAGAACTTACGTCGATTTGGATGACTTCATGGGCGATGTCAAGGCGTTGATTGCCCCCAAGGATCAAAACTTCTTCGCCTTCGGAATCCGGCTATCTAGCCAATGGGAAGCAGTGTTTGACGAGGATGGTGGATAAGTTCAGGAGTAATTATTTGAACATGTTTTTGTTCAGTATCTTTGTCGTTTCATTAAATAAAATTTGTTTAGAAAAAAAGTTACTGAGATCGTGGAATGGCTCTGCCACCTTCACACCTTTCTCGAAGCAGTAGAGCCTAATTTCGCAAATATGCGGATAGTTTTCTAGGTACACTTTTGTAGAGGAAATAAAGTAGATTATTTCTAGAAAAAATATATTTTCATTATTCAAATTCTATCGGGAGAAAAGAAGCCGAGAAAAAATCCGCATTAATTATGCATCAACCTAATATTTTAGGTTTGATGGTGGAAAATAGCGAGTAACACATGAAGGCGCATTATCAAACTTAGGTGATAGCTTTAAAATCGGAAATGCCTGTCGTGGCCGTAATCCTGACTTTCTTGAGTAGGATTAATGCTAATGGAACCGATTCCACTAAAATAGTGCCGAGTCCAATATCAGAACAGCCTCCAACAGCCAACGAGAATGATTTTTCGGCGTGGTCAGTCCACTTCTGAAATGTTTTATATGTAAGGCTTCATTTGTGAAAATAGTGGCGGTCGTAAGGGAACGGGAGGAGGGTTATGAATTGCGAGTTGCAACGAACAGGCCAGCTTTTACTTTTGGGCCTGGACCAATTTTGTAATAAATCACTCTCTGGCGAAACTAGATTTCCTGTCCTCTCCGTGGCTTCCTGACGGGCCAAGATTCGATAATCATTCGATGTATGTAATATAATTAATAGAACTGTAATCAAATATTTTGTAATAATCATTTATGTAGGCGTAGGTGGTGTAGTGGTAAGTTGCGCTGTATCTCACACGCATGGTCACGGTTGCGAATCCCGGATCGATATCCACCTGAGTCAAGCGGGCTTTCCATCCCTTCGGGGTCAATTAATCTTTTACCCGACTCGTTTGGAAGGATAAAAATCCCAACTTGTTCATTAGGTGGCCACCGCAAATCATTGTATGGGCCACACACGCACTCATTACGCCACCACGATTCTGAATGGAAGTCGAGTGCGGGGCGCATCCCTCAGACGGGATTGATTAACGCCAAAACTTTATCCTTTACTTTAATCATTTATGAAATGCCTTAATAATTCATTAGATGATTAATATTGACCTCTATCTTGATTACCGTTATGCCTGGTCATGCTGTGACTCCTTTATAGGATGGTTCTCTCGTGCCTTTGACTTCTGCCATTGGCTGACCATTTTGGTGGTTCCTAGTTGTCCAGAAATGCTGCGAACGATTCGAAAAATGTATATAGAGGAAAGCAAACAATTTGGTCAGTGTGCGCGAACAATGAGAGCTAGTTGACCGCGGGCGTAATGCAAGCATCGCCAATGACCATGAGTGCTTGACGTAATCGTCAAGCGCATTCGGCTACCGGTCCAACACTACGACCCCTCAATGGCGGTCGGTTTCCTGTCATCTGTCACATTCGCTTCCGTTCGATCTCGCGATCTCGTCTGGTGGTTTTTTTTCTCTCTTTGGAATCATGACCCAGTATTTTCGAAATTTTTCTCTCGGACCTAGGACTGTAGTTTATGAGGTACCGCCGCTATTAAGCTTCTTGTGGGAACGTATTGCACCTCAAGCGGGCTTTCCATATACCCTCGAAAGTATAATGGCCCGGAATGTTTCAGAGAAATTAAAAGGTAAAAGTGGTGTAGTGACAAGTGGCGCACGATCTCACACGCATGGTCGCGGGCTCGACCCTGGTCGATGTCAGCTCAGGCCATCCAAGCCTTGCACATTTCCTGGGGTCTTACTCGTCTTGTGGGATAGAAAACACTGACTTGTCTGTGGGCTGGCCCCCGTAATTCATTGTATCGACCACATACGCATTCATTATGCAACTACGATTCTGAATGGAAGTCGAATGCGGGGCACATCCCTCAGACGGGATCAATTGACGCTCCAACAAATTAAGACTTGAAGACATCGGAGGATTGGCTTTTACCATCAAAGCCTTTCATAATCTCTTCATCTGCAGAAATTTTTGATTTCGCATATAAATAAGATTCGGGCTCATCGCAAACAATTAATGAATAAACAAACAAATGACCGACAAGAGGGTGAGCTTTTGAGCTGTTATAAAAATTCTCATTCATCTTCATCCCTTGCTGTGTTGTTTGTGATTGTCTCTACTGGTGTCTCAACGAATGGTTGGGTCGAGTAAATTCCCTTCTTTGAACGGAACGAAAGCCTTCATTACTACCGTTAGGAGTTTTCATGAAAGGCTGTGACCATCTGGGCAGTAACGCTCTAGAGTTTGTTTGACATCCGGAGAGATCCAGCCAGTAACAACCTCGAGGCAAGGGTCATTCTATGTAGAATCAAGTGTCGTGCCGTTCTTACTTCATCTCCGAGTCTTTTGAGCCTACTAGGCGTGTATCCGATCTTTGATCGTTAGCGAAGCTCAAAATCGCGGATCCCTCTGCACTCAAGTGTGCTGGGAATCTCCTTGTACAGCTCTCTTTAGCCCTGACTGCATACCCTTTCTGAATAAGGCTTCTGAAGCATTTTCGTAGCATGGAAGGCGGCCAAAACTTAGTAAAGCAGGCACTACAGAAAGTTGAAAATGCAGTTGGAAAATCTTCTCTTTTGCGATTTCCATGATTTGAATCAATAATCATCATTGACTAGGCGTAAGAAAATGTCTACTATTTATTCATTTGTTTATTTATTTATTTATTCATTCACTTATTCATTCCATACAGTCAGACATGTGCCTAACTAGAGGACAGAAGTCTCCATTACTGCTTAATATAACGTATTATGTAGGTTCACCATCCTTATCGGTTTTGTTGTTGATAATAGTGTTATTATTATTCTTTTACATCAATTACTACATATGTTACAGGGAAATTTCACATGGCTTTTTGAATTTCCGTTTCCTTCCCTCTCAAAAGACGAGCACACCCCTTTCCATTTTCAGCTTTTCCCAGCTGTACAACTTAAGAAGCTGACCCATTCCAAAGCGCAGGGCAGTCCGTCCCATTTCTATGGAATTTGCTTGCGTTTAACGCGAGACACCAAACGCGCGACTGTTCGCTACATGGTCTCAAATTTCTCCCATTTATGTGAACCTCAAATAGCACGACACACGGTTAGACGTCTTATCTACCCATGCTTCGAGTCATTTCCACTGGCTAGCCACTCCTTTTCACACCCTCACTATTTAGGTTAGTTTAGCCTGGGCAGTGTTGAATGAGAAGAGCAAGGAGTTAACTGGTTGAATAGTAAGTATTATGTATCTTCATATCTGTCTATTCAATTTCTTCCCTTCCTCCTCCAAGTAGCCTGATAATTCTGAAGAAGAATGAATTCAAATGAAGCGTGTTCCTCTGTTTCACATGTCTTTCTACCGATGGCTTTCGATTCGGAATTACTTTACTCCGTTTGAGCATTTTTTTCGAGTTTTCTCGGAGCCGGTATTCTAGAGCCGAATCGAGCTCTTGAGCTTCGGAATCTGATTTGAGTCAATATAGGGGTTGGAAAAATTTTAGTCGTACTCAAGCGCTGATCATGATGGAGGTATGGGGTGCAGGTTGGGTCGGATCAATCAGATTGGACCTTTGGAGTAAATTCGTGAGTGAGCGCTTATGTAAGATTGACACTCACTTTACTAGAAAAAGTGAAACTGTGCGCACAGTGTGGGGCATAGGTAGCAAACAATCACGAGAACTTGAAAAGTAAATTGTTTACATAGGGAAATCAGGAACCTCACGGCTTACGTTGTCCTCACTTCCTTATTTCCATTCTTTACCCAAGCATCCAGCTGAATTCATCCAGATACCAACTACAGACATCAATTTCCACCTAATCAGACGATGCCCTTCACATGTCTTCCTACCAATGGCTTTTGATTCGGAATGTCGCAGTCCCTTTACTCCGTCTGAACATTGAACTTTTTTTTTCGAGATTCCTCCTTTTCAAAAGTTAATTCCAAAATTTTATTTCATGTGCTGCTTCTTTTCTTCTCCTATGATGTTTTGTTTACCCTGGAATGGGAGACACCAACTAACCGTAACCTTATCAGGGTCAAGCTCCGCGAAATCTGCGTTCACCTCCTTTCGTTATAGGATTTTCATATATTCCTGCCCTCAAAATATCGAATTCTCAGGATATGAAAGCCGATTGTATTGTATTCAGTGTAATCTATTCCGTACGTGCAACCCTTCCACGGAGGTGTACGACTTCTGGGCTGCGCTAGATGACACCGTCTAGATGCTCTGTTCAAGCAAGCAATTCCCAGGAGATTTGGCTCCTCTACTCATTGAACCTTCATACGCTGTCTGTCATGCAGCGAGAAATGACGTCTGGGAGATCTCCAATCTGGTACAGTCACCCCCGAAAAAGAAGGACTAAGTGTTGCGCAATCAGAAACTCTATGTAACCTGCTTTCGCTTAGTCATCCGCCGTTAAGGGCTTGGAATGTATTGCGGACAGTTCTTGCGGCTCCCGGAAGCTTTTTTTCGTCAGGCGCTCAACACTCAGGACTACCGGACAGGGTTGATCCGGTCCAACCACGCTTTCGACGACGCGGCCTGTCATCATGGCGGTCCGCCCAGGCCGAGCGAGCGGGAGGAACGGGAGGACAGCGGTTGCGAGACCGTCCACGGTCAGCAGAGGGGCGTGACCGGAGGCACTTGATCGAGAGTCCGCGGAATGATACTCGATACTCACACCTCTTCTCTTTCTCTCGTCCGTACAGCGACATCCCTACTAGGAGGCTTTTCTCTCGATCGATTTTTGACTGATTTGATTTGGTCGGAGAGATCAATTCGATTTCATCCTCTTTTATGAGGAAATTAATGAAGTGCTGTTCGAAAATTTGAAAAGCCGGTCGAGCGCATGCTATTTTTCGACTTCTTTTATTTATGATATTTTGTCGGAGGCTTTTCTGAGGCGTTAATATTCTACTGTAAAATGAATAGTCATAGATTTACAATATCTCATCTTTTCAACGATTTTAAATGGAAACCGACGGCATGGCGCACACCGATTGGTGTCGTGAGGACATACATGTAGCATTTTGTGTTATAGTTTGCGCTTAAGCTTGTAAAATGAAGTAAGAGTAAGTCAGGTTAGGCGAGTAAAAATGTAAAATTTAACTGGCATTGATAATATAGATATTTCATATTGAAATAATACGATACAATGGTACCTTTAACTTAAAGCAAGTCATCGTTTGCGAGGAGACCTGTATAGCTTATCAAGGCTTCCCATCACTTACATCATATGTAGGTGTAACTGACGCTTGTAACTGACACATCCATGATGACCCTGTTTCTGCGCGGGCATCACAATGGCGTCTCCCGGGCCCACACCAGTATTTCTGGAGTAGAGGTAGGGAAAAGGGAACTATATGGCTAATAAAATGTTCTTTTTTCGAGTTTATTCAAATAAGTTCGGGCATTCAGATCTAAAATTTATCAGTATTTACAAGGTGTAGCTTGAATTCAAAAATGAGGACATCTTTGAAAACTTGGTTCAGGATAATTATCACTATTCTATGCCTATATTACCTATATTCTATTCTGGTAGAGTCAAAGTTCAGTTGGCTTTTATATTTAATCTGTACTGTACTGCTTTTGTTCTTCGTTTTTGGAGTTTTCCCTATTTGTGAATTCATAAAGTACGATATCTATTTACACTGAGTACAGTAATCTGCTGCATAATTAATTGATTGATATCGATTTGAGGTCAGTAGCCGCCTATTCATATTCTTCAGCTGGCAATATTCCTTAGTTCACGCATGAATGAATGAAGATTGCTCTCGTCGTTTTGGCCGCTAGCTTTCAGGTGAGGTGTTTTCTATTCGAAATGGTCTTCCTCTTTAGATTCTCTTTATTTGTACTGTTAGTTTTAATTGCCGATTTTTTTGCTTGTTTTTTTTTTCTTTTCTCAGAAATTCGAACAAATCCGCTTGAGTACCTTCCACGATGGATATAGTTTATTACTCACGCCTAACAAGTTTTGCCCCCTTTTGATTTTTGTATTTAAGAAGGAAAAGCACAGAACTAATCGAAAATTGCTTCTCGAAATATCTTGAAGCCCATTTTTAATAGTATCTATAATCGTAAAGTCCACTCTGAATACTATTCAGAACTAGAACTTTCAGAAATTCAAGCCGAATAAATTTATCGATCACCGTCATATAATTCTCTAGAGTTTATTTGACTCCTTCTCGATAAAAAAATTTCTGAGTTGTAAGCAGTTTAAAAAGTTTCAACAGTTTTTTTGAACATTTTTTGAGTTAGACTCAATATTCCCGTCATGTTGCGAGGATTGTTCCTATATTCATGGCAAAGGTCGGTTCTTGGATCATGGTACTTAAAATTAGTAGTAGTTCAATCCGATTTCTTACCTTCCATTTCAGCTGGTGCGCTCGTCATCGATACTTGTTGACTGGTCATCAACTACCGTAGCCGAGTCGATCGCGTATGTACTCGATTACGCGCCGGCTGTAGGCAACCCGCCAGCAGGCTCTTCTCTGAACAGGTCATTGAATATTTTTCAGAATGTTCCTAAAAATCTGTTACTTAATTGTTTTCTTGACCGCTGCTTTCCGTTAGGGTACGATAAGGGCGGTAAGGTGCGTTTCCTTTAATGGAAACAGCATTGGGTGGCGGTTTATGTAGCCTACGGTAACTCTATACTTGTATGGGGATTTCCTCAAATTTAATAGAGTGGAAGAAATTTTTTTATCCCTCTCCTCTCACACCTCACTGAAATAGCGTAGCATGAACTAATTCTCACTTCTACTTTTTACTTCCTTGGCTTAGTTTGATTTGGAAGGAAGGGGGTGCAGAGAATTGTTAGGGTCAATTACTACTCGTGGAAAGGAAACTCAAGGGATTGAAAGTGTCGAACAAAGCTCAGAAAGTTCGGTTTTTTATCTGATTTCATTGTGGCCTCCGAATAAATTTTCAATTCAAGAAATGGCTATGTTACAGTTTATCTACATGCTGTCTATTGGCAACTTCTCAAATCTGATCCCAGTGATACCTTCCTTTTTTCTCGTCCTTTGGCGTTGAAAAAGGAGATTCTTCTTAAGTATAGCTTCCGAACGCACGCAATCTGAGTTGGAATGAAAACCCTCATCGCTTCTTTGTAAGAAAAAGGAACCTAAAAAAAACCTTAAGAAGCAGTGTAACATAAGAGAGCCAGCTATTGAGTATCAGAATAATTTTGCATCTTTCCGACTTCACAGCGATCTGTGTATGGTTTTCGACGATCATTACCTTTTTGGGAACTCTGTACTGGAGGGATTGCAGCAAGTATCCTGTTGTACCGCCTAGGACTCTTCTAGAAACGCTTTAATGTGATTACTCTTTTCGTTATAGTCAATTCCCGCCGCAGTACGGAACGCGAAAGTATAACAAAGATCGTAAAATGCTCAATTCATGCCACTTAGGTCCTAAATATCCATGTACATGCTCGATATCCTCTCAAGATTTAGCTTTCGCCTAGATCTCATCAGCTTTGTATGTTTTGAAGTAAATCGTCTGGAAGTTTTCTATTTTCTTTTCACCTATTCAGTCTATACCTGTTTCAGTTCGGCTCGACAAGCACTCATCACTGATACCATACCAGCTTGTGAATACACTGTCTATCTATCGGCTATCATGCCAGACGGTAAAAGGCGACATGTTACCAAGAAGACGATCTACAGCAGTGAGTTTAGATTCTTTGAAGACATTGGATAGTCGTTCTAGGGTTCTTTTACTACGACACGGTTGTTGCTCTGAACACTGTCTCCCCATACCTCCACCTTCCGGAAAACCAATTAGGGAGGCTATGAAGAGTCTGAGGAAAGCCCACGAATCGTCCCTCCTTGTCGCTCACTGAAGACTCGGCCTGGTTGAATTCAATTCTGGCCAAGGTTTTTTGTCAATCCGCAAGCGGTGTGAAAGTAAGGTTTTCGTCTGGGTCGTTAGGAAGGACGAATAGAACCGAATAGGTCCTTTTCTTACTCTGGCCCTGAT
The DNA here is from genome assembly GCA_000469685.2 of Haemonchus contortus. NCBI lineage: Eukaryota > Metazoa > Nematoda > Chromadorea > Rhabditida > Trichostrongylidae > Haemonchus > Haemonchus contortus. The sequence goes on from LS997563.1 coordinate 45,093,798, forward strand.
CCGAATCCTCTGGGAGTGCTGTGTTCCCCACTTTAGTTACTTTACATCGTTGTGCAACTTTTTTTCTAAAATCCTTTGGTTACCACAACAAGCGAAGAAGCCGTTCAGAAGCTTCTTCTGTGTGTGCAGCTGTCCAAGGTCGCGAAGCTAGCTGATTTCACCTTTATTTTGGTAGCAGCTCAACTTCGGGTTTATGTTTATTTTAGATATTAGGCTGGTGCGAAAACGACATCGTGTCATACGGCATTGTTCAAATATCGACGACGATTTTTCATGATGGATCCGGTTTTGATAATAGGGAAAGAATGAAATGAACGAATGGTCAATGAATGAAAAGGAACAAAACCGGAACAAGCCCAAGCTTCAAGGCCTACCCGGAAACCTTGGTCCCAGAAAAATTTTCGCGATACCGAATCGAGGCAGCTTTGAAATATATAGTGAAGTGCACACACCTCAGAGGGCGCCTCCCGAAATACACAAACTTTAGCCTCATGAGCATTTGAGACCCTTTCAAGGCCTTTCGCACAGTGATACATTACCACTAGTCAAACTGTAAGTCATCCAATAAGGCTACTCGACAACAATGATAAACAGAACAGCGGATATTTTCAGGTCCTCTTCCACCAATCCTCGATTCAATCGAAACTGGTGAACACGAAGCGACAGTGTCGTACTTTCCACCCAAAGAAGCGAACATCACTTTTCATATTGGTGAGTGCAGTAACTTCTCTGTTCACCTCGAACTGGTAGCCCTTAATACCCACCATTCGTTAGTATTTTTCTCTTAAGATGCTCCCATGCATCGTTGGTGCATATTTAGGGTAAATAGTATATCGCCATTTATTTATTCATTTAATTGTTTATTTTTGGTTTGAACTGAAATTCTAACCGAACTAGAAGGCGTTACATTGTCTGCATGTTAGTTGGACCAAAACATTTCTTTCGTTCTGAATTCAATCTGGAACTTTCCATAATGAAGGGAAGTTTGCAACGGAGTAGCTACTTTGCTCGTAGCAAACGGCACCCTTTACTCTGATGGTGAGGGTCTGATTGGGTTTTGGGTAACTCGAAGAACTGCGAGCGGTGGACTCTTCACTACAAGAAATTTTCCTGATCACTTAGAAGATCCACTGCAAACCCTAACTGTTGACTGGTCATCTTATATAAATTTTTTGATGAGATTTTTTGCTTACAGAATACTACCCAGAAGGCAATCGCGAATATGCAAATGTAATCGAAACCAAGGCTACACTCGTTCGGTTACGAGGGCTAGATTCTGGGACGGCTTTTCGGATAAAGGTAGGGAGTTTCTAAAAGATTCTACTAATAAAAGCGAATAAAATCGAAATTGGAGTAGCCGGAGTGGCCAAACCTTTAAATAACTTCAGGTATATCAATCCATGCAATAAGCGAAAAACTTCTAGAAAAGTTTGAGCCTTCCATGCTTCAGACCTTTTTCTTATTGCTGTTTTTTTTTCAGATTAGGTCTGTCTACAATGGTGTCCTTTCACCGGATATGATAGAGTCTGTCTTTCGAACAAGTGGAGCTGGTGAGTTCCTGTTCTGTAAAAGGTCGTATTTCGAATCAGACGTTCCTCCGCCTGCTGGAATGTAGTCAATTTTCTTGAACAGATGTGTAGACTGTAGAAGTATATACGGCGACCATCCTTCCACCTCGCTTGGCCGATGATTGTAAGTTGGAGGCCCGCATCCTGAGGACACCCCACGACCTTAGAAAAGCACAGTTGACGATATCTTCGAGATACTTACAGTTGATATAAACGAAATAGTGAAAGTTATTGCGCAGAATATAGTGCAGAAGTGCTGAAGGAGGCGCGCAGATAGACGGATTCCCAAGGAGAAGAGTACAAAAGCTCCTAAAAATCGTTGTTGGAAATCATGACGATAAAAGTGCTATGATAGGGGCATATAAACGAACTGTCAGCTGTGGGCTATTGCGTAATGCTGCCAGAGTAAGTCGAAAATGCCTAGAATTATCGTCCAATGTTGCCATGGGTCGCACTGGTTGTGTAAGCGTTTTCAACATGTATGTTTCATTGTGAGTTTGGTGCAGTCTATTCGAGGTCCTCAAAACACGGTCGTCTTTGGGTGTAGCTCACAGTGACTGCGATTTTTGGGGCAGTTATTATGCCCTGTCGAGGCTGTTTTCGATTTCACAGCGCCATATATGACGTACCTGGGAGCCACAGTTTCATACTGAAAGGATCCGACGGAAACCATTTTCATCCCGAACTGTGCCTTTGAAAAAGTTTGGATGTGGGAGAGATAGTGAGAGTTGCAATACAAGCTATACATATTCTGATTGCATATTTAAGACTGAGTCGTGAAGTGGCTCTCCTTACTCTGAGTCTTTCTCTATTTTATCTATACGTATTCTCTTTTCTACAGTTTTCAGTTCGCCCCTCAGACTGCAGATTTTCCTCCACTCAAGCATTCTCTGCCAAAAATCCATTTCTTCTACTTTTCTCACCACATTATCTATCTCATATTCGTTTACTGTGCACTACAATTCGTTTGAGACAATAATCGAATGAAAATCAGAAGAGGCTCGCAGAATGTTCACCAGCTTCATATAACGATAGAGAATGAAATTTCTAGATGTTCTCCGCTTCTTCTATATGCCTTGAATTTTATAAATCATTTTTCCCTCTTATTGAGATACGGTGTCCAACGTTTTCATTCGTGGTCGGCTGCTCTAGGGGCTGCTATCAGATCACACAAAGAAGAAGATTGATTTTGAGTTTCCGCAGTATCCCCATCTTGCTTCATACTGCTATGCGACTAGCTGGAGTCATTTAAAACATTGACGGCTGATTGTAGTATGCAAGTAGAAATCAAGTCCGTACTGAAGTTTTGTTCTTTCCTGAACCCCGTAATGACCAGCAATTTGTGTAAGCCTATACTGAGGTCAATGGGACTATTCGAAGGAAAGACGAGCTTCTTCCTAGGACTGGAAACACCACCCAACAGCGTCGCCTAATGCGGCTGATCGCGTTCGTTCATCGGTGGTGCGCCGATCGAAACAATAGCGATTTCGCACCCACTCCCGTACCCTGTTTCTCTGCTGGACAAATACTGAACCCGAGCGTCACCACGATGCTCATTGCACAAAGCGAAAATGAGGGTTGTTGGGAAACTTGATGAGAATCATTATCTTTGACCGTTCGTTTGAATAAATGGATGAGCGTATTCCAAAAAGTAATGAGTAGGTAGTGACATAAGGGGTAGGCACTGCCTGTCCGTTTCGAATTAGTTCTATCACGAATCCAAGATGTATTTTCAATTTTTTTAAATTTTTTTCTTCTTATTCCATGCTGAACTCGTTTTTCTGTCGAAGCTTGAAGTTAGACCATCTATTCTAGTTTTTACTCCGGCAACTGGGTCCCCCGTTCGAGGCCGAGGATGGCCAACCTTTTGCGGCTATCTACTCTGGGTTCCGCCAAATTTTGACAGTTACAGAAGATGGGAATAAAGAATGTATTGCAGATTACGGCTGGTTCATAGAATCTTCTTGAACTAAGGAATTCTTTAGAATTTTGAAAAAAAACCAAGCTTAAACAGCCGAAGTTCCTTGTCCTTACTCGTCCAGGTCACTCATTGGCTCATCCTGCTCAGGGTAGACTAGAGATTTCAACTGTTCTTTCTTCTGGACCTCAACGTACAGCAAACCTTAACTTAGACGGAAATCTTATCAACAAAAAAAACGATTTTGGAGCGGCGACTTAAATTCATGACATAGTATTGTCATCAAGCTTCACCAGCAGTCTCAAAGAAACACTGAGGCGCTGAAAAGTGAGAATAAAAGTGAAATTTTGAACTTCAAAATCGTACTATGGACAATTTGGAACTCATCGATGCATTCTTCTTGTGCAAAGTGCCTTCTTAAATTATTATTGCAACTAATCTGGAAGAAAGTATGTTGAACTTTAAGCTTCTACTCGTTTCAGCCGAGTATGATTATGAGAATTTGGAGGAGACCTTCACTATTCGCACTTTGCCGCCGGGATTTGATCTTGCCACAACAACAGCAACAAAAGAGCTGAGTGAAAGTGACGATTACTTGTACTCGGCTGAGGATCTCGATGACGAGGATTCGTCAACTAGTATGTTTATCGTCCTCATTTACACAGGGGCTTCATTCCTCTCATTTACTTTCTAGAGGTTTTTATAATGGTCGACGTGAATGATAGAACTGTGTTACGTTTGAGAAGCTAGGTGTACAGGATCAAAATTGGAAACATTCAATCACATTACGGAGTTATCTGTCTAGCCTTCGATTTTTTTCAGCATCTACTCCCGAGCTGACAGCTGTTACATCAGTTCCATCATCCTTAGAAGCAATTACGTCTACGACAACCATATTTACTGAAGACACCCCACAACAGTCCACTTCTACATTGAGTTTGTCTAGTAGTACTACGGAGAAGTCGAGCAGGTGAGTTCAGTTTGACAAAGAATCAAAAAAGCCAAGAGCATCACTGGGAAGGGAAAATAAAGGGATTAGCAATCTTCAGGGTAAGAATATATAGGACGCAAAGATAAGAAGGCGGTCATCCGTCGATGAGGACGAGGCTATTGAAGACAAGTAGCCGAGTTGTAAGAAAAGGAGAGCGACTAGCTAAATTCTATGACAGTTGCTTACAAAGTAGTGGTTTAAGGCACAGTTCACGATAATTCAGTGGGCGGGATCGTCAATGGCTTTCCCGCCACTCGATCGATGTCACGTCCTCACATCAGACGAGTGTCGAGACAATACAGATTGCAGCTATTCGTTCTAGGACCCACACATAATCAGCTGGTCGCCGAGTGATGGGGCGGTGTTTTCCCCCATTCTTTTTCCCTCTGTTATTCTTTTTGCTGCCGCGATCCCTTATTTAACTTCCTACTCCTAGAGGCTAAAAAAGGTGAGCTACTTCTGCTGTTATTGGGGTTTTTTGTTTAATTATGCTTATAAGTGAATGAATTTTTGCTTACCATAATCTGTTATTCGCTGTATAGCTCGTCCAAAGGCCCCACTCTTCTTCATTTTTCTGGTCTCATTCTCGTCCAGCCCCCTCTTTTTCTTTTTACGGGTTTTCGAAGCTTTTTTCACTCCGGGAACACCTATTTACACAGTTTCTCCCCCTTCATCGTACTGTTTTCGACCTTGTCTTCCACTTTTCATCATAATTTGGATTACCCGAAATTATCGTGAACTGTGCCTTTATATAAGCCCTGTTGAAGGTTAGTATAGCGTTGCTCAGCTCTTCACACCGCATTGTATTAGCTGCAAGATTTACTACCGGGCAAAGCATAGTATCGCAAAAAGGTGGTCCTTGGACCATATGATTCCTAAAAGAGATTTCTAAATGTTTCCACAAATACGACCCCCTTCATGCCTGTTCGAAGCACCACTCGCCTCACCTTTCTGACACTGTCAATACCAGGTGCATCTCTTTCTTTTCAGTTACCCTTTTCCGGTACTCTTAAAGGCACAGTTCGCCATAAATACGGTTTCTGAGATTCCACCACAGGATGAATTTGTGTCCCCCGCGTATACCATATCTGGCACTATTAGGTCGGAAAACGGCCCAGTTAGGGAGCTATAAAGGCTCAAAGATTGCGCCGTGTGAATCTTCGGGCAAGTTTCATTGGCATTGTGTAGGCCGCACCGATCACAAGGGAGTCCATGTGGGAAGTTCAAACAACTTGCTATAACCCATAGCGACAGTGGAAGGCATTTTGTACGGCTCTGCTTGATGTAGTCAGCTCTTTGCGCAATTGCAGTACCTGCAATAGCTCGTCCGAATCCCCCTCTATGGTATTTCCGCCATGGCAATCTCGCCCAACCACCATTTTCTTTATTTTGAGGAGCCATATTTTTCTCGAAATCGGCGAATTTTCTCGCTTTCTTCGCTACAAATGAACTGTTCCCAATCTATACTTCCGCTTATCAAATAAAAGCGGGTACCTCAAAATTATCGTGAACTGTGCCTTTAAATAAGTCAGTCAAAAGATATCTTACTTCATACTTTTGTAGCAATATGGTCTGACTATTATTTCTGCTTTCCTTTGACTTGCTTCGGTTTGAGAGTCAAAAATGAATAGAAAAGGGAAAAAAAATACGGTTCAAAAAAGCGTCGGTTGGAGGGCAGGACGAGAACAATGGATGAGTCACGTTTTTATCCTCCTAAGCGACTATTTGGTGAGGGACCAGTTTAGGAGCTAAGCGACCAACTGGTAAGGGGCCCGTTTAGGAGGAAAAAGGGCAGCTATTAAACCGGAATTTTTGTGGATTATAGGTAAGGGAAACATTTGAAACGACGAACATCACCTTCGCCAATCCTTTTTCTACAACTAACATTTTTGCTTCTTCCTTTCTTCTTCAAATACTACAAGCTTATGTCATTGCAGTTTGGCGACCACAGTACATCCTACCCTGATTTTCTCAGAAGTTTTTTGGAAATTAGCCAACTTCATACTTACGATTCAACCAACTGAAGTGGTCGAATACGAACTTTTTCGTGAATTTTGCAGCAAATTCCTGACCTGGTTACAGAGTCACGCTCTCTTCTCCTACTACGTCTGTTACATACAGTAGCGCTCAAAAGTATTCGGCGAAATGCTTTTTGTAGTTGTAACTTTCGGTCATAACTCCTTTAATACTGGATCTAATCAAGCGAAATTCCATCATGTGTAGCATTGGTGTAGTATGAGCATTTACCACTATTAACCTGCAATCTGATCATGTTCCAGATATCCAAAAAGGCTTGAACAAAAAATCAAGTGGAAATACGAATAGTGGTCCTTCTAGGAGACCTTTCCTTTCTGCCATGACTTAAGTGTACGAGCACTAATGTCGAACCCAGAAGAGAAGAAAAACGATCACAAGGACGGAATAACTGCAGATGTCACAAACTTGCTTTCAGCACAGTCTACAGACGCCTCCCCATTAGTATATGAATATGGCTGTTTTGCAGTCAAGTAGTGTTGGACAGTGTGAAATATGCTTCAGCTAAACATATCAAAATTTCATGTGATTTGCTCCACTGGGAAAAAAGTTACGAGAAGTTAAAGTTGTCCGAATACTTTTGAGCGCTACTGTACGTACAGAATCATAGATGGTAATAACTTCTGTATGTGCACTCAGAACTGAAGCATGGGTTTCGGCAAACCGTTTACATAGGGGAACCAGCCAATAGAGAATAAAGGATAAAGTCTTTAGGCGTTGATCAATCCCGCTTGAGTGATGCGCCCCCGTACCCGACCTCCATTCAGAATCGTATTGGCGCATTGAATGGCATGTGGCCTCTACAGTGAATTGCGGTGGCCAGCCGATGTACATGTCACTGTTTTGTCTTTCCAGCCGAGTCTGGTACCAAATGACCGACTATGGAGTAATGGAAGGTTTGGTTGGCCCAGGCGGATATCGATCCGGGATTCGAACGCGTGACCATGTATGTGTGATAGTGAGCCACAACAACTGCACCACCTTTGCTCGGAAACACCTAATAGCACAGTCAATGTCCCCTTGTTCGCTCATATCTCCATGAATGATGTCTTCAGGGCGATAAAAAGCGAGCACTTCCGTATCCCTTTGGTCACCCGTCATGTGCATGGCCTACCTCAAACAGGATCGAAGAACCATTCCATCAGGCGTGATTTGACGTCGTTTTAGAATGCCTCCATGTATTAGAATTCCATTTGAAGTCTTATTCCCCACGGAGGGCATACTTGTCCTAGCAATGAATTGACGAGTTCAATATACAATCCTGGTTTTGAACTTTTCGTATAACCAATTGGTAAGGGACCCGTATAGGAGGATAAAAGACAATCATGAAACCGGAATTTTTCTAGTCGAGTAAAAGTAAGGGAAACGTTTGAAAAGAAGAATTTTACGTTTAATTTCAATTATGTTTCTCTAACTGATGTTTCTGTTGGCTTCTCCTTTAACTACTATAAACATCAGTCGTTGCAGTGTTTCTACTACAATCCTGACTTCAACCACCAATGCGCCAGCCATTGAAACCACTACAACGGGTCTTACTTCAACAGTCGTTGTAACTGAGGTGGGGTTTTTTGATTAGACGTTTCATAAATAAAGTTCTGAAATACTCAGTTGTTTTTCAATAAAAATGATGAACTAGTGACGAAAATATAGTATACTCCAGGCATTGTCGAAGCAAACAACTACTGAAGCACGAGGTGACGAAGAAGTAGACACTAACGATGACCAGAGGGAGGTGGGTATCTTTCTTCCACCAAGATCTGCTCTTATACCTGCAATCGTCCTGAAAGGGGTGAATTTTACCACAACCGGTTGGCTTGGTCCCCGCTGTTACAGCCGGCTCTTGGTGATATTCTAGCCGTATCGTCACGTTTTGTTTATTTATATGTAAAATTTGTTAGCATCCACAGCTATAATGCCACAGCAGTGATAAAAAATGTCGGTGCACGATGATGACCGGTTTCCTCCTCGAAGGCATTGACTGGGAGGGAAATGGGGAGTTGCTCAGTGAATTCACACGCTTTTCTCCCATATCCCAGTTTGGCCTTTGATAAAATAGGGCGCAGTTATTAAGTGTTTGTTATACTTTGCGTGTCCTGTCGCGCGCCTATACCAATTAACCTGCTTTCATTTAAATACCTCGACATACATACATTCAAGCCTTGCACCTTGCAATGGGTAGTGAAAACTGGAAGCTGCACTTGGCAGTGTTTCGACTCGCTCCGGGTCAATCCACTACCGCCCAACCAACTTGAACGGGTTGGTAGGTTTTTATATTCTGAGTTTGAGGTCATCGACTTACCAGCAGCAGTTTACGTGGTTGCGTGCTCCCACTTATGGGTAGACGTCACTGTTTGTCATTGTCCCCCGCAGCTTGTTGAACCGTTTTAAAAGCTATTTTTGCTTTAAAACTGCATCACCTGTATCACCTGTCGTCCCGTTGATTATCGATTTCCTTGTGTGGGTGCCAGTAACGTCTCCATTCGCCCCTGTTGCGAGCCACAGTACTTCAATGGATCGTCCTCGCTCGAGGGGCACTAGGCGAAGCATTTCTCTCGTTCAGAGCTTACATGAAGAAGTCTGACCATCGCGCTGGTGGCCGTCCTGGGGTTTGTTCGTTGTCTCGAGGGAACCAGTAAGTAATCGCTGTGGTCCAACGGTCATCACTATATCTCGTGATGCACGTCTCACTCGCTTCACTTGAACTTATCAACTTGTATCACAACCTCTCAATGGTTGTCTCGAAACCAGATTTCACCGTGGAATTCGTTTTTACGGGTCATGAAGGGGTTAACTTTTCATATAGTTTACGAGTTTACAAACTGTGGAACGGTAAAGTATATGTGTCGGTGAGCCAAATTATCACGGGTCTCCGCACTGGTTTATTGTTTGTATTTCCAGGCTCACCATCTTCTTTCGGCAAAACAGATGGCTGCTGAATTTGGTCAACCGTCTTGGATTAGCATGAGCGATGAAGAAAATATGATACGGTAGGCAGTTATCGGGATCCTAAATTAATTTTTAAAGGTTAGAAGACTGTCCAGTGATGACCGATCTTAACATAAGAGGTTGTTCGTGAACCATGATGTGAAGTTTGAGCGAGCCTCTGTTCAGTCTGTACCGAACGTAGGCAAGTGAATGTAACGGTATCCCGATTCTCTAGATTGAACTGGACCGTGCCAGATGGTTCACTGTGTGATGCAGTTTTGGTGAATTATACCGTTGTTACACTAACTCGTCCTAAATCATACTCTGTTGCAACAATGGACGACTATCTTCTAATTAAGGTACGAGTTTCAGTCCAGTCAATTTTCTGAATGGTCATGGTTTCTTAGAGGCAATATGAAAGTTTCACGATAATTTTTGGGTATCTAGTTCAAACGATAAGGATTTCAGAGAAATATAAGGCTTCAAAAAAGAAGTAAAATTAGTAGTAAAATCAGAGGTTGGACGAGAAAGATTCGGCAGAAGTTGCATAAAAGAAATATTTGGACGAGTTGTTTGAATTTGCCTTTATGGGGTGCATAAACAAGCAAATCGAAGAACAAAATAGTTATTCTTTTGAAAAATTCACAGCTCATTTCAGTTTTTTGCGAATCACACATTGGACCTTCGAGTGTTCTGCATGCTGGCCGGTTCAGTATCCAAGACCTGGTGGGCCCATCGAATCGTTCAACTAACAAGTAAGGGTCTCTCTCTGGGATTTTTCTGCCCCCAATTACTGATCGTAATTATTTTACATCGATCTTATAAAACGTTCAATTAGATTTAAGCTTTTTTTAGATCCTCAACCTGTCGAAGGTGTTCGTATCATTTCGTCCGAGACGGACGAGTTCTACGTCTCGCGGATATCGATTGATTGGGATTGGCCGGCTTTTCATAATCCAGATCTCTACCACGTCATTATCTCTTACAGTATCAATGGGGTAAGGGAAACTAATCATCTACGATTCTTGGATCTGTCAGTTCAATTAATTTTAATTATCAAGGGCACCGAAACGGAAATCGAAATTACGGAATCCGAACAGAAACCGTTTGTGCTGGACAAGCTCGAACCAACTCAGCTCTATCGTATCAGCGTTCGGAATGAGTCGCTCGAACTCGGCCTCAGTTCTAAAGTCGTTCAACTTGAACGGATGACACGTAAGTCAGCAAGTGGAATAACTTCATAGTATTATTTTGCCATTTTCTGCTTGAAATGTGATGGGATCCTGTTCAAGCTCCTATAATATCGTCGATGATATCACCGGGAAAAATTTCATCGACGTCAATCAACATCAACTTTGGCGATTCGGATTTTGAACAGGGACGATTTGACTACTACGAGCTGATTTTCACTGGGAACAACAAGAACATCACACAAAAGATTCAAGTCAATGAGGAGTGAGTTTTTCCTTCGATTTCTTGAGATTCAGGTCACCGTTGATAGCACAGCTCACGGTTGTTTCGGGGTACCTAATTTAAACGAGTAATGGAAGCGGTGGTCCTGCATAGTGCAAAAAAAACGAAGAAAGCGCGGAACTCGGTGTATTTAGACGAATATAAGTCTTTGAAAGAGAAGTAAAATTAGGGGTTGGACGAGAACGTGTCGAAGAAGTCCCACGGAAGGTGTATTCGGGCGAGTTGTTCAAATGTGCGTGCCATTGCCTACAGCTGGCTGCAGTAAACTGCCCGCATGCAAGATGTGGGTCCCGTTGCGAACAGTGCAACCTCTACAGCCTTTCCGAAGTGTATGTCGGCTAAGCTATTTTGGAGCCCTTACTACGCCCTCACTTGGCCGTCTTCCGACCTCACAGCGTCCCTTAGGCTATCCTTGACGGGTGCGCTTCCTTGCGCGCGTCCGTCGAAACTGGGGGACGGAATCCCACCATCAGAACCATGCTGTCAGGTAATTCTCTAGCAGCATTTCTTAAGCATAAAGGAATAAAGCAAAGTTTCTGGCGTAGATCAACACGCCAGGTGTATCAGGTGTACCCGTACACTCTTCGTGCAGTGGCATTAGTGCACCCTCTACGGATTCATACCGAAGAAGGGGTCTTAACATCCTTCATTCTTCCGAGAACCTTTTCACCTACTCATATACTATGTGTGCCCTCAACAATTGGAGACTAAAGGTTTACATTTATTGGTTTTCAGGAAATCATTCACGTTCACGAAGCTCATCCCCGGTAAAACGTATTTGTTCACGCTGTACACCATATACAAAGGCACACGAAGTCGTCCAGTCACGGAAGCTATAACAACGTGTATGTTCCCCAAGTTTTACGTTTTTTTGTACAACAAAATGTTTTTTTATGATAAAGCACGGATATTCCTAGTTTGGTGAAAGGCGAATTTATGCGAGCGTCACGAGTTCATTATTACTCCCCGTCGGGTTACGGGTAGTCGAACCGGTTTCGTGTAATCGATACGCCGCACGCGGCAGCCGCGGACTAGTTGCCACGTCGTTGCAGTTCTAGCGTTCTTCACCAGCTCGATCGATGTGCAATTATTATTTTTACCATGATTCCACTGTTACTTCGTTTGTTCCTATGTTCCCTTCTCGCTGCGTTGCTTCTGCTACATTCTGCTTCATTCCTTCATGTCAACGTCCCTTTCGCCGCGGAGCAGCCATTTCGATTCAACTGCACCTCCCCACCTGTCGCGTAAACACGGCTCTCAACAACCGCGGAAATTCGATCCGATCCAATGGATGCGTGGCGTGTTCTAACGAAAGAACAAAAAGCTTGAACATTGTGGGACGATAAACAACCAACAGCATGACATAATGTCAATACTTTTAGATCCTCTGAAAGTCAATGCATTGTATCCGGTTGTGGGACGAGATTATGTGGTGCTGTATTGGGATATTGAGAATTATGCAGACAGTGATTGCCGCTTTCGGTTGAGGTACTTTTTTTTTATTTTTTTTGAAAAATAACTTACCACTCAAGCTTCTTATCAGCATTTTGCCAAAGGATCTTAAAGATTCAATTAGTAGCGAAGCGTTTCCAATTACAATAATTGTAGAAAAGCTAAAGGTCACTCACAGACCTGAGCATCTGAAACACGCTGAGATATTTAGGGGCAGAACCGCAACTTTCATGTCATACAGCTTTACTGTTAGGATCACAAGTAAGCGGAAAAGCTGGTGAAGCAGGGTAATTGAGGTACATCAGTGCATATTTGTGTAACAGTTACTGATAATCAAGAAATAACGGATGATTTTGATGGGGTTCCATGTGGGAGATTTATTTTTTGAGGTGGGATGGGTGTGAAATCAGTGGAGCGTTAAATAAATAGCAAATGCTGTGACAAAACTTATCTTGGCCTGAGTCAGGTCCTAAATAAGTATAATTGCCTCCAACGTTTATATTCAGTTACAATGCTGAAAGAGTCGCTACAGTATCTGTGGAACTGAAGGGTGCAAGTCGTCATCGATTCGGTCCTCTTATGTCCGACATTTACTACACTTTCACAATAACAGTAATCATGGGCACAGGAAAAGCGGCTGCCGAGAGTGAAAGTGAAATGATTACTGTCTACTTACCAAGAGGTATCATTACTTCGTTTCGCAGCCGTTCTATAGATTGATTTTAAGTAGTATTCTCTTTTCAACGATTCAACATATGCATTACATGAAATAAGAAGAATCACAATAACAAGAATAGAATCCTACTTTATATAATTCGCTAAATGTGTCTGTTGGTGTGTCGGTGTGTTTGTGTGTTTGTGTGTGTGTGTGTCGGTGTGTGTGTTTGACCGGAAATTCATAACTCCTGTTCCCGTGGACCTAGAGCGTTCATATTTGGTAGGAGTAAGGAGGGCAGGATTGGAACACCTTTGGTAAGTGGCAGGACCGGAATCCGTGCACAGGGAGCGCGGCGTGCGCGTTAGAAACTTTGGGCCGCAAATTCATAACTCATGTCCCCGTGGACCTAGAAAGGTCAGATTTGGCAGGAGTACAGGGGGAAGCATGTGAACACTTACGGCAGGTGATAGGACTGGACTCCGCTCACAGGGGGCGGGGCGTGCACGGTAGCAATTCCAGGTCGCAAATTCGTAAGTCCTCTTCCAGTGGACCCAAAGCGTTCAAAATTGGTAGAAGTACAGAGGGGCAGCATGGGAACACTAATGGCAGGCGGCGAGATCGAATTCCGCCTACAGGGGGCGGGGCGTGCGCGATAGAAATTTTAGGTCGCAAGTTCATAGCTCCTGTTTACGTGGTTCATAACTCCTATTGCATTGAAACTTGGTAGGAGTACAGGAAGCAGGATAGGAACACTGATGGTAGGTGATAAGATAACAATTGAAAGGAGTTGATCAAGAGCCTAGAAAGGTGAGAGCCACAGGAACCGTTACTTACTTCCTGTTAACGGCAGAGCTTTGGCACTTCGCAAAACTGTTAGAGACTGATAGAAACTGATAGGAGGTGAGAGCGAGTAAATCTGCAACGTCTTTAATACTAACAACTGAGCATTTCAGTAGATAATGCAGGAGATGAAGGGACCGAAGTTAATCAGTGATAAGGACAGATAATAACAAGCGAGCAACCCCCTTCGTGTCAAGAGTGGAACCTTTTCAATGACGGCAATGTAGGATGTGACGTGGTCGTAGGTACCCTGTGACAGGAAGTGATGACAACTGATAAGGACTGATAAGGGGCCTTAGAGAGCAAGAGGGTATTTATGATCAAACACTGACTCTTTAATGCTGTAAATGCTATAATAGCGACTGATTAATGACATTTCTCCATTGCGAAATTAGAATTTGTTCATTTCTTGCTATTAAACTACGACCGTTACGCATAAGCTTTCTGACACAATGAAGTACCACGATTCTTTTTGTTTTGTGGCATATCATTTGTGACTAAACTCATCTGACCGCTAAGGATTTGGGATTCCCAATTAATGAAAAATCCGTGGAGACAATGTTCCGTTGATAACGACATCTGTGATAGGCGTGATTATCCATTTCTGGGTACCATTCAAGAAATTGGTTGTCAATCAGTTAAGCCATCAATCCGACACAATTTCGAGATTAAGAGCAATGAATCGGAACTTCTAATTAGTGTATAATTAATTGTAGTACAGAAAATATCGCTTCCAATTCAGAACTAATAATGAGGGTGTAGAGTTTTCAAAGAAAAAGGGGAATCGGAAGTGTTATTTACGGATAGCAAATTTCTTACAAGAAGGAAAAGCGCCCGGCGAAGCCGGGCGACCCCTTAAGAAGGAGGGAAGCCTGGCGTTAGCCGGGCGGCCCGACTGGTAGAATAATATAGGGTATACATATATCGTGCAAATATAAATCCTTTCAGAAGGGCGATCGTTGCCTTCTTTGAAGAGACAAGGCAGTCGTGAGTTAACGGTAAAATTCGAGAACGATCAGCAGGTGAGTTGAAAGGGCAACGGAAAATGCAGCTTGGCCTACCTGAGTTTCCCTAAAGAGTTATCCCAGTATCTGAGAACATTTTAGATGTTCTCTCAGCTGAACGGTGCAATTGAAGATGTCGCTGTGATTGTTTCGGACGACATCGATGTAAATGGTTTAACTCATTTTTAATTTTTTTACAACCATTTCGGTCTGATTTTTAGTTTTTTAGATGAACGATGATAACTACGAATTGAAATCGTGGTTTGACGTGAAAGACGAAGAGACTTGGGGATCTTATAGGTCGGTTCTTTCATATTTTAACGGTTTCCGTGGCAACACAGCGCAATGTGTTTTGTGATAGAGGACGGACTGTCCGCATTTCACGTCAGAAATATGTAAGTTTTGAACCGGGAAAGAAAGCTTCCATATGGGTGTGGTAACTTCTTCCCGGGAATCGCGTTACGCTTGACGCGTCCGTTCGCGCGCAGTCGCGCTTGATGAAGGGGGAGGTTTGAATTCTCAGGACAGGATACTGTAGCCGAAGCGAAATCGCTGCCACTCACTGTGAGAATTCTAGGAGAAGTACCGCTATCTCTCTCGTAGATATCGTCACGAAAGCGGACGGAGAATGTGACTGACCTTGCGAAAAATGCGGATTTGTTCTCTTCACTCCCAAGCACATTGCGTTTTAGGATTGGATACCAAAAGCACAAATGAGTACTCTACATCAGAAATATGTGACAAAACATCGGAAAGGTCCGTATAAAAATGCGCGTTTTGAAACGCCACCATTCCGAAATCGCATATGTATGAGGTCTTTGGGTTCCATTATGTTAAAAAATAGAAAGACAACTTTAAAAAACGAGTAAATTCAACAATAAAGGGCATCGCCATCCGGCTGGAATCCATTCAAAAAATCGTCGAAGGAAGCCTCATTCACCATAGGCAGCGATGACTGCGTTCGACGAAGCCTTGATGATCCGGTTCGTCATTTACATAAGTTTTATATCAACTTTCGTCTCCTGGTAAAATTTTGGATTTTCAGTACTGCAACGGAATCTTGAGAGCTAGCGTTCCATATAAAGTAAAGGTACGAGCATACATGGACACAAAAGTGGCTATGGAAAGTGAATGGATAACCGCTGATGGGGAAGTAGACGACGACGAAGAAGAAGATAAAAACGGTAATCGATAATCGATCGACAATCGTTCGCTATATGGCAACAAGCATGATAATGCAACATTCAGATCGACGCCTTCCATGTCACATGTACCTAAATGGCTGCCCTAGGAAGTCTGGAACCGTTCGAAATTTATCGACAACATTTACTGCTGTGATATTTTTCTTTCTTGTCCGAGTACAGTAATCAGTGATGATGTCACATCGTCCATCTACGGACTACTTGAACTCGGTACCTTCAAATTTGCCGGATGCGTCATTTTTCTGCCCTCGTTTGGCACACTCCCGTTTGATGTAGTCTTTGAGTGTTGTGCTCGCCTGTCCAATGGAACCCCCACCACCACCGCCGTGGGCTTCACCCGGGATGTTTTTCTCTGTGCTCTAGCCTCTTGCCGTCAGGGACGCAGAGAAAGTTCAAGTAGTCACGCGGCCCGTATCGTCACGTTTTGGACATTGCCAAATAATTTATCACTGCTTACTGTTCTACAAAGCTCAATTCTACTGCCTACTTTGACGCAGATCTGTAACTACGTCATTGATGTAGAGCTTTCGATAAATTTGTCTTACTGTCAGTATTCCCTCTCTGTGCTGTTACAGAAATTGTGCTCGTTCTTTTACCTCTGGAATATTGCCGTGTGAATCGTCTATTATGGGTACTTCTCAAAAGAGCGAATTGTATTTCCTTTATTTCGATAAATAATTTAAAATCTGTTACGCAGTTTTTGAATGTTGTGTCGTACGAGTAGCCCGTATTCTCTGCTATTTTATCTTTCGAAAAGTCTGCAGTTTTTCCTTCATCTGAAAGATCATCCGCACAAAATGGATGTCCTATATCCTTCCTAATTCTTACAATTAATTTAGCGTTTGCTGTGTGAAGTGGTATGTAGAGCGGTAGGTTTGTCGTTCTTTTGGGGTAACGGAACTTCTCCCCGGCTGCTGGCGTTCGCTTTGCGACATGCGGCAAATCTTACTGCAACTATCGCACTCCCCCCGCCTCCCCGCCAATCGATAGGACGCGATATTTCTCGTGATTGCCTTTCTTTTTTATTAGATTTGATCGTTTTTTCTACTTCTTTTTCATTTTTATGTCTATTAGACTTGATTAATTCGAATGACTCCTCCTATGTAAGCGACGATCAAGACCGCATCAAAATTGAAGGGAGCAGCCAGCCAATTCAAATAATTAAAGGACTTCACAATTCAATTACCTCATAAATTGCGCGCTCCAGTCTTCCATCGCAATCCTGCGATACGCGGCGTGTGCGACGCCGTTTTCGGGAGGAAGACTCTGGACCCGTTCTTTTGTAATGAATAAGTTCGGCCTCCTTTGACGCTTCTTGGTTTGAGCTCATCACCTTCACCGGTTCGTCTCCTCTCTCTCCATTGAAGGGAATCGGAAGCATTAGGAATTAGGTTGCGTTGGAGTATGTAAGAAATGGGTGGGAGAATGGGCATCTGGTGGGGATAGCGAAATCATATTAAGTATAAGGCCTTTGATTTTTTCGTTGATCTTGGAGAGTGTACAAGTCTCGTGAACAGTTCCAAGATCAGACTTATTGAGCAGCGAATCTGATGTCTTATTGCAAAAAGAAGAGAGCGCGAGTAGCTTGTGAAACTACTAGGTGGTGTTCCGGGACGCTACCTAACCACCCGTTTATAGACGGCGGTACTGAGGTTGAACGCGTAGTGGACTATGACTTGCTTACTTATTAAGCTGATGTGAATTGGTCAAGATGAGGAATCATTATGAAAATGCCATTGATCTTCTCTCTCCTTCGCTAAGCGTACTTATGTTCCTGTTTACTCCACTTATCATCGGTTCTGTTTTGTCAGTGCTTTCTGTGGGCTTTTTGCACTGGACAACTTATTCGCACCTTTCAACTTGCCAGCGTCTGCTAGCGTTATTTCCTTTCCTCAATTGCCTGCAATGAGGAGGTTCAGTGAGACTTCTTTTCCTGGTCCTTCATACTTACCACATTTCTCTCTCAGCTCGCTACGCCAAAAGCCTATCACTGGTAGGGGCGCTTCTTGTGCTGTGATCTTGTTTCAGAGGGCTCCTGGTCGTGTGTATGCTACAGACAATGGCGGACATAACAGAATTTAGCGGCAGCTATCCATATCAGGTTTGCAATCTTTTCGCTGATAACCTACGTTTAGAGAATCAAGGTGTTTTACAACAGGTCAATCACTGGCAACTTCTTAGACAGCTGGACAGCTGCTATTCATCGCACTGCTACGGGCGTGGTTACTCGTGGCCCATGTTGTAACATCAGAGCGTCCTGTTCGATCCTCACATTGATCCATCGCTGCCTTGTGAGCAAGTAATTTCCCGAAGGTTCGTGATACGAGTAGCTTTATCCTTTTGTACTCTTCTCAAGCAATCCACATTTCCTTTGCTTTTTATTCTACTCCTCTCTTGATATTGCCATCGACTGGTCATAATTCAACCTTTTCAGCTAATTTTCACTAATCTTGGATTAATTATTGGGCACACTGTTTTCAACATCATGCCTGTATTGGCCGAACTATTTACCAATATCATATAAAAACTAAAATTTTGTTTTATTTATTTATTATCACTATCAATTTTTAGAATTTGGTAATATTCCCTCACAGTGGTTCGATATGTATTCGGACATAAAATTACGTCATAAAACTTGTCGTGACTCCCTTCTATAAATGTATCGATGGTAAGCTCATATGATTATGAAGAGCGTTGTGGTTAAGCAATAATAAATTAAGTATCTACCCAAGTATTAGCTGATTACGAGAGTCATAAATGTCGTGGACTAAAAAAAGAGAAAGTGGGAGGGGTTTTATAGGTCCTGGGGAATTTGAGCTTTAACCCATTGGCGACCGCGCCTTTTACATTGTCCTTTCATTAACTTTTAATTTCTCTTACAACTGTAGTTAGTAGTGAATGATTCTTGTACCACGATGGCTCACTATTCTCTAACAGGTTGTGAGCTCGGCTGATACTTGAAAACATGAAAAAAATCATAAGAACACTTGATAAATAATTAAATACTACAAGGGCACGATATGGTGTGGCCCGCCGGCGGGCCACGCGGTCGTCAAAGGGTTAAAAAAATCAGTTAAAATCCTACCTCTCATAATGTATGTAAACAAACATCTTCTGAGTAGAAACATGATCATCATAGATCAGGAAAGGATAGAGTTTCAGCATAGTAGAAAGAGAAGTTTACTGAATCACTTATATACTTAGAGATACTCAATAACAAATGCGTGCTGATTCATTGTATGGTTCCTTATTGCGGGCATTTTTTAAATAAATTTACTTGTTTTCTTTATTATTTATATTTCTTTTCTCATCTACTTCTTTTATATGACATTATCAGGGTGAATAGGACGGAAGCTAGATGGGTTACATCAATTCCGCCGAGGACTTTTGTCAGCAGCTTTTTCCTTGAAGTTCTCACTTTTCGACCTCACTTGACGATTTGATGTGCACGTTGGAGGTACTTGTGAGAACAACTGATCAAACCGTCGGCAGTGGAATCTCTCTTAATCGATTCATATGCCGGCTTGTACCTTCATTCTAACTATTTGTATTGAAAGCAGGTGAAGTTTTTTCTCTCAGCTCTCTGAATGTAGTTTTTAAGACGTTGTACACGAAGCGATTTCAGAAAGAACACCATCTGGAACCTCTTTTAATCAAAGCAGATGAGCTAGCGCATCAGACAAGGTCCGCGTGGGCGATAAATTATCGCTTTACTTCTAGTCAATCAATCGTAGTGCCACGCAGCTTACATAACTATGCACGTTTACAGAAAGATTGCGTTTTCTAGGAACAAAAAAAATTGAAGTTATTCTTATTTTGAACGTTTGACAAGTAAATTGTTGACCTATGAGGTGAATTCCTAATCTCGGAAGAGCTTCATTGCCATAGTAAAGAGATTTGCTCTGATTCATGGTGAAGCCGTGGACTACTGAAAATTTATTTGGTCCATCTCGACAGAAAAGTACTGAAACAATGCTGCGTGCGTGAAGAGCTCTAATGGGGTCGCGCGTGAATCGCGCGCCCTCCCAGCTTACATATTCCATGAATAAGCGAATGGGTGGTATTGCTCGACATGTTAACTTAAATTACCGAAGATCTGATGGTAGAGCCAAAATACATACTATCCTTTATTGTGTGCCTGGGATTTACAATGTTTATATTTCTCAGAGGGGCGCTGGTCATAATTGTGCTGAATACAGGAACGAAAATGGGATAAGCCGGTGGGATAAGCCAGGGGGTTACTGTAAGAGCCGAGTGCCGGACTGAATTT
This sequence comes from Haemonchus contortus, assembly GCA_000469685.2. Classification (NCBI taxonomy): domain Eukaryota; kingdom Metazoa; phylum Nematoda; class Chromadorea; order Rhabditida; family Trichostrongylidae; genus Haemonchus; species Haemonchus contortus. Next base: position 45,114,133 of record LS997563.1, read on the forward strand.
TCGTTTAGTTGCTTGAATTGGTATCCGCTCGACTAAAGCTTAATCATGGTAGTATCTTCTTGTGTCAAAGGTTGAAGGATGATTGACTTGAAACAACTAGTTAGGGCCTCGTGAACTTTGGTCTAACTTCAACGACGTGACAGCGTTTAGCTGCGAAAAGGTCAGCTAAGGTCGCGGCTCGCAATTAGTGAATAAGCTAATTGTGATTTTCTTCAGTGGACGCTTCCTTGTTCTTTATATATTGTACACTTTTTTGCCTTTTTTACATGCTGAATGATGGTGCTGGATGTTACCTTACTTTTAAGCTATAGTTTTCGTTTGCTCACCTAACTACTTTCAGCAGCCGTTTTCATGAGCAGTCGTTATCCGCTGTATGGCGTGAATGACGACGCACTATGGGCTCGTGGCAGTGCGATCCCCGAGCCTACACGGGGCGCTTCTATTCCACCACTTCATCAAACTATGGCATACTCAACTTATCCAGGTGCCACTACCCACACCACCGTCGTCCATTCGTCAATGAAGCCCGTTGCTGATGCTGATATTTACAGGTAAAGGTTTGCCCAATCTCTTTCTGCCTTCTCCAAACTACTAGGCCATATACTTCTTAACATACCGAGGTTTTGACTTGATGTTTTGTTAACTGCTGTTTTAACGCCGCAGTGCGCGAAGCGAAAGCCTCACAAAGTTGACGATTTGTGGGCAAAACTCCAGTCTCGGACGGGACTCGAACCCGGAAAGGACAAGTACGGGTTCGAGTCTCGTCCGAGACTGGAGTTTTGCCCACAAATCACCAACCTTGTGATACCGAAGTTCATCTGGATGTGGTAACTTCTCTCTGAAAGTAGCGTCGCGCTTGCAACACCCGTTAGCACCCGTGTACAAGGACGTTCCATGTGATACGCTTTCTTATGAGAAACTATCAGGTGCACGAAGTGTAGCTGTATCCAGTCATCTTTAGTAGGTTACAGTTTGCTGTCAATTAGAATTTCGCTCGTTGAGGGACATCTGACGGAATAGTCTCCTTATGCCGTGTCCATTAGTCAGGAAAGGGTTTGTTTGTTAGGAAAAGGCTTGTTCGCACCGTCACTGCTCTATTCTTTGAAATACATCTCCGCCAGCAGAGCCGGACTGAATAGGATTACAAGTAGGACATGGCTCAAAAGATTCAACAAGCCATTGCTCCCTCTCTATTTATTTTCGGTTCAGGAAAATGAAGCACTCATCATTGCCACTCAAGGTACATAAGCCTAGAATTTACAAATCGGGCAGAAATTAATTACGACGAGAGTTTAGAGAAAATTGAGCCTCTCACTCTTCACTAAACTTTGCCTTATTCAGAAATACGGATGATAATCAAATTTGTGTGATGTTTTGGTGATTTTTACTCCAGTTGTGCTCTTACGAGTGATGTTCATAGCAATCACGTACTTTAGTGGTCTAATAGTAGCAAGGGAAGACTAACTCTTGTGACTCCTCCTAGAATTCCTGAAAAAAGATATCTATTCAAGATAGATCGCAAAGAAAACGTCAAAAACTTGGGTGCGGGTCCTTTGGCCCGAAAGGCTGCTTCCAGACTTCAACGACACGACCGACTGAAGGCGATGCTGGCTTCGTGTTGAAAACACTGGACAGGTTGTGTTCGGGGCCGCCTTAGCCATGAGGGCGCGTGATGCATCGGCGTCTAATGTGGTCAACACATAGCCAGCAACACCATCAGTCGGTCAGTCGGTTGTTGCACTCTCAAAGCGCCCAGTCACGCGGCTTGAACGCAATCTGTCCAGCGTTGTCAGCACGTGACCAGTCAGCGCCGTCGATCGTTCTATCGTTGAAGACTGAAAAAGTCTGTAAGTAAACATATTTTTGGCGCAGAAGATAGTTTGTTTGATCACCAGAGTCTTTCGGCTCAGCGAATGCGATGGCGATATTCGGAAGCCCGGTCACGCGGCCTTGAATGCGTAATATTTGATATCGCGTTTGAAAAACTTGTCTTCTCACTTAGCCACGAGGTGAAAATGCAGTTAAACAAGGACCTGATGTGAATTACCCATGAATTATTCAGCAATGCTCATTTCAGAGTAGGTATATATGGGTGGCGGAAGCGATGTCTATATTGCTTTATTCTTGTTCTAACTATAGTGATCGTACTCAATTTGGCCTTAACTGCCTGGATCATGTCAGTGTTGGATTTCTCAACTGTAAGTGTTTTTTTGCTATAGAAAATGCTTTTTGGTTGCATTTTCTCAATTTCACATGAGCAGTGAGTTGTAAGATCCTGGCTATTCCATCCGTGTCTTTTCGGACGAACGTTATGCTTGGAAGTAACATTTCCACGCATGCACGAACGGACGGGCGTCGGTTGCGTCATTGGCTGCTTTCATAGTTCGCTATTTAGGCCGCGAGAGCGGGAGCGAGCGACTAACTTGCCCCCAGTTTACAACTGAAACTTGGTCGATACCGCCATACGTGTAGTCCCCCGGTCGCTCACTCGCGGCCAACTGGATAGTGAACCTTACGATGAGATTTATAAAATTTGCTCGATTTTTCAGGAAGGCATGGGTGCTTTGAAAATTCAAGAAGATGGTATTCGAGTTGAAGGCAGGGCTCTATTTGATAAACCTGTTTCGTTTTCACAGCTCAGCACTGTGAGGGTAAAGTTTTACCATTATTCCTTAATCCTGGTCAATGTTCTCCGTTAAGTTCACTTTTACTTCTTTCAAAGATCTAAAATTCAGTTGTTTTGACGGTGTATTAAATCATTTTGGTATTATACACGTGTTATAGTGTTACAAAATTGTTTGGATTTAGGATGAAGCGCTCTTCATAGACTCAGCTCGGGGTATACACATGCAAGCACGTAACGCTAGCGGCCACGTCTCGTCCCGATTGTCACTTACGTCCGATGGGAAAACGCAAGCAATTTGCGATAGATTCGAGGTACTTTATCGACCTTGGTATTGAGCTGAGGTTACGGATCAGCAGAAGAAGTGTGTAGGTTCAATGTGTCGGTTACCTTAGAAGTTCGTGATAAGCAACAAGGATCGGTGCATAAGAGCAATCGACTTCCGAATCACATAAATCATGAAAGTGGTTACAGCAACCATGCTTGCTGCATTGTGGGATTGTCTTGAACCGCGATTTTTCCGCTTCTGTGTGCATCATTTCGTCAAAAATGCAATTCATTGTGTGCGAATTTGAGATCCCATGCTGTTTAGTTGAGTTCTTTCACGACCTGATCTGCCTTTCGCTTGAAATTAGAAAATGACCATTCCCTCCGGCAATTTTACACACTTCTGTCACACTTACTGAGTTTAGAAAGGAGTGGGTCGCTTTGCAGCGCGTTATATATCCATCTTGACGAACTGCACATTTTATCACCATCATCCTTGTTGCTTCACTGCATCGTTTTCTGTCCGGAATACTAACCGTATCATTCGTTGCCTCCATGGGATGTTGGATACGCGTTAAACTCACCCTTTGCGACAACCACTAATTCTTTTAAACAAGTCCTGTTCAGGTGTTTGACCCGGATAATCGATTGCTGTTTTTCGCAGATTCAAAGGAAATCGGCCTCAAACTGGAAAATTTGCGCATCTTAGGTGAGTGGCTCTATATCCTTTATCCCAAAATCGTTGGCCATAGAGGCCCTGTTGCTTCGAAAGGATTGTAATTTGTGCATTCTATTCTGTTCTTCTACTAAATTTTGTTTCTTTGTTTATCTGGAGCATTTCCGCCTAATTATCACCAGCCGGGTCACCCGGCTTACGCTGGGCTCTCCTTTATGTGTTAAATTTCGCCTGCCGCCTTCAGGTCTTCCAAACTCGGATGCTCTGCTACAGGAGAACAGGAGTTGTGAATTTCCGAAAACAGAGACATACACACACAAACGCACACATACACAAGCACACAAATGGGGGACGGTACGAACGTGCGTCCGAGGGTGCGCGCGGCAAATTGTGCGGCGAAGTTCGTGCTATTTGTATGACTGCGGCGCCAATTTTCGGGGCGCAAACTCGGAGTAGTGTAGTTTAGTAGGGTCAGATGATCCCCCTAATCTACTCTATTTCAAATTTGGGCTCCAATGATAGGCGCCAAAGTAGTTCAAATCATTACGAACTTCGCCGCGCAGTTTGCCGCGCGCACCCTCGGACGCACGTTCGTACACATACCCGCACACAAATACATGCACACGGACACGGGCGCACTTCTCGGCATACATCGTGAGCGCTCTCTATGAGGGAGTCCTGCTCAAGATATGCACGTTCAAGTAATTTTTCATCGCCCACTTATTCCAACTTGGCTGGGTAAATATTTTACTTAGGTTACACTTATGTTGCCCACGTTTCCACTCCTACCCCACCCTCTCGTTTCCCGAAAGCGGAGTTCGGTCTTGCCACCCATCATGAGTGTTCTCATACTCCCTCCAACGTCCCTTCTAAGTTTGATGCTTCCCCTGGGTTTTGTCGTGCCCCCAACCGTTGGTGTTGCAACCCTGCCGTCTGTACTGCTACCAGTTTCGAACGCCTTGCCCCAGACATCAGTGAACCTGTTCTGCCGTCTGTACTCCCACCGCTTTAAACCCAAGTCCGAAATGAAAGCGTCATGTATTTACGGTCAAACACCGCACATACATATACCGCGCCTGCTCTAAAAATCTATGCTTCAACACTTACATGAGTCATCATTTCAGATGAAGGCGGCAGCGTATTTGAAGGCGCCATACAGACAGCGTTACTGCAACCTGAGCCAGACACTCCTCTCAGGTGGGCTTGATTTCTTCTAGTTTCTTGACAACCTGAGACTACCTTCTAGTTTAGATTGGAGTCGCCAACCCGAAGCGTTTCCGTCGATGCAGCTCAAGACATTGAACTGATGGCTGGCGCTGGTGAGGTGCGGGTAAACACGCTCTTAGATGTCTCCATATCGTCGAAACAGGTTGGCTCGAACTATAACTCTGATATTGATTGTTGGAAGTAATTCGAACTGAGTGAATCACACGTAGATGACTTAGTTTATTTATAAAAGAAGCTACTGCTAGTATTGAGCACTTCTAACATCGTTAGTAGCATACGATAGCACGAAGGGGAACTATTTATTTATTTGTGCCTATTTCGACCATTTGCTTTATTTTTTATGACAGCTTGTAGGGAAATGTGAAAAGGGCACAAAGCCAAAAGATACTCGAGATTCATATCCATCGAACAAAATTAATTTATATAGTCTGAAGATAAATACATACATAGGTCGATCTTTACTAACAAATCTGAACTATTCGCACACTATGCCGTGATTCACTGAAAGTCGAGCATTGTTATTTTCAAGTATCTGTGTATACCTAAACTTAGATGGTCAACCGCCTAACCCTAACGCGTCACTACACTATTGGACACCGAACTTTGTGAGTGTAGTAGAACTAATCGCATTTGAGATGATCTACGATCAAGTTTTGCCTGCAAAATGTTCTCTGCCATCGTGTGAGGCTTCCAGTAGTGCGCAACAGCCAAACTGTTGCATAGTGACGTCACATCTTCGACGCAAGGATCAGTTCTGATCGTTGATTCTAGTTCATGTAGTCTTCATATTAGTCTTCCCCTTCTTTGTTGATTATTGTTGGTTAACAGTGGTTTGACTGCTTCTTAGTTTGAGGCATTAACTCTTCGCACTGCACTGAATGGATTGTTGTTGTACTGTATCAATTCTATGCTAAGCGTTGGCTATAGCATTGTTTACATGAGTGTACAATTTGGATGTCGTTAGAAAAACTTTTTGAGTCCCTAGTCTGATTTTCTTTTAGTCGTGCCCGTCTCTGTATGCAGATTCGGCTTCCGCAGTACAACGCTGAAGCCCAACTACTTATAGAGCATGCATTGTCCTTGTCGACTTGTTGCTTGTCAGAGCTTCCTTGGTTTTTTCAACGAGAAAATTGGGCAAAAGGCCTGATACGAAAAATAGGATCTAGTGACAATGTCTCATTGTCAGATGTTCGTGGAACTATTCATTCCAGTTTTGCCAACTTTCTTGATCCCATCCTTCAATAGCAGTGCATTAGCTTTTGTGATCGCTGCAAAGTAGAGGCTAGGCTAGGTTATTGTGTTTTTTGGTGTCACTATGAGTATTCGTTGGGTAATGACGATTTTCGAGGAAACTAATAAACCAACATACTAACCAGCACCCTGATGCTCATGCACCGATTGACAATATATTATAGAAGCAACGGGCTTTCGAATCCACATTGCCAACTTTCTTAACTTTGGGATGCCCATAAGTATCGTACTGTATCTGTCAATCGGTTTCAACGGAGGCAACCGTGTACGACAATTACCGGTGGCACCTAAAGTTGCAGTGGAATCATTCAGAGACACAGTAAGGATATACACTTTGAACAGTTCAATTTCCAGGGTGAAATCCGTTTTGAATCCGCCAATATCTTTATGGACGGCCAGCCGCGAAGTGCCGGTCGTGGCGCTCCTCAGCTTCAGCTCTGTGTGTGCCACAGTGGACGGCTGTTCCTCGCTACTCAATCGGCCGACTGTCGAGCCGATCGGAATATTTGCCAATGATTCCTCATCTCTGTATGTATTTATGTATATTTCAGGAGTGAAAGTTGAGAATTTTTGCCCTTCTTGATCTTTACTCATGCCCTTTTTGTCCTTCATTCAAGCTTGGTATCGTCAATCCAGAACCCGTTCTTATTGCAGTACGAGATGATAGTAATTCTCGAGTATGCTGGGCCATAGGCTGAGCTGTCCTTTGGTTGTTTTTGTGCTGGAGATCAGTCTCTTCTAATGCGATTTTCCTCAGTGCATACTTAATAATGCTAACATACTATATCAGAGAAGAGATGCGACTCAATGAGCGTGAAATTGTCCTGTTTTCGGCTTTCTGTTCAATGGTACAGATCTACTAGGGCTAGGACGCTGACGCAATAGTGATTAGTTTCGAAATAAAACGGAATGGTCACAGGTATTGGACTATAATGAAATAATAAATTGATCCGAGCTAGTGTTGATCATATGCTATTTTATGCTGTCATCGTATATTCAGTTGTTCGAAAACTTCCTTGATATACTAACCATCACTACAGTTACTCTTCAAGCTTCATTACTTGCATTAGTCGTGTCGGACACGTTTTTCTAGTTCATATAGCTCTTTCGTTCCATTATTCTTTTTATTCAGCGAGCATTGGCTTGGTGTGTTGGTTTGCTTGTAGATCTGTTGGTTTGTATCGGCTGGTTAAACTGCTCAGAGTTTATCGGTCCGTCTGTCCGTTCGTAAAACATCCCATAGTTATGATATTACTGGCCATTTGAAAAACCCTCTGAAGCAGTTCTGGTAATCCGAATTGTGGTAGTGACATGTAGACGGAAGCTCAAAAAGTAATTTGGTGTGATGTTATGTAGTAATAGCGTTTGCACAGCATAGATCTTAACATAGATGTTAACATCTACATAACAATAAGCTGTACAGTATAATATTTTTCGTCTCGGTGGTTCGGATAAATTAGTAGCAGTTGATATCGATTTGTGGCCGATTGAACCAGTAATCATTACTAAACTTACTTCTACAGTGAAGCAATTACATAAATTGTTAAAGGCACCTATTCACAAAAACGTTAGGGTACCCTTTTTTGACGGGCATTGATAGAACTACTCTAGAATTAAGCGATAACAACGAAAAAAGCGCAAAAAAACGATTAAGAAAAAGAATTACAAAGGGCCAAAAAAAGAGCTGGAAAGGGGGTTGGACGAGTTTCTTCTTGAAAGAACGTCGATTAGAGACGATCGGTGTCATGTTAGACGAGTGTCGAGACGACACAGTGTCATGTAATCGCGTCAGGACCCACCCTGAATTGCAAATTGGCAAATTGCCAGAGACTCAATGTGTTGTCTGCAATATGCAATAGCGTCTCTGGCAACTTGCCAATTTGCAATTCAGGGTGGGTCCTGACGCGATTACATGACACTGTCGTCTCGACACTCGTCTAACGTGTCATCGGTCGAGAGGCGGAGATGCAAATTACGACAACAACGGGCCCGCCTTTATGCCTTAGACGTCGAGATTCGAGGAGTGAGAGGGTCCCTTCTACAATCCATGGGGGCCGCTGAGTATTAATAAGGTAAGAACTCAATAACTTTTTTTCGTGAATAGGTGCCTTTAAAGGATATAATGATGTTTTGTTAACTGCTGTTTTAACGCCGCAGTACGCGAAGCGAAAGTCTCACAAGGTTGGCGACTTGTGGGCAAAACTCCAGTCTCGGACGGGACTCGAACCTGTATTTTTCCTTTCCGGGGACCGTGCTCTTATCCCTTACGCTACCGAGACCCCCCTTGCCCTCGCCTTCTTAATGGCTTATATTCAACACGTTGTACGTGTGAGTGCTGATAAGCTATGGCATATTACTCAACACGTTGTACGTGCGAGTGCTGATAAGTTGTGGCATATAAGCCATTAAGAAGGCGAGAGCAAGCGGGGTCCCGATAGTGTAAGGGATAAGAGGACAGTCCCCGGAAAGGACGTGTACGGGTTCGAATCCCGTCCGAGACTGGAGTTTTGCCCACAAATCGCCAACCTTGTGAGACTTTGTTAAAGGATACATGCATTGAGGTACCAATTCAAAGCTGCTAATTAAAATATGAGAATATTGCGACAAATCCAGTAGTTTTTCCCTTTATTTTGTAGATCTTGTCATTATTTTCGCGATTTTTAAATGTATTAGGTCGTGGGGAAAGTTCTTGCATTTTTTGACGCCAAATTTTCAAATGCTCGCCGCGGTGTTATTTTCTGATACAAGGTTGTTACAGGCTTTTTACCATTCTGAAGCGCATTTCTTGCTCTATCCAAATATATAATTGGTTTTGTACTGAAGCGATTCCTGGGGTTTTTAAAAGGTCGAAATAAGCATGGACAAACGACAGATCCGCACGATTTTTTCCAGTTCAAATTGGGCAGGAGTGCGACGGAAACTTCCCGGGATATCAATGATGCCTTTGGTCTAGGTACGACGAGTAAACGTACAGCACAATGGTGATTTAAAAAATTTCGTACCGGCGATGAGAGCCTGGAAGACGATGAGCGTAGATGGCGGCCATCGGCCGTTGACAACGAACAATTGAGAACCTTGGTGGAAGAGAATCCATGTGCAACGCTGAAGGATATTGACTCGAGATTGATTGTTTCCAGCAGGACGGTTGGCACCCACATGCAGGAGATCGGGAAGTCGAAGAAGCTTGATAAGTGGGTGCAGCATGAGTTGACTCAGCGCCAGAAAGACCGCCGCTTCGAGCTCGCCTCCGCCTTGCTTCTGCGCAACAGGAACGATCCATTTTTAGGCCGTATTGTTACGTGTGATGAGAAATGGATTTTGTACGACAACCGGCGACGATCAGGCCAGTGGACGAGGGTCAGGCCCCACGACATTTTCCCAAGCCGAAGCAGCAAGGAAAGGTCATGGTGCTGTTCGGTGGTCTGCAGCCGGGCTGATACACCACAGCTCCATGGATCCGGGTGAAACCGTAACAGCCGAAAAGTACTGTCAAGAAATTGACGAAATGCATCGAAAACTCTAGCTCATGAGCCCGGCACTGGTGAATAGGAAGGGGTCAATTCTACTCCACGACAACGCTCGGTCCCACTTCGCACAACTTACCCTGAGAAAACTGATGGAGCTAGGCTATGAAACTCTCCCGCATCCACGATATTCCCCAGACCTTGCTCCCACAGACTACCATCTCTTTAAACATCTCGACGGCTTTCTCAAGGAGAAATGCTTCGAAACCCAACATGATGCTGCCCGGCATTCGACGGTTTCATCGCCTCTAGATCTCCAGACTTTTATGATAAACAAATTTGTTTCTCGTTGGCAAAAGTGTGTCGATAGTAATGGTCGTTATTTCGATTGATGAGGTTTTGTTTTAGCCGAGATATGTGCATTTGAAGTTTGAGGCGCAAAAACGCAAGAACTTTCTTCATGACCTGATAGCTCTGGGTAGCCTAGCGAATCACTTGCATGTTTTTCATGGCGTAGCTGATGGATATATCTGTCTTCTGAAGCCTTACACTGTACGTCGGGCTGGTTGTGAATCATTGTTAAGAACATTCGAAGATAGTCGTAGTCTAACCAGCTTGGGTCCTAACTTGGGCCTACGAGATAGCAATATTAACGAAATCAACTGTGACAAATATGAAACTGGTCGCATGACCCACGTTACTGACTGTAACGTTGACGAACTGGAGTGGAAAATACTGACACTCCTTTAAGTCAGAACCTCTCACTTTTCAACCGTTATTTTTACCGAGTACCTGATTTGGCTAACGTTTTGGCGCTTTCGCCGCCTTCGGAGGCTGAAGAGCCACATTAGAAACTTCCATTCAAGCGCTGTTCACACTCACGGGGGATGTTCCATGAAGACGTGAATTACTATCATGAAATCGGGAGGTAGGAAACAACTAACGTGTAACTTCTACCATAAGGACACATCGGACAGTCTTATTCATCCGTCCATCATCTTGTGCTGTGTCCCACAGCGAACTTTCCATGTCTCTGTAGTGGTTGGTGGTACTTCTCCCCAAAGGTTGCGGCAAGCGCGACGCGGCTTTCGGGAAGCAGTGACCACACACCTTTGTAGAACCCTGGAAGTAGGAATGTAACGAGTTTATAGGTGATATAGCTAACACTTTAACACAAATAGGTGGCTCGCCGGGCTAACGCCGGGCTCCCCTCCTTGTATTAAAGTTGACCCGCCGCCTGCACTCTCCCAAAAATAATTTTACTGGTCCGAGAAAACAGGAGCTATCGAATTACAGCTAAACACACCGACAAACTTCGTGCATTGGGTTCGGTCCCTCATATTCCAACTTGAATGCGTGTTTTTACTCGAAGTACGCTCACTTCACGCATGGTCCCTCCTTATATCCCCCTACGCCTCCGCTGGATCAATTTCATTTACTTTCTGCTACCTAGCATAGGCGTCTTGAATCTGGCACCTGCACACGTTCCAAAAGCTTCTGGTATAAATTAGCAATTTTCTGTTCATATCGCCCCCTGTGGGCGGACTCCACTCATGCCACCTCCCATCAGCATCCCCATCCTGTCGACTCTACTCTTATCAAATTTGAACGCTCTAGGTGCACCGGAACAGTGATTATTAATAGTCGCTCGAACCTTGCCCACTGTTAGCAAAGTCTGGCTCTGCCACCTATTTTTGTGTTTACATCGTGCCTCCTACCAAATTTGAACGCTCTAGCTTCACGGGGACAGCAGTTATGATTTTCATCTCTAACATTTATTTCGCACAAACCCCGTCCCTTGTGTGCGGGGTCGGGTTCTGCTACACACCATAAATGTTTTGATCCTGCCTCTTGTACTTCCACGAAGTTTGAATGCTCTAGTTCGACGGGGACAGAAGTTATGAATTCCCGGTCAAACACAACAAATCAATCTCAAACACATACACAAACACACCAACAGACCCACTTAGCTGATTATATAAGTAAGATATGTGTGAACCCCTTAGTTAATACTTGTGACTCCATTAATGTAACTTAAAGAGTTTGAGCTCATTCTATGAGAGAATTCGGGATTCTTTTTGTATACACAAGCATTATGGCACTATCTTTACTGTAATATATAATGTTGCAGGAAGTTTATAGAGAATAGTGGAACTAGGCACAGTAAAGATCGATCTACAAAAGTAAAATGAGTCTTTTATAACTCCAAAGTACGTGTAAAAGCATTGAGTGCAGCTTCCATGAAGAAGAAGTCAAAGTTGTCATTAGTATCGCCTGGAGTGTTGTTTCAGGCTTGGATTCCGAACGCTTCGGAGAGTTTTTCCTTCATTTCTTGGCTCGGCTGAAATAGCATAGTTACGGTGCCACTTGTTTGAATGATTTCCCACTAGCCAATCCGTCTTGTGGCCCCTCGAAGCACATCAGCGCTAAGTGCTAACTTCAACCCAGCTTTTGTTCGGAATTGTTGTGGCAAATGGATGCGTCTTACATTACTCGCACAGTCTAGTCGGAATACTAATAATCACAGTTTTCTTTTATGAACGACCAGAATACCAATTAAGCAGGCGGAAAATTTCCAGAAGCTTCAGGGAAGAGCAAGGGTCTAGTCGTGAATTTATTCTTAGCATCATACGCCTGGAAGCGCACTAAATCCCCGTCTTGGTAAAAATTCGAATGTTTGCATCTGCTCTAAAAGTTAGCATAGGGATAAGCGTGGGCTCTAAAGGCACAGTTCACGACAATTTTGGGTAACACAGATTATGACGAAAAATGGAAGATAAGATGGAAAATAGTGCGATATAGGCGAAGGAACTGCGTGGATCGGTGTTTCCGGAGTGAAAAATTTTTTTCGAAAAATCGTTAAAAAGGGGCTGGACGAGATTTAGACCAGAGAAATGAAGAAGAGTTAGGCGTTTGGACGAGCTACGCACACCGCGTCATTGCGTTCGTGTGGGTCCTGGTGCAAATATCTGACTACGGTAAGCAAAAACTCATCCCCTTATAAGCATAAGTAAACAGGAAAACCCTAGCTACACCAAAAATAGCTCACACTTTCAGCCTCTTGGGATGGGAAGTTAAATAGGGATTCGCGGCAGCAAAAAGAATAACAGAGGAAAAAGGATTGGAGAAAAACATCGCCTCATCACTCGGCGATCGGCTGATTGTGTGTGGGTCCTAGACCGAATATTCGCAATCTGTATTGCTTCGACACTCGTCTGACGTGACATCGATCGAGAGGCGGGAAAGCGACTCAAGAAAGCAAAAAGGCTCCCACTATGCCCTGACCGTCGAGATTTTGAGAGCGAGAGGGACCCTTCTTCCACCCATGGGGGCCATTTAGTGGTATCTGTTCCTTTCAATAATACCAGTGGAAGTCAAGGATAACAGGAAGGACATTATCGGGTGCAAAGAGCTCAATAGCTAGGGCCTAGTGGAAGCTCCGTTGCCAGATCGCCCAGATGCCCCGCCCCTCGTCGCGTCAAATGGTGCCTGCGCCCTTTCGTGCTCTGCGTCTCTGACACCAAACCGCAGAGCGCATAGAGACCGTGTGAGGGCAAGGACTCGGGATGGGTGAGATGATTATCATATGCAAAAAGCTGGGCATCAAACCATCTCTGCGCTCTAGCGTGAACTCTGCCCTCTACCGTCTGGTGTCAGAGATGCGGAGCAGAGCGTCAACTTCCCCAAACGCTCCTCTCACGCCATTTTTTCGCCTAAAACCTTTTGCACTATTCTGGATTGTTTCTTTCATTATCCGTCAAAAACCGGGTGCCCAAAAATTATCGTAAACTGTGCCCTTTCCAATTCCAAGACCTTTCCAATTCCTCCTCAAAGTGCCTACTAAGTCCATGCGTTTCTTCAAAAGTTTGTTGGCTAGTGGTAGGCTTCTGCACCAGCTGTCGGTGCAGAAGCACTTGCCCCGCTTCAAGAATCCATCCATAAGTTCCATCTCAACGGTTTTAGCCACTGCCCTCGCTCTCTTTGGATCTCTCCCGGTGTAGATCTTTATCTTCAGCGTGTACCCTGCCTTTGAACACAACTTGAGCAGTCTGATCCCAAAGCTGTCTCTTAGCGCCACTATACCACCAGAAGGAAACTCTCCCGAGAAACGGCACCACAGACTTATCAATGCACAACTCCTTCTCCAGTTTATATATCCTCTGAAACATAGCTTTCAAGTAGTCCAAAATGGGGTAAATTTTGTGAATTTTGTTACTCCTGTCTGCATCGCTATTATCATCAAAATGAAGGCTCTGTTGAAGCTGTGTATCCGAGTTTTCTTGATACCGCACTACTGTGGGAACAAATCCATCCTCCTCCTCAGCGTCGCTTTCGCGCAGTAAATCATCAAAACATTTTTCTAGGACATCGGCGTCTGCCATAGAGCCCATAGTAACGACAAGTACGACTCCGGATGTACCCGGAATTATTGTTTTCCACCACCAATTTGAACTCCAACCAGCTGGCGCCTTTGTACCGGTCTTGTTCGCGCTGAGCGTTTAAATAGTACTATATTCAAAGCTCCATACACCAAAATGGTTCAAAAGCTCCATAGTTTTGGAATATTCGCTCCAATCCTAACAAAATACAGGTTTTTTTTGTTGCCAGAAGTTTTTACATGGTTAGCACGCACGGTAGCTTATTCTTTATGTATACAGTAAACTGAACATTGTACTTATCTGTCCCGTGGGACTATGTCGGTCAATGGTGGTCGGCGATTAGCCAGGGTTTTCAAACGGTCTCGTCCCGTAGGCACGCAAACGAAAAACGCTTTCGTCGTCAACGTGAAAATAGTGTTTTTGTTAACTTATGCTTGTGAAAGAATGAATTCTAGTTTTGAGGGCATTTTTGCCTACTGTAGCCAGCTATTCGCACCAGTACCCACTCGTACGCAATTACGCACATTATATAGGTCGTTCTAACACCCCTTCAACTTCATTTTCGTGTCTTATTATCGTCCAGTCCCTTTCTATGACTTCTCCAGAGCCTTTTATCACTTTGGAAACACCGATTCGCATGATTTCTTCGCCTTCATCGCGCTGTGCTCCACAGACTCTTTAATTTTTTTTCTTATTCTGTATACCCGAAAACTATCGTGGGCTACGTCTTTGAAAATATCATCTCACAATTTGACATCCTAATCAAGCTCATAGCGATGCGCAAAACAGCTTCCTTCGAATACGTTATATCGAGCGAATAGTTTTTGAGGTCCTCCCTTCGAATTCAAGTGGGAATGATTGGTGTAGTTCTCTGTTGGAAAACAGTTTTCTCTCATGTTCCCCTATCAGTGCGTGAGAGTAGTAAAAAACGAATTGAACATTGAATAACTTACCTTTGATGGAGTATCTTCCAGTGCCTTCGCTGTTGCCACTGTCTCCTCAGCCTGTAACTTAACAACAGCTCCAAGAAGTTCGAAATGACAATTAGTGATGAGTGCTATCAAATTTCGAGCTTGTTGTGAATTAGCAAACAGAGGCACAATTCAGAGAACATTCTATTTTCCTTTGTGGAAGCTTGTGGGGTATCTTGTTCAGCCTTTTGTCGTTCTAGTGTTATTTATTGACGTATCTGCCTTTATTAAAGGGCCTTCTACCTTCGTACTTGCTAGCGCATGGCTCTGTAAGTTCTGTCGGTTTGAAGGTTAATAATCCAGCAAGAAATGGTAACGTGCACGTCGTCAGATTACATCGTTCCTTATCAGAATTCGCTCTGTCTATGAACCATGATGCTTAATAGGATGCCCCGCTAAGAGGGAGTCGCATGTGTTTAGGAAGACTGAACCCGTTGCAACCCAAATTATTATCACGGAGTTATTTATAGTTTGCTGTGCCTCCCTCAATACAAGGACCTTACCGTCTGTTTTATCAGAACAATGGAAAGGTACTTGAAACCTGTCTCTTTGATGACGACTACCCACCATAGTTTGCCTAGGAGCTGATGGTTCCATCTTCTGGTCTGCCTGCTGTGCAGCATTTTTACCTCTCTTCTGATCTGTTAACTGTGCCGTAGCCGTGGGTGCGTCTGCTGGTTGCGGTATTCCTGTAGGTGCTTCAATTGTTTCCCTTCTCTGTTCTGCTGGTTGCGTCATGGTCACAGATGTTTCCCTCGCACCTCCGCTCTGATCTGCTAGCTGCACAGTGGCCACAGGTGCGTCTGCTGGTTGAGCCGTAGCCACGGATGCGTTTGCTGGTTGAGCCGCAGCCACGGACGCGTCTGCTGGTTGAGCCGTAGCCACGGAGGCGTTTGCTGGTTGAGCCGTAGCCACGGACGCGTCAGCTGGTTGAGCCGTAGCGACGGATGCGTCTGCTGGTTGAGCTGTTGCCACGGACGCCTC
This sequence comes from Haemonchus contortus, assembly GCA_000469685.2. NCBI lineage: Eukaryota > Metazoa > Nematoda > Chromadorea > Rhabditida > Trichostrongylidae > Haemonchus > Haemonchus contortus. The sequence goes on from LS997563.1 coordinate 45,129,975, forward strand.
TGCTGGTTGAGCCGTAGCCATGGATGCGTCTGCTGGTTGAGCCGTAGCCACGGACGCGTCTGCTGGTTGAGCCGTAGCCATGGATGCGTCTGCTGGTTGAGCCGTAGCCACGGACGCGTCTGCTGGTTGAGCCGTAGTCACGGACGCGTCTGCTGGTTGAGCCGTAGCCACGGACGCGTCTGCTGGTTGAGCCGTAGCCACGGACACGTCTGCTGGTTGAGCCGTAGCAGCGGATGCGTCTGCTGGTTGAGCCGTAGCCACGGATGCGTCTGCTGGTTGAGCTGCAGCAGTAGGCGCTTCGATCGTTTCTCCTCTCTGTTCTCCTGGTTGCGCCGTAGCCATGGATGCGTCTGCTGGTTGAGCCGTAGCCACGGATGCGTCTGCTGGTTGAGCTGTAGCGATAGGTGCTTCATTCTTATCTCTCTTCTGGTCTGCTGGTTGCGCCGTGGCCACAGCTGCTTCTTGCGTCACAGCTGGTACCTAAATTGCAGAGAAAAGTGTACAACAACTATTGCACCCTTCGAGTTTAAAGGCACAGTTCACAATAATTTTGGGTAATCCAGACTATGACGAAAGATGGACGATAAGATGGAAAATAGTGCGGTGAAGGCGAAGAAACTGCATGAATTGGTGTTTCCAAAGTGCAAAGGGGCTTCGATAAATCGTTGAGAAGGAGGCTGTCGAGAATGAGACCAGAAATATGAAGAAGGATGGGGCTTATGGACGAGCTATACACTAGCAACAGCAAAAATAGCTCACATTTTTACAGTCCTTTTAAGGTGGGAAATTAAATAAGGGATCGCGGCAGCATAAAGAATAACAGAGGAAAAAAGAATCAAAGAAAAACATCGCCTCATCACTCGGGATGAGCTGATTGTGTTTAGGTCCTAGAACGAATAATTGCAATCCATATCACCTCTACACTCGTCTGTCGTGACATTGATCGAGGGGCGGGAAGTCCGGGCGGTCCGGTACAGGGGCTCCCACTGTGCCCTAGCTGCTGAGTTTTGGGACTCGACAGCGTCCTTCCTGTTACCCTTGGGGGCCACTGGGTATACCTCGGAGGAGAACTCAGAAACCACTTTTATCGTGACCTGTGCCTTTAAATCAATATTTATAGTTGCGTAATCATTAGAAGAGGCCGTATGTAATGAAATTCATCATGAAAATATTCTCCAATGTGATCTCTCATCTGCTCGCAGTGTTAGTAGATTGACTTCATAATGAACAGTGGTATCATCTTCCTCCTCTAACATTCACAAGTGGAGGTGTGATTTAATGGTTACGTCCTCTTTTACTTTCAAGATGCAATTGAGCAATGATGTACTAATAAGGCTGGACTCTGCGAAAAACCTGCCTTGAAAAAAAAGAAAGATGCGCAGAGGATGGGAATATAAACATCAGTTTGGCAAGCCTACACTGCCAAGTGTTAGGCTACAACTACACTCCTTCAAACTCATCAGCTACGAAGTGTCATACGTTAAGTTGATTAAGGTGAAAGGAGTTGACAAGCCTCTGCACTACAGCGTTAAGGTAATTGTTAATTTTGCCGATTTCTCAACTTACAAGGGGAGGATACTTGGTCGCAGTGGCCATTCAAGATGAGATGTATACCCCCGTAGGTGGTTTTGAACGCTGATCTCAAATCTAAGTTCCAAATCTGCGAAACGGTTCTGGGAACAAAGTTACGGGACCGGGGCTGTGTTATGCCACTGCGCTGAACGGATCACCGAGCCGAGCAAAGCCCTTACCTGTGCGACGGTGGCCTGGGGGATAGTGTGGTGGACTGATAGGCGTGACATCAAGGTTCGAATCCTTGATGCATGGGTTCGTTTTGCTTTTCCATAAAATGCGTCCTAAACGCTTGCAAAACGTTTTAGGGCTCAATGTTGGGCATCTACAGGGCTCCCTCACAATTTAGGACTCCGGGGAATAGTAATCCAATAAAAAATTTTCTTACCACCACTGGCCGAATGTATACATCGGCCTCTCTGCCCTGGACTGTCAAGATGGTGTTTCGAAATCTTCGGCAGCTCCCCGTATTTACGGTAGGCGGCGGTCGAATGACTCATCCGACCAGAGCCCTCCTTGGGAGAGATACGGTCCATACACTCTACAAATACTGTCTGCGCTTTCAAAGCGGTGGTACGGGTTAACTGGCATTGTTGAAGAAACACTGTAGAACAATAGCTTATCGCTTTGTGTGCTCTGACTATCCGCTCATTCTTGAGATAAACGTCCTTTCAAGGAGCTATTTCATGATTTAAACGTGGCACTGCGGTGGGATATGATATACGGCTGCCCTCAAAACCCCGAATCCACCTATGATTTATGTTGAATTTCCCCCTATGAGCCTTCATTGTTGATTTGAAACGGTATCCAGTGGAAATGACTGTCGTGCAGTGGGACTCCTTCATTAATTTTATGATAAGTTATCCTTCCAACTTATCCGCTAATCTCCATAAGTAGGCAGACCGACTCGCTCGTTTTGCACCTGATAGTTGCGACCACATAATACATCGTAAGTTGTCAATAATAGATTAGTTCGAATGCTCATGCTCTTTCAATTTCTGTAGATGGCACTCTGTCGTGATGATACAGAACGTGTTTCTCATGCTCGAGAAGGTGTGGTTTCTTTTGAAACTCTAGCTATAGAAGACTATAGACTCTTCCACCAGTGCCTTAAAATTGGACTCATGGGCCAGATCACAAACTTGAGGGCTACGTTTTACTTCGGAGCCTCTATATCCCCACAAACGTAGGACGTTTCATTTGGAAGCTACGGGTCCACCGTCGCTGTCCTCATCAGGCGACCGGGGAGGATCACTGTGATCGTCTTCCACGAATTCGACTTCTTCGCAAAGGATAACGGGCTTGTTTTCATAGTATCGATAAGTACGGTTCGAAACCACTTCATTACCGCCTCTTGGATAGTGTTGGTGTCTACTTCATGCTACAAGAACGAAATTCCTCCATCAAATATGATGGCCCCACAGTTCAGAAAATTCACTGGTAACGTGTTGTACAGTGTTTGATCCGATATATCATTTGAATTATATCTCCCTGAAGCCTTTTAGGCTCAATTCAAGCAAATATTTAGAATTCCTTTTTTGCTCGAATGGAGCTCCACCCTTATTCGGCCGATGAGAAGCAAAAAGAAACTTGCCTTATAATACCTCTCCAGCGTTCCTTATTTGTGAGGGAGCCCTCTAGATGCCCAACATTGAGCCCAAAAAGCTTTGCAAGTTGCAAGTTTTGCAAGCGTTTAGGACGCATTTTGTGAAAAAGCAAAATGAGCCAATGCATCAAGGATTCGATCCTTGATGTCATGTCTACCAGTCCACCACACTATGCCTAGGCCACCGTTGCACGGGTAAGGGCTTTGCTCGGCTCCGTGATCCGTTCAGCGCAGTGGTATAACACAGGGAGGCCGCGGTCCCGTAACTTTGTTCCTAGAGCCGTTTCGCAGATTTGGAACACAGACTTGAGATCAGCGTTCAAAACCACCTACGGGGGTATACATCTCATCTTGAATGGCCACTGCGACCAAGTATCCTTCCCTTGTTAGTAGTGGAGACACCTGCAGGTTTTGCAACTGTAGACTCTCTACAGGTTAGAAAAGCAGACCCGGGTTGAGGAGCAGCTGTATCATTCAAAGTTGCCCCTTTGGTGGAAACGTTAATTCCTCTCTTGACGACAATACATAGCATCCACCGGCTGGTCCCACCTCTGCACTACTACGTTGAAGAAATCTGTTGTTTCTACGGATCCTCTTGCCGCGCTAATAGCGGAAAGTACCGAAGAACTTTTGAGCAAGCTGCGGAAATGGCAGGGCGTGCTGGCAGGGAATGACCTTCAGCCAAACGTGAAGCGGTAAAGCTTCTCAGCTTAGAGGAGCATATTGAGCAAATCGTGGACAGCTCAGGAGAAGTTGTTGGAGAGGCAAGACTTTCGATGCCTAGAAGTGATACCGCTGCCGACCGTAGAGCGTGGATCAGCCTGTAAAGGATCATATAAACATGGTCCTTACGATGTGAAAAACATCTCGAGTGTTCAGGCATCCTCTGTGTTCGACGATGCTCCACTCTAGGGAGAGCAAAGGAAAGATTCTCATAGCGGTGCTCCACGGCTATGATTGCGGGGCGGTGGGCAGAAGTCATGAAAGGAAACTTCACTTCCAATAGGCCAGATGTTGAGATGGGTCGACGGTTCAAGGTGGTTGGATCGAGTAAGAGAAGGATGTCTGGGTAATTGATGTACATCTGCTTCACTGCTTTAACTACACTTAAGAGCTATTCTACATTGCAATCGATTGGGGATGTCAGTGTCTTATCAGCTCACTTCCAGGCTCAATATCGTATATTCCAGCGGTACTGTGAATGGGAATCAGTTCGTTCTTCTCTTGTTGAGTTTCCTTCCTTTTCTTGGGCTCAAGATAATTGTAAGTGTTGAACAGCGACAATTAACATTGTTCAGAAGCTGCAACTGTCCTTGTCGAACTTGTCGGGTGTGATGCGAGCTATTAGCGCGGTAACATTATTTCACGTGCTCATTCGGAAAGAACACACCGTACGCAGTATAATTTTTCGGCCTCGATCTCATCTCTAATTTTACACCTAACCTTATGCCTTAAAAGGCAGGGATAGTCGTAAGGATGAGAGTGCAGGCTCACGTCTGCTTTTAGAAAGGGCGAGACGAGTTGAAAAGGAACTAGTGACAAAGCTAAGACGTCACCCGGAAGTGGCGCGCGGGACCCTCGCCCGAGGGCTGCTGGAAAGTGAACGACCTCGGTCAAAGAAGCAAACTCGAATTGGGACTCTGAATGTGGGATCGGTTACCGGGAAGCCCCGAAAGGTTGCTGATCTTATTAAACGCAGGAGCATCTGAGTCCTATGCCTTCAGGAGACCCACTGGAAAGGAGCAAAAGCCAGGGAAACCGGAGAGGGTGTCAAGCCCTTCTACTACAACGGAGAAGACACCAGGAAATGGTGTGGCCGTAGCAGTAGCGGAGTGTCCCTCAAAGATTTTGTCTCCGCCGTCAGCAGGATCGGCATTCGAATCATGGCTAAGAGGATAGACACGAAGGACGGTATTGGTCAATGAAATCCGTGTACACGACGTGTGCCGGGTGCCCCGTCTACGGAAAGGATAAGTTTTATTTCAGCTTTGACGAGGCCATCCGATCAGTTCCGGAGGGGATTACCTCACAGTAGCGGGTGATCTTAATGGCCACTTTGGGAGTGAACAAAGGAGCTTTGAAAAGACTCAATGAAACAAGGGAATAGGAGTCAGGAACGAAGAAGGTGGAATTGTCTTCGACCTGGCCACAGCCCACGACTTGGTTGTGTGCAGCACCTTAGTTACGAAGAGGAAAACTCAGAAGATAACATGCAGCAGTGAAGAGAAAGATACAGAGCTAGATCACGTACTGGTAAGAAGAACATCTCTCAAAACGGTGAAGGACAAAAAGTACTGCCTGGAAAAGACCCAGCTCTACAAAAAAGACCTCTCCCTGCAGACATAGACAAGAAATCAATGTCAAGAACGGAACGGAGGATCCGTTGGGAAAGCTGCACCAAGTCGAAACAAAACGCTTCAAAAAGATATCCTGGAAGCCGGACTACCAGATTTCGAAGGGCCGATCTAGCAGACCTGGAGAGACGCCGTTAAGGTCAACCTACGATGTGCCAGGGAAACGCTGGGGGGGGGGGGGGAGAGGGGGAACTCGAGGTGGATTACGAGGGAGTAGAGAGGCATGGCTCTGGAACGATGAAGTCCAGCAAGTTGACAGGCAGAAGAAGTCGGCCTACAAGCGCTGGCAAAGGGCAGAGCTTCAAAAGACCTAGCTGCCTACAGAAGTTCCAGGAGGCTCGCCAAGGCAGCCGTAGCGAGAGCAAAGAATGCGGAAATGGACGCCTTGTATGAGAAACTCGAGGGACAAGCAGGAGAGAAATTCGTTCTCCGGCTGACAAAAGCACGTCACCTGACTACTCTGAGCATCAGAGTAGTGGAGTCCGTCAGGAACAGCGAGGGTGCAATCTTGAGAAAGCCTGGTGGGGTCAAGTGTAGATGGAAAGAACACTTCGACAGGCTTCTAAACGAAGAATTCGCCGGTAAGAACAACCTCCAATTAGAGGCAACGTCTGGCCCCATTAGTTTCAGATAGAGGATGGGGTGCGTAGAGCAATAAGAAAGATAAAAGTTGGAAAGGCAACTGGCCCAGATGGGGTACCGATCGAGGCATGGAAGACGCTCGGCGAGCATGGGACGAAGTGGCTCACCCGATTTCTGAACACTGTGCCCACTGAAGTAAGAATCCCAGGTGCATGGAGGAACAGCACTATCGCTCCCATCTTCAAGCAGAAGGTGGACATGCTACGGCTTCATGCCAGAAAGGTCTACAACCGATGCCATCTTCACAGCAAGTTAACGAGAAGTATCGTGAAAAGTGTAAACCTCACTATCTAGCCTTCCCCACCCTGGAGAAGGCATTTGACCGTCTACCGCGACAGGTCCTCTGAAGAGTGCTTCGAACATGAAACATTCGTGAACACATGATCTCCCTGATTAAGGACATGAACGCTCCACGAAAACAATACGCTCCCTCATTGATGAGCCGCTGAGACCATCCTCTACGCTGATGACGTCGCTCTGATAGCAGATAGCAAAGAAGAACTCTAGGCAACCTGCAGAAATGGCAGAATGTGCTGGAGGAGAACGGATTTCGGCTAAAAGTGAAGAAGACCAAGTTCATCAGCTCCGAGGAGGACACGGAGACAATCGTCGGGGAAGCCATCAAAAACGTCCATGTTTCCGTCACCTGAGGAGTGATGTAGCCGCTGATGGTAACATGGACCGGACCTCAAAAGCCCGAACAAACTCGGCATGGATGAAGTGATGGGAGTCCATCGGTATCCTCTTTCACCGTCGGTGCTCCAGGACGCTCTAAGGAAAGGTGTATTGGACTGTGGTGAGGTCCACGATGCTCTACGGCAGCGAATGTTGGCCGATGAGTAGAAACCATAAAAAACAGCTCCACTACGTGGAAATGAGAATGCTCGGATGGGACTGCGGTTGGACGTCATTGGATCGGACCAGAAATGAAGACGTCAGGGCAGTTTTGCAAAAAGCTTCAGTCCAGCTGAAGATGAGAGAGCTGCGCTTGCGATGATTCGGGGTCTACTGAGAAGGCTCCAGAATCATCCGATAAGGGTGACAATGGAGTTCGAATCTCAGGGAGCGACCACGAGGAGCCTCAGAGAAGAGATGACGGGAAGTAATCAAGAAGAACCTCGTCGCCAGAATAGACAGAAGTGGAGACGGCTAACAAGAACGGCAGACCCTGCGATGGCGCGCGACTAACGCTGAGGAAAAGAAGAAGAAGGCTTAACCTCATGCTTAACCTTGTAGAAACCTTATGTTTTAGGCGGTGATCTGTAATTTGTTTTTGATGTTTCATTATATTTTTTTGATTAACGGCTTGGTGAGGTTTAGTTAACAACCACCTAAGATTGAAACTCATTTGGATGAGACCTGCTTGGCCTGTTGACTGAGTTCAGTGATCGACTTCTCGTTTATCCTATCCTTAGTATTTCCCTTCAGGTGAGCCATCGGACGGGGCTCGAATCCAGGTCAACCTCGTTGCAGGCGAACGCTCTCCCACTTATCATCTTGTCGGCTGTCGTCCTGTTGATCATCGATTTCCTTGAGCGGACGAATGTAACGTCTCCATTCGTCCCTCTCAGCATTCCTTTCGTTCAGAGCTTTAATGAAGAAGTCTGACCATCACGATGGCGATCGTTCTGGTGTTCGCTTGAGTTCCTGAGGGATCCACTCAGTAATCGTACCACTTAATTGCTGCATAATTTTGGCCGTATCGGTTCCTTAGATAACGATGCGGCCAAAATTTATTAGCCTGACTACAGATTTCTGCAAAGACTCAGTCCAGGTTAGGATTCTGTTTGGAAATTGCACTGTTCTTAGCTCCATACATGCTCAGCTGCTGCAGAAGAGCACGACATCAGTTCGAAATAACCGGTATTTTGCACTTTACCGGCGTAATTATGTTGCTCATCAGCCGAGAAAGTGTTTTTTTTTCAGAGAGCAGCCTTTCTTACGTCAGTTATATGGTTGACGTTTTTCATCACTGGAGCGGTAATACATTCCACAATTGGGCATGCTGCTACGGAACCACTGCTACCACACCTGTCCATTGCTGCCAACTTTCTACTGGGCCGTTCGATAAGTAATTAAGATTTTTAGACCTTTTGAAAAATACTCCCTTCTAATAAATGGACCTTAATCATTCATATGTACCTCAAGTTGTGCAATTATCTTTTGCAATCCTTCTAGTAAATTCTTAGCTCCGTTTTCATTGGACTTCTGGTTTTTCTCGCCAAGAAGCTGGTCTACGAATGATTTGATATCCTCATTCTCAAAGAAAGTTCCCTTCTCCAAGGAGCTCTGCAAGTACCGATATAAGGGTATTTGGACGGCGCGACGTCAGGGCTTTCTGGTGAATCTGCATTGGTTTTTAACCAAGGCCGGGCGTTGTCTAGCATCTACACACTTCTCTGCAGTAATTTATCTAGTACACGCCTTCCGGGATCTTTTTCTTTTTCAAAGAAGCCAAATGTGTTCAATATTATCCAGAACTAGGAGCTCGACTGTCTGTTTTCCGAAAACTTTAAGCAAAAGACTTACTTCATTGCTAGGTTTTGCTTCGATTTCGGCCTAAATCTCTGAGTACATTCAAGGACGATGCAGAAAGTCACGAGTTACCTTGTTATTGAAGTAAAAATACAGGAACGCACAAATAAGAATTGCAACGATAGCTAAAGCAGCTGACATCTCTTGGTGAGGTACCAAGTAGAACTGAACTTTGCTCAGCCTCATTTTGCAGACATATCCTTATCAGTATAATTTTTAAGTAGTGATTTCATCGAACTGATAACAAACACTTTATGTTTACCAAGCCCATTTTGAATTCCAGTGAGGGTGAAATATTGGATATGTTGTGCGAAGACCGCGCTAGCATACGCGTGGTCAAGGGATCAAATTCCGGACCGATACCCGTTGACCATTGGCTCTCGTCTCTGCGAAATTGAATAATTGTTATCGGACCCATTGGATAGATATAAGAAGTGACCTGTGCACTGGATGATAGTACTGGCTTGGTGTGGGGGACATTCATCTCAAGCTAGGCATACCGCTCAAGCCCCACGTCCCCCACACCAAGTCAGTATTGCCATCCATTGTACATGTATGTGTGCCGCGCTTTTTTTCATTGACGCATTTCGAAGGACTTAGAAGAGAAGGTAATGGATGGTTGAAGTTCGTAATGTACAGGTTGAATTCATGTTTGATCCGCGAGAATACTGAAAAATACTCGCCGCGCACTTGCTCTAGCAGCCGCAAATTTGAGTCTAAAGTGCTGGTCCTGAGTCAAGTACACTATTGCGCTTCTGACTGGAACTCAAAGTGTAGGCGGGGAAGGATTAATCATCGCTGAGGAACTTCTAGCTCTGGGTAGAGAAGTTCTATAACTCTCAATATCTATGATGATGGTCGGATCTTGATATTTTTGGGTAGTTGATTTTACTTTTTAACCAGACCCGATTTGATCCAATTCTCGTTACCCATCGTATGTGCTGCGCTGGCGCCTATTTTCACCGAAATGATAGCTGCGCGTCCATTCAAACAAAGAGAAGAAGTTGCCTTCATTTCAATTAATGCATTGTATTTGTGTCTGCAAGGGTTTCAATGGATACTATTTTACTGCGCCATCAGTGCATAGCTGCGGCGTCAGTGGCAGTCGTTATATAATACATACGCTATTATCAACTGTGATAATCATCTACGCTCGGATTATCACTTTCATTTGATCTACGGGTGACCGTAGTCACGGGGAGTGCTGGGAAGAAGCAGTAGTAGCCGGTCTATGCTGATGGTATGTTCCCATAAATATCTTTCATATAATGACGAGGCACACAAGAGGATCTCACCGCATTAGAAAGTTGAATTGGCCATACCTAAAGCTCCTATGTAAGCTCTCTATAGCGCAACCAAAAGACAACTTCAACAAAGAACCCACACTATTGTAATTGACTCACTTCAGGCCCGGTGGGTTTCTCCCTTTTAAGGGGAAAAAACGCAAAAATTGTAGAACTGAGCTTAACTTTCTTTACTCCAAATTCATGAGAAAAAAAAGGTGATTTCGTCTTCGCTAAGAATAAGATCTTTGCAACGTAGACTATAAGATGCGATATCTATTAAAACGGCCGATTTATATCGGGTAGTTCTATTTCCCACCGATGCAGACATTCGATAAGAAAAGGCTCGCTGAATGGTAAAGTTCATGTGCACCCTTTTTGTTCGGCTCTTAGTTTCTGGCCAATCAAGTCTGAATTGATTTTTCTCGACAAGTCGTTCTCTTTAAGTACCACTATTGCTGATTTATGAAGTGAATTTATGTGTGCTTAAGCGGCTGTAAAAACAAAACAATACAGCGAGTCTTTCACATCATTGTTGATGCATAGAAACATTTACCCAAAAATAAAACTCAAGCGGTAATATACTGCAAAGTTAATACTGATACTGATCTGTAATCTGAAAGTCCTAATCGAAATACGGACCAATTGGTTTACTCTAGTGTACGCCGTGAAGTCGTATAAATTTTAATGTGTTCACCGACACATGCCAAGGGGGAGGAGGAGCGCCAACTTTAACGTGAGAGACTCTCTTGTGGTGGTCCAGTCTAATAATGATAAATTACCCTGGAAGAATCAAAAGCTTGAATTGCCCTACAAAAGCGTGGTTTCGTGGGAAGTGACTCTGGTAGTTTTGGCAACCCCAGAACCGTTTTATCCGTAATTTTCACATAATACACCTTTGAAAAAGAGTGGTTATCTTCTACTGCCGTCCGCTCAAAGCAGAAGTCAAATGAGAAGGCAGCCTTCTCTGTTATCGTGCCACTTCCGAACCAGAATAGCTGGTGAGGAGAGGAGGTTTTGGGTGCACTTCGTTATAGTATCTAGAGCGCGTTACCCCAGATGGCCCCCATATGTTTTGTGTGCGATCAGCTGGATGAGATTTTGCCCGTGCGCACAGCAGAAGTTTCACTAATTCAGTAATTATCCATATATTATATAATCTTTCCTGGCTTAGGAGATTGGCTTATCCTCTAGTACTCGAATTGTGGATAGCAGATCGACCGAGATCATAGGAGCACTTTGTATTTGTTCTCTCATAGGATCTTTTGTTTGTTTATTCCCTTAATTGTCAACAGAAGCCTTCTGTGAGTGCAGACATATAACAAAGACTAAGAAAATTCGTCACAAGTTGTAAATCTCGTTTAAAAAAAGTTTATGGTTGGCTTAACTATATGTATAACTATTGCAGATATAGTAAAACGATTTGCTATCCTATATTCAAGTGCATATCACCTGGAATGTTCCATCGTACAGTGACGTGACCAGTGACAGAAACTTGATCGTTGCGAAACTCGTTCTGATATCGACGTTCTGGTTGTTTCACTAAATGCTTCTAGCCTTTCGATTCTACGTGTTTTTATTATGTATCCGAATTGCTGAACATTGTCAGCCTAAAAAGGCTGAGGTGCCTCCTGTGATACCGACTCCTTCTGAGATACCGGCTCCTCCTGAGGTGCGTAATTTAATATTTTAATATACCAAAATTGAAATAACTTTGTTAGCTTGATATGAATTTTTGGGTACAGTGATTGAAAATCGTTCTATATAGGCCCAACAGGATGACTCGCTGTGTTACGCATGTAGGAACTTCCTTAGTCAATTTCAAAAATCTGTGCCAATTAAAGTGGAAGCAGTGCTGAATGGAACCCGAGATTTTGGTATGATTTAAGTACTATTGTAAGAATTCGTTTCTTTATTCGATTATGATGACTTTCAGCTCGATCATACATCCCCTACTACAGCAATGTAGGGGGTTACGTAGATGATTTTGCTATCAAATGTACTCGTGGATTTGTGGAATTACTTTGTGGAACAATTCATCCACGGTGGTTATGTACACAATTTTTGATGTGTTAACTATATTGTTTGTATAGTGTATATTCTGATAAATACTTAATAAAAATGTTAGAGAATGTATTTGTATTGGTGATGTCATGCAAAGGGCCGGCCTACCCTGCTTCCCTCATCTGGTCCAGCCAGAGTCAGACGAACAAGTGCCCTATGCTAACACAAGAGCTAGTCGCATGGAAATAAGAAAAAAGAAGAAAACTCGGATACCGGACGTCTTGCAAGCTAGACTTCATCAAACATCCTTCCCCCGGTTGTATTTATACCTACAATTAGCGCTGTTTACTAGATATCATTTCCTTTTTTGAATTTAATTTTCTGATTGTTTCTTGTGCTTGATTCTCCGAACTGAGTAATAGGAATGTTTGAGACGAAGGGGGAATGTAGGAGCGAAGGAAGGTAGGAAAAAAGCAGCGCATTATCGATCCATATTACTGCTAATCGTAAATTAACACGTATTAGCCGCAGTGTAGTAACGATGAAAACTCGTATCCTTCGTATTACAGAACGTTGCCTCAATGATTTTTTACGATTAGTACTACGGTAGGAACCTGGATACTTCTAAATGTTGGTTTTTGCTTCTAACTTTCACCGCTCCAAGAATTGTCTCGACGTGTTGGTGAAATCGTGGCCTTCTGACAAAACCTTCCCGGCCAGCACGTGAAACTGCAATTTTTCAACAAAATCGATTTCCAAGCTTCCAAGGTCTCACTCAAAAATAGGTTGTGGTCAAGAAGGTTAAATTGATCATTACTGCAATAGTTATACAGAGAAGAGCTTGGTATTAGCCTGCTCCTGACGCTTTTCTCCGTTCCGGTCGCCTCACCGGAAATGGACCACAAAACGCGCTCCATTTCGAATATATGTGTAGTACAAACTAGTAGTTTTTGAAAACGGTGAAGCCTCATTGTTCGAGCCTATTGTTTAATAATGAGTTCTTCTTTTTATCATAATCTTTTAAACAGTGTTAGAATCACACATAGTAATTCTTGAAGTAAAGGGGTATACACGATTACTTGACACGAAAAACCATTAAGACTTGGTGTAGTCCAATGATCTTGTGAAGTGGTTTGTCGCTGTTGAAGAGGGGCTCTTCTACATTGTTTGCCGTTGGATTTCTTTCTTGTTTCTGTATTGTATTGCTAGCGCCAGTCTCGATCATAAAACCAATACCCACGTAGTTTGGATACTATTCGAATTGCTCGTATCACATTGCATTGGATCGAATTTATGTCCGCCATTATGAAAAACAGCGTATTGAACAATGCTCATCCATGTGGGAATAGAGCTTTGTGAAGTGTTCATCCACGTGGGAGTAGAGGATTGAACAATGTTCACCCGAATGAATGTGGAGAATAGATTGTTCGTACTTTTTCAAGTTATTCGTTGTGAAGGCGGTGGAGTGCCATTGACATTTGCACTTGCTATATTCCAATGAATTCGACTGTTTGATGTCATGCCTAATTAAATATTTGATGTACTCGGAGGCGCTCTCCCCGATGAAATGTAGCACGGGAAAAGTACATGGTTTGATTGTTGGGTATAGGGAAAAAATCTCGGTTGAAACTCTGTGGAAAAGAGATCGCCTATGCCCACTCATAGGTAATACTTTTATTAAACTATTATCCCCTTTTGCTGTGGCCTAACGTCGTAAGAATATTGACCAAAATTAATTGCACAATCGAGCCACGCAAGCACATTGACATTACACCAGGCCGGTGCGTCATCGTCTCACACTGCACTCGATATCGCCATTTCGCATTTCTTCTCAACTCTTGCAACCATTTAATCGTTTTTCTTTCTTCTTGAAGTCAGTACATTACTCATAACCCATTTCTTGAATGTTGCATAATAATACCTTTCAAAAAGTAGAGAGAATCGGATAAAGGCAGCTTGACGGCAAATGTCGTGGATGAGTTGACGTAGCTCTTTCATCTGTCGCTATTTTTTGTAGTTCTTTTTGTTCCTCTGTCACCTGATAAGCTGTGCACTTGTCGAGCAGGTCGTCGAAATGTGGTCGTTGGACTGGGAGATGGACCATGAGAGCCTCATAAGCGCCGGCGGAGCACTGCAGAAACTACGAATGTATCCATATTTCGATATCGCTCACTACTTACTGGTTAGTTTCTATTTAAAAAGTATTTGGTCTTTAGAGCTAATATCTTTGTAATGCTCTGTTTTCGTTTCAGTTCTAAGTGGTGTACTGTTTTTTCTACGGTTATTTATATTTTGATGGCTGGCGAGTTAGTCTTTGCAGACCATATTGCTACGGGATACCCCCGTCAGCTGCGACTATGTTGTGACATGGAAAAGTCAATGAGTTGTGGGATTTTCGTAGACAGTGCTTGTTAAGCGGAATCTCAAAGTTGTCACTGGGAATCAGTTAATTTTTATGACAAGGGAGAATGTGACAGATCCTTCCATTTATATATAATCTCGCTTTATGCGATTTTGTGTAAAACGCGGATTGTTCGCGTCTCGCTTTTGTCCCGCCTATCTGTGTAAGTTGTGAATTTGAAAAAAAACTACCTTACTGTATTTCGACTTTATAAATTAGAAGTTCATCAACAACAGCAACAAGTCATTGTCATGACAACCTTCTAATCTTTGAGGAGTTAGCAACCTTCGCGTTCATCAATTTTACATTCATAGTTTGGAACAAGGTGCTCTGCTAGGATAAGTCTCTCAGCAATCTAGGAACGAAAATTTGGTCAGAAATCTTTGCAACAATACGATTGAAGAGCTTTATTTCCTCCCAAGTTTCAAATTATGGAAGAAAAATCATTCGCATGTTTTTAGATGTGTGAGCATGTTCGTTGGGAGTTGGGAACAAGCGCCATAGCCTTCTCACGGCGCCATCCGTTCTCTTGTTGGTTGTCGTCTATGCTTATGTGTTTCGCTGGCGGACTTCTAGCTTGTTTCCTGCTTGGGGAACCCGTCATTACGCCGTTTCGGAGGCACGACGATGTTGTTTTGGTTGGTTTTACTTCGTTCCGGTGGTGATGGTTTTTTTTTTTTATTATTTAATAGTTGCTTGAAAACATAAACATTATGAATTTGTTGTGCTGCGTTGGTGGGCTTGGAAAACAATTTTGATTGTGACGCATTGCAGGCTTCTATCGTGTGGTACTCTGTTTTCTACTCACCTTTCGATTTAGTTCACAAAATGCTGTGCTTCAAACCTGTGAAAGTTTTGGTAAGCGTTGTCAAAGAAGTACAACGAGCTCACAAGGTGAGGCGGTTTCTGTGAAGGCTTTATGATATTCTTATTTCTTCATTCTATTAAGAAGCTTTGAAAGAATTTTTGAGCGTTTTGTTGTCACTCTGGGTCATAATGGTATCACAAGAGTGAGAAGTTGTTATAAAGTTGAGTATGAGAATTTTTCAGATCTCTCATGGTGTCGCTTATGCAACGAAGTTGTATCCAGAATCTTACATGGTACAGGTATTGGTGGGTGTTTCGAAAGGGTGTGGGTCAGGAATCGTAAAGATTATAGAGCAAGTAAGTGCCCTTTTTATCTTCCATTGATGTTTGGCAGTTATAGAAACCGTCTCTTGGGAAATTAATATCCAGTTGCGATCGTTTTTGTCTATTAAATATTCCATTCCATCTTTTGAAAGTTGAATTTGATTCTTCTGCTTCAAAAACAAAAACCAATCGGCATCAGTTTTGATGCTGATATGTACTTATTGCAGTTGTTCATGCACACTGTGTTTAGCTTGTGAGAGGTACCTGGATCCCCTCACAACATGAAATGTTACGCCCGACATTTACAACGAAGGCATGTGTAGTAGCTTCATTAGTATTTACGTTAGAAAGGAATAGTATGTATGTTACGGCTCCTCAGGATCTCGTTTATTTGGTAAGTCATCACCGTAACCTGCAACTGTGAATTACGTTTATTTGACTATACTGTTTTGATTTTCAGTGTGTTGTTGCGTTTTTCGTCTATTTCAAACTATCTGCTTTGCTCCTCGGTGTCGTTGATCCCTTTGCTCCTGTGGAAAATCTTTTCTGTGCAATCTTCATGGGAGGAATTTGCGATGCACTCTACAAGTACGTGTCGACGTCTATCTTTTTGAATTCAGTCATTTTCGATTTACGATATTTATCGAAAGTTTGGCTCCGAAACTTTCCAAACCGGCTTGCGCATTAATAAAAATAGGGCTACAGACCAACAATTTTTGAAGAAATCAAGTCAGTTCCCCGTCGTAGCCAGTTCTCGCTCCCGGCTGATTAGCCACTAAGAAAAATAAGAAGCGGAACGCTACAATATCTGACCGGAAAAGGGGCTTTGGGGTAACTGTGCTGCACGTACTGTTCTTTTCCTGCAAGACGAGCGCCAAAGCACTTGTGCTATATGCGCCTGTATTTTACGTATTCACTATAAGACGCGGCGCTACTCGGCACCGATTCTTGTGTTGCATTCTGCAAATCAATATGCGATTGCACTTGTAGTTGTTCTGGGTTGTAATGATGGCTAACGTTTTGACAAAGTATAGGTTTGCTCCTATTTTTATGTCAATGGGCCCATTTCCAAGAACTTCGATCAAATTTCAACTTAAAGTTAACGATTTTCATAAGAACTGCTTTGAAAAGGTCTATCATTCTTCAGAGCGGTAGATGCGACTAGGGAAGAGGCGACTGCAGGAAAGAAAAAACTTGACGACGATCTCGTTGATGATAAAAAGTGGAAGAAGAACGATAAAAAAACTAAATAACCTTTGTCGAATAATTGAAGTTTGTCCTAGTTCGAAGCTTATTTAACATTGCTATGCTGTAGTATGTAGGCAGAAACGACTAGTCATTTGAATTGTCTTTCACAGTTTCCTGCGAAAAACTTACTGATTTTTGATTGCTTCGTACTTGTGCATTCTCCTCTTGCTTTATGTTACAACCAAAATCATGTGTGATGAGCTTGAATTGAATAATTGGCATAATTGCTTGGCATTTTCCTATTCGTGTTGTTTATTCAATATGTGATTCAGTATACATCTAGTCATACGGATTCCCATGTTTTACTTTATTCAGTGCTTTGTTTTGTGCAAATATTCCCAGCTTTACTATGCTCAATTATGGAGCTCTCATTCGAGTATAACCCCTCGTTTGCTGTTTGTGGTGTTTGAATTGTTCTTACGAGTCCGTTGTGATACTCTTACATTGCTACTGTGGGCTTTTTTGAAGATTGTTTTATACCGTTGGGTACTTCACCCCTAAGAAGTTTGAAATAAATGCTTTTTATCTATCTAGAACCAGCTATAGCTGATACTGTTCAGATAAATATCTCTTTTACGTGTGTAATGTTAAGTCAGCGAGGGTGGTCAGCTTTGATACTGTGCATAATGAACATCTTCTACCACAAATCTTTACAAAGGTTCAGCAAACTCTGAACAGATTTGAGCTTTAAAAGTCATCCCGAAAGTGTTTTTATGCAGGATGTCTACCCAGCTGAGGTGACTGTGTAGGTACGCTGCTGATTGTGAGATCCCGTAGGTTAGGCACCATCATCGTCACAGTCAAGTTATCTGTGTCGATTTGACGTAGGCGAGGCGTGTCCAACTCAAACGCTGTGTGTTAACTCAAAATATGAAAGTAGCCGTCCTACTGGCTACTTTCAGACTTCGACGTCCGTCCGTCCGTCCTTTCAGCGCGTGCCGCAACCGCGGTCCCAGAAAGGTGTTGACGACAGCGTTGTAGCTGTCACAACGCTGTCGTCAACACCCTTCTAGAACCGCCGTCGCGACACGCACGCGACCGCCGTCGCAGCATGCGTTGAAATGACGGACGGAAGTCTGAAAGCAGCCATTGTGATGTCAAGCGGCTTTTTCCCCTTGTTCGTAATGTCACCAGAATGCCACACTGCCTTTTCTATACGAAACGGGGCAATATTTTAGACGGAAAGGACGGAAACCGCTTCCAGATTTCAACGATGCAACGTGTGAACATCCGTGCGTGCGTCCAACCGACGGCGGCGCTAGCCACTTGTTGACGACATTGGCACGCGATCTATCTGCGTCCAGCGTTGTCACCACATAGCCAGCAGCACCACGCGGTTGGACGCACAAATGGAGCCGAGCGAGATTTCAAATATTCACAGACCTGGCGTCCTTAGCCGCCTTGGCTGTTCGCACCTGGATTAGATCTTTCGCATTTGGGAATCTTAGTGGGCACGCGCCATATGTTGAGGACCTAAAAAATTTCGCGGCATGTCCCAAGTTTTTCGCTTTTCCCGCTCGGCCGTTGTGATAGCCTATTTCCTCGTTGTGCGTGGGAGGTACCTTCGTTCATTGCAGTCGGTACCCACACATGAGCCAAACTTTCAGACAATGTTGGAAGCGATGAAATTCAGAAATCGGTCAGCTGGTATTGAAGTAGTTGAACCAATATGTTCAGGTGAGTTTCGGTGATATGTTGGATTGTCAGTAGAATTCGTGGAGTTAGCGTAGTTGTAATACATATTCCATAAGCTGTGCAGAATCGTCGCATTAGTGAATCGCTTGAGGTGTTTCTTCTGAAAGTACTGATTGCTAAAAATTTTGTAAGCACATCAGTTGGTCCTAACATATGGCCCCTATTCATGAGCTTTGCCACACTGCAGATTTTAATTTATCCTATCGCTGAAATTATTTACTTAAGGCGACATCGGATATTCGATTCGATGGGAATCTGCTGATTTGTTTGTTCTTTTGCGGTACACTCATTGATTTGGATGAAGATATTTACGCAGTGCCGAAACTAAGGTATTTCTTCAATTTCGTACGTCTTTCATAGAGTGCATCACATCGGATTGGTTCTACCACAGTTTGTTGTATAGTTAAGCAATCAAGAATGTGTGCACTTTTTAGCAATTTTCTGTTTCTTCTCTGTAATGCTTGACTTTTCTGCAATTCAAAGTTTCCTGTCGTTGATCACATATAAGTAACATGCGTATTAGACCTGCGTCAAATGTAGGTGCACTGCAGTGTGAATTTGCTTCTCTGTGGTTATCCTCCGTGTCTCGAGATGGTGTAAAGTGTGGCGGCAGCCAGTTGAGGCTCTACACCGCTCGAACGCCATAACAATTTTGACTCCTTTTTCTTTCCGAAGTACTCTTGCGTCAATGACTCGATTCCATAGCATAACAGATGCTAGTCTCTTCGAGATTTTGACTGATTCCATTCTCTTTCTTCTGCTCCTTTTGTAATTGAAGATATTTTTAGAAGAATTTCTGAAAAAAAGCAAGAGAATCGAGAAAACTTTCATCATTGCGAAAGTGTTCTCCCTCCGAGAAGTGCTTTAGTTGGCTATGAAAGTGCGCAACAACTGACTTTTAACGATCCCAGAATCTCCTTCACCCATTTTTGCGTAGTAATACTGGACAATAATGCCCGAAGGCCCACACCGCAAGCCTTTCTTCAGTCCTTCCTATCCCGGCTTCTAAATTTGGTTTCATTAGTGGGTACTATTCCACTATTACAACCCCAAAAACTCAAAATTTTAATTTTCGATGAAACTTCGCCTATAGGGGTAATCCGATGCCCTGATAACGGATATGACCTTCATTTTTGGCGCTGGCGCCATTTGGCGCCAAATTGGCGCCAAGGGTGTTTTCACCAAATTTGCTGGAAACTTGCGTTTAGGGGTTATTTGAGGTCCTGACAACGAATATAACATCCATTTCTGTGTCCTCAAGCAACGAATAAAACTTTTATTGAGCTTTTATCGTCTCCCCCACAACCTGTATGCCTTGTCGTCGCGCCAAATAGCCTCATCGCGTAAAATCGATGTTATATTCGTCATCAGAACCTCAAATAACCCCTAAACGCAAGTTTTCAGCAAATTTGGTGAAAACACCCTTGGCGCCAAATTGGCGCCGATTGGCGCCAAATGGCGCCAGCGCGAAAAGTGAAGGCCATATTCGTTGCCAGGGCATCGAATTACCCCTATAGGCAAAGTTTAAATTGAATTTAAACATCGAAAATTAAAATTTTGAGTTTTTGGGGTTGTAATAGTGGAATAGTACCCATTAGTGTACTGACCCACGTTTTTTTTTACAAACTTGAATGCGCCATACGGATCGCTACAGAACCGAAAAGAAAAATATTCTGATTGAAGTAGTACCTCGAGGCCCTTTTGTTAGCGAAAGTATGTAAACAAGGGTAATCCATAAGGACATTTTCCTCAGTGTTTGCTGACTACTTGAACGAACGCATTCACATCTTACTTGATTTTTTCTCCACGAGTTATAGATATTTCTGTAAATAGTCGAAAAATATATTATCAGATTATTTCTCACTAAATTTTCGATCAGTTCGGTAACGTTATACTTTGTGACATCTCGAAAAGTTGTCGCAGAGCCTTTTTGTATCATTTACTGCTCACAATTTCGACACAGGTATTGAGGTAATATTGGTGGGAAGTGCTGCTTGAATTTTTTTTTTTGTAATGAAGAGCTCTTACCGACTCCTATCGATATGCCTTAACCATTTTCTTCTTTCGACTAATCCCTACTATTCAACCCACTTTTCGGCCTACGAAACCGGTCCTACAGAATGAGCGTAATGCATGCTCATTTTGATGATCATACTTTTTATGTAATGGGATAATGTACCAGACTTACGTATACGGGGACCAGATGCTTCATCTGAATATGTATGGTGTAATCTCATAATTTTGCTAACCGTCTTCAAATTATTTCTCTAATTGGAGCGTCGAACTGGGTCCTGTTGGGAGGTATGGAATTCAACGCACCCAATGGATATGTGGGGTTTCCCGCCTGAGTTATTGATCTAGTTCATAAAATGTCTGCTGTGATTTTTTAAATAACCTTTACTTGAACTAGATTGTCGTTGAGTCAATAGCAGCTGACGCATTGTGACATCCTGTCAAATACTTTTCAGTAGTGCCACCCTCGTAATTAGTTTCAAACTCTGACAGTACATGTGTCTCTCTTTAATTTATTTGGGTTGTACTATACTCAGTTTTTTATTCCGAAACCTGGTTTTCAAAGCAGCAAAAGGGACATGTGTTCGTTATTTTTTTCAGGTTTCATTTTGACCACTTGTAGTCATCTGTTTTGTTTTTTCCCCTCACTACCCCTACTTGTTTTTGCTTGTTTTTAGTAAATTTTGCTCACAGAATAAATGTTACCGTAATCCCCATTGTTTACCGTAATTTCACACTATCATATCTTTTATATTATCATGTTTTTTTTTGATTTGCCCCACGCGTTCGCAGTTGATTTGAAAGCACATCATAGGAAAGCGTATAGACTGTTAAGTGAAAGTAAACCTAGCCCAGAAAGGTGGGCAAGTTTTGTCAACTGTGCTACTTGAATGTAACTAATTTATCCGTCATTATGTACTCGAGGTGCTCAAAACCAGCAAAAAAGTTAAACGTTGGCATAATTAACGAATATTTTTGGAATAGTTTCAATCGGTTTATACGACCCAGCATGGGGATCCCATTTTTTTCATTGAAAGGCACAATTTCGTTCAAACGCTCATGTACGAAAGTGATTCGTGTTCTTCTAAACTTTGTAGTCTCGTGATGATTTCCTAAAGTAGCTTAATTAAGATGGACGTCTCTGACTTTTTCTGCCATGAAAATCTGCTTTTGCAAGCCGGCTGGCAACTGTTATCTGCGTAGGTTGTAGCGCTCAGCCAGCCTCTCCAGCACTCTTGATTGATTCATGTTCTCATTCCTTACTTTTTCGTAGCTCCACTCTTTACTTTCGCCAAACAAGTGGTCTAAGCTGGAGGGTGGCACAGTGTTTCCCTCGTTGTTGTAATTCTCACACACGCGTTTAATAATGGAGTCGTTTCGCCTTCTATATTTAGTAAACGCGGTCTGACTTTTTTTCAAGTTTATGATGAAACAAGTATATAACTAGTAACAACTCAAGCATCCATGGCTCAATGTTTGTTTAATGCGAAAACAAACAAGATATAAGATTGGTATCAGTTGCTAACTGGTTCGTAGAGTAGTCAGATGCGAGTAAGGATGGGGTCGTATTCCGTTTAGAGTGGTTCCTTGTGGCATTGGTAATTCTGTCTGAGCGTCCCAATCATGCAATTTAAACGCATTGACGGCAGGAAGTGCGCAGCTCTCTTCTGGCCCCTATCTCGACCTTTTGCACCCTTTGAGACTTTCTTAAATTCGAAATGCTAACATTCAAAGACGTACTAAAAGGTGACTTTAATGTTTTGATTATTATTTGTGGCTAACTCAGGTTTCAGACCACCTCGATGTATTGTATTCCCAGTTTTTCTTGCTATTTTTTTAGCTTTCATACTCACACCCTGAATTCTTTTATCTTAATAGTTACTGATAAGTACTTCAGGTAAAATGTTAGAGGGGTTGCAAATGGATCAAGAAATCTTGTTGGATGCAGGGGCACAGCTGCACCGATTGAAGATGTTTCCATACTTCGACATTGCCCACTACATTCTTGTAAGTGCAGATTACAAGCATTCCCTTTTATTTTATCTGTAGCTGGACGAATTTTTCTACCAGTAACATTTTGATTTTACTTTTACGATTTTACAATTTTCTTTTTGATCTCCATTTTTTGATGTTCAAGTCGATATCTAAATTTTAAAATTTTCCCCCTACCATTAGCTTATAAGCAACTAAGATAGTTAGGTGAAAACTCTCCACGGAGATTTTTGCAGATGATTTGTGAGGTGCGTGACGATCTTGCCTCTTCTGCTAGTCTCTTCTCTCGTAAACATCCACTATCGTGTTGGTTATCTTCAATGTTGATGTGCTTTGCTGATTCCTTTCTGGCTAATTTCTTACTCGGTGAACCTGTGATTGCTCCATTCAAGCGACATGATGACATTCTTTTGGTGAGACACTTTTTCCATACTCTTCTCTTACCTATAAGTTTTTTTTCCTTAGGCGACAATTGTGTGGTATTTGGTCTTCTATGCACCGTTTGATGGAATCTACAAACTCTCTAAAATAATGCCCATCAAATGTGTGTTATCAGTGATGAAAGAGGTGAAACGTGCTTTCAAGGTGAGTTGCTTGTCAAATACTTCTTCAGAGTTGAATCAGATTATACGTTTCGTTTTAAATAAAAATAAACTGCTAGTTGTGAGAGCTGCCTAAGATCAAGTCAAAAATTATGTACGTGATCAATCTAGGTGATGAACGGTGATAAATGACGAAGTGGATAGGAGAAGGGAGTCGTACTAAAAATTGTATAGATGCCCAGACCCTACTATCCATAACTTTTTGTTGGTCTTCACCAATTGATTAGGTTTAGAGTTTTATTGTGTAGAAACTGTAGCATTTGGAGAGATTGCCAATAGTTTTTCTGGAGCGAACGCCAAGTATTTAATACAACAGGAGGAGAAAATTAGAATCTTAAGAACTGTTCTAGCTAGCATGGGTTGTCGATCGATGCCGAAGTTCTTGGCTCTTGTCCACTGTCTGCCGCGAAGTATAAAGGCGGCCGTTTGTTGGTCATTAGCCACTTGTCGCTACGGCTACGGTCGACTTGCTTTGTCGGAGTTGACCGTAGCCGGAGCCCGTGTAAGCTTCAACAGGGTCTTACTTCGCATTATCATGCTCTCTCAAGGGGCCATCGGGAAGCATGGCAGAAGTCGCGAAGACGGAATGGGATATTAGTCGCAGGAAAAGGCAGTGACAAGGAAAGGGTCAAGAGGTACTGTTGATGATGGTGGCAACAACCACAGACGTAGTTAAAAGACTGATGGTTATGCCAATGAAGACGCCAAATTGGCTTCGCCTCGTAGCACTTCCAATCGCTCCTTGACGAACTGCGGATTTTCTGGCGCATCGAGCATTCCACGATCGACTCTCAACACACATCCTATTGAGCATCCTATGAAGTCAAATAATGGATACCACACCCTCCTGTCTTCTAACGCATCAGTTAAGCGCTCATCTAATAGGAGGAGGACGTCTGTTTCTGTAAATTTTTCCAGAATGACTTCAATCTGATGTAGACAGTAGAGCAGTTTGGACTCCCACCTGACACCCGTAGCTATTACAGTGATCAGCCAATGTTGATAATGTTTCATACCTTCCCACAAAAGTCAACAAATAATCAAAAAGAAGTCAGTGCTATTTATAATGCTAATACGAAGTCTTAAATTGACGTGATTTGAATGGAAATTTTTCTGGAATTTTTTTAATTTTAACTGTAACGTGACGCCCTCCACGAGCTTCATTCATTAGACATAAAGTGATATTATTTCTTGTTGTACAGATAATTCATGGTTTACAAAGGAAAAAATATTCGTAAGGCGATATTAATAATAGTTCTCTGCAATATTCTGAAGCTGGGTTGTAAACTCATAAAATGCTCATCGTAATAGGTGACTCATGGAGTATCTCATGCCGCGAAGCTATATCCGAACTCATATATCGTGCAAGTACTAGTGGGTACGGCGAAGGGTGCTGGATCAGGAATTCTTAGAACGATCGAACAGGTTAGTTCTTTTACTTGCCTTCGTCGACTTCATCAATTGCTTAATTACTTTTCAGTTGATACGTGGTGTGTGGCTGCCTAATCATAACGAAGCGCTTCGTCCGTCATTCGCGACGAAGGCCTGCCTTCTTGCCTCGATCATATTTGTTTTGGAGAAAAGCAGTGTATATATTACAGCACCCCATGATCTGGTCTACTTGGTAAATTCACTTTAAGCATCAGCTACGTTCATTGAGTAGATTGAAATCGAAAAAAAGTTCTCTTCCATAATCATTTTCGGTTGCAAATACGTTGACAGTTGTTTATCACTGATTGGTATTTCTTCGAAAGTTGTAAGTATTTAGGGTGTGGTCGGCTTCCTGGTGTACTTCAAACTTTCTGCTCTTTTCCTTAATGTCACGGATCCATTTGCACCGATTGAAAACTTGTTCTGTGCAGTCTTTATGGGAGGCATTTGGGACGCACTGTCAAGGTATTTTCCATTACCTCAATTCAAACAAAGTTCGTTGTTGCAACTAGGAAACTGACGACAGTTAGCGACTGCGTAGAGGTACAAATTTCTTCATTTAATTTCGTGCTTGAGGTAGAAGGTCATCTATTTATATCCGATAAAATGCATTAGATTATAAGGAGGAGAGTCAGACTATTACAAATTATCCAAATGTAGTTTTATATTGTGCGTCGCACTTTCGGTTTTTGGAAAACACCTAGGGGCTAAATTTCACCGTTGCAAACAGTTGCGTGACAATCCCTATTTCAACTAGATCACCCTAGCTGGAGTCGCTTTCTACACCTCGGCATCTTGTAGATTGTTTACGAAAATCTATGAGATATGCTCCTTTCATTTCTTATAAAGTGATCAAAATTCTTTGTTTGTACTCCGTCCTGTTCAATCCTTTTAACTTAAGCATGACAGCATTTTTTTGGGACGATATTTGAATTACTGCCTGAAATTATTTTGAAGAACAAGATGCGCTCATTGCTGATAGGTTTCTCTGTAGTGTGTTATAGGCCTAAACTGATCTGACGCTTTTCATATTGAGTGGTTCATTTTTGGAATATTCGCTTAATAAAACTTTACATTTTAGTTCCCCTAGGCCACAGCTATACAGTGATCATTTACAAAGAATCTCGAAGTTTCGGCATGTCTTATGCAAGATTCGTCTCGTGGCCCCTTTCAATCGCCTTACTGCTCTTTTAATTACTACTGCTTTTTCAGCAAAACACTAGGAATTAAAAGCTGTACATTCTCTGTTTCTCATATTCCTTTTTTCTCTTTTTTTCTTTCTTTTTCCATTCTCAACCTTTGCAAATTTCATGACTAGGGTTTTTGATTATGAAGCAGTTGTTCAGTTTACGTAATTTTTTTGAAGATAAAGGATATCATAAGGGTAAACAACTTGGATGTGTTTATGAAGAAATGGAGAAGGAATTGCACGCAAGTGCACTTTAAGGATGGCCGTGGCCGTGGCAGCTGCCATTCCATGTTCTTATAACAACTTTTTATTTGTAGAGCGCTGGCTGCAGCTCGCGAACGACGTGCGGCTGGACATGCAACTGAGAACGGAACTATTTCGAGTGGTGAGAAGAAGGACCAATGAACTTTCACCGTATGTTTGGAACACCTGTAAAAGTATTGCCAGTAAAGTGACTCTGCATATGCGACTATGGTTCTTGAAAACGAGAGCTTCTTAAGTTTTACTTTTATGTAACAATTCCCGATTTTCTTGATCCAATCAACGATGAACTGCCACTGTTGACGCTCAGACAGAAGTCATTGACTAAATCGGATGCTCAAAATTGCAATATCCTAAAAGTGCTAATGAAGTTTTCACGAGTATTTTATGTAGTATACTTCACGTTTTTGTTTTAATTTTAAGTCAAGTCAATGACTAACGTGGTCTAGTCGTTGCGCTTTAGCTTCCCAAGCACTGTATTGTTTTGATGAATCTCCGAATCGTGGTTTTGAAATAAATATGGAACGTCTGAGCTTCGGTTGCTTTGATTGCATGTTGCGTGTTGTGCGTACACTACTACTTGTTGATCAAAATCTGGATGTCTAACCAAATAATATCTTACAGCAAGTTACACACATGTTCAGCATTGCTATATTGTTTTGTCATTGATAATCAAGTAATGGTAAGCTGTGAACAATCCAGACAAATGAACAAGCTGTCAGCAGCCAGGCTGGATCAAATCCAGGTCGGTAATGATCATCTCTTCCTATAAATTAGCTTTGAGGACCAGACGTTGACGAACTTATGGATGGGTTTTGATTATTATGATTGAGTAATGTGGCTAGTGGATACTCCAGTGTAGTAGTAAATGAAGGGTAAGGAATTGGACGATATTAGTGAGGCTTCGTGAGAACATTCTTCTCGTTCGAATCGTTCAAGTCCGCAATCCTTCACTCATTGCTCATGATAACCGTACTCTGCACAATGAGTTCCCCACCGAAGTTTTGACCGCTCTAATTTTCTGACGAGAAACACTTCTTTAAATGAGACTCACTGTTCAAGTAACGGTCATTAGGTAGTAAACTAGCACGCGTTTATGGTATTGATCCGGAATTTGCCTCAGTGTAGAACGTACATCTGTGTTCCCGTGAATCCTTTTTTACGAGCTTCAAACCTACAAATTTAGGTAATTGAAATTTGTCGAACAAATTTCGACCAAATCTGGCCTTATCTACTGGTGTCGCTTAAACAGGCGGATTTCATAGCAGTAGACTTGGTATGTTCCTATACTTCTTTACGCTGAACATTCGTTGACCATACACTTGACTCAAACAGGAACTATCTGGGTTGGGATCGCGCGAGGCAAGTTGGGCTAAGAACGTAGGTGACCGATATACAGCACTGAAAGAAGCAGCAAAAACAAGGTGAGGTAGTAATAGCCTTTGAAGTTCCACATAAAAATGTTAGTTTGTGATTGCAAATGGTTTCTCAGTGAGCATTTCTAGAGGTGTTCTATCACTTGGATTAGCGTTTTTCAAGAAAACAGGACAAAAGGAATCGAAAAGGCAGCTGAAATTCTCATGTCAAGTAAGCTGGTTGAGAAATAATTTACCAATCTATAGTTTTTGTGTTGGTTCATAAGTTCACCGGACGAGTCGTACTGTAGGCCTGTCACTGAAAGAATGGGCGAGTAGTAAGGGACGAAACTGGTACCATAAAATTGGTTATGATAATGTACAACCAATCTTTTCAAGCTCCATAAAGCTTCTTGGCACTATTTACCCTTTACTGCTCCACTTTGACGAGAATGGGCTGGATTTTTATCGAATTTTTTTCAAGAAGATGAAACCGACTAGAAACTTGCCTTGAGGGGTAATTTGACCCGTAGAACACGAATATAGCATTCATTCTTCATGAAAGTGCCTGGCGCCCCGCTACACTAAGTTATCAGCAAGATTGGCGACTCAGCTTCATTTAGCGCCGACGCCTGTGGCGCGAGCGTAGGCCCTTTCATGAAAAATGGATGCGATATTCATGTTCTACGGGTCAAATTACCCCTCTAGGCAAGTTTCTAGTCGGTTTCATCTTCTTGAAAAAAAAAATTCGATAGAAATCCATCCCATCCTCGTCAAAGTGGGGCAGTAAAGGGTGAATAGTGCCAGCTTCTTTATAGAAAACGAACGGAGTGATGAAAATAGAAGTGGGAAGCGTATGATAGTATACCAATTCAGTTTAAAGTATTTGCCCATACATAGGACATGCCCGCCTACAGTATGGACAACAGTGGAATAGCTACTGGTAACACCATCCTATATCTTTCTGGATGATGTGAAGTAAGTGGCTAGGTTTGTTGCCTCAAGTGATTTTACTTCAGGTATTCAATATTCTTTCACTTTGTTCTGAGCCATTTACTGTAGAACCAGAAGCACTGGAATTTCTTGGGAAGCATTCGTTCGATTTCAATCGATGGATCGACATTGGTGTTCGGTATTATCCAAGCACAGTATCCAAGGTAAGCGATAAATACATGTACTAAAACTCATATTCATTCTGCCTCTTCGAAATGGTCGTCCTCCCTCTACCTTATCATCTCTACCTTTTTTCTTATACGCCTTCAACTAAGGTACTTCGAAGTTGAATTTGACTCGACTTCGAGAATTCCCCTGTGGAACATACCTGCCTATAACATTTTCACATTTATGAGAAAGCTGGTTTTAGGCATGTCGTCTTCGATCACTCATGAAAGAGTTGCTATCTCGTGGGACTACCATGATTCTTCACAATGGTTTAGTGGACTTAGTCTTCCTGTATCACCATTTCTATTCTCCATTACCAGAAAGGTGACTTCTTGCTAATTCAGAGAGTTTATTAATAAGGCGATCATAACTAATCTTCAGTTATGGAGAGTTCTGTAATGCACTTGCTGATCTCTTTCCACCGGAGTCACCGGTTTGCGATACAAAATTTTTAGCCGAGTATCAGACCCGGATGACCGCATCATTTCTGGAATATGTGTTTCGAAAATGGTGAGTAGCCATAGCGTGTATAATACAACGATTAGTGTGAACTGTGTTCGATTATGAAGTTTGAAGGTCCAGAAATTCTTGAAGGTTAAGTCTATAATCTCGTACAAGGACGAATTTGGTGTGGAAGTTCCTATCCTCTTAGGTGTAAATGGGCTGAGAGCTTATAAACAGAATCTGGATACAATGTGCTGCCCAGTGTGGCTTTCATTGACACGAGAAACTCGATCTCTCGATAGCGATTTTCTTTTTGTTACTGTACTAAATAAGTGAAGCTCACAGCAACAAGCATTATAGTCAAGGCGATAACGTGCGCGAATCCCTAGAGCTACGCTGGCACCTTAAAATCATCTTCGATGACACGGCTTCTATGATGGCGCCACTCCGCGAAGCGTGTGAAACCGTAGACTGTCGACTTCCAATGGATTTTCCAAATCATCCCCTACCTTACGACCTACCAGAAAAAGTCTGTGAACAATTTTCGGTGAGTGAATCATCTTCGATAATTCGATCTATACCTATCCATTCCGCTTACTGTGGAGTCAACATTAAAATAATTGATGGGAATCTTTTTAGAGCCATGGATTCTGTCGCAAGCAACGTCAAGGTCAGTGTTCTTTGCTCCACGACGTCGACTTTGCAATCGATCTGGAACAAGTACGACAAGAACGAAACCGAAAGAAGCGTAAAAGGAGGTAATGTTTTGCTTCAGACAAAGACTTCTACTATTTTCCCTCCAACAGCACGAGAATAATTGGAAAGTTGACGAAGTCATAGCTCTGAGACTAACTTATCCGCGATTCTATGAAGTTTCTGCATAACACCCTGCTAGATCCAACTTCCCACAAAATCACATTGGATCGCCGTGTCAGACTCTCCCCTACGTCCGTGGCATCACTTTTCGAAGTGACGAATTTACGACGCTCGAAAGAAGTTTCTAATCAGCATCTTCCAATAAACGGTGTAAGACCCATGACACGTAACGGTTAATTAAATGCTAGGACTCATAAAAAACTCACCATGACTTTATGGCTTGTTACAAAACAACTAGCAGGTTGTAGGATTTTTGTATCCCGGCCCACATTGTGGAGAACTGCTGTTCGATGTCATGTTGCATCTGCAGCGACATACCGCAGAACTGCAAAAATGATGTGTCGATTCGCAAGATGGGGTGGCACATGCAGAAGCATCCTTCAGAAATGAAAATATTCGTACGTTCAGATTTGATTACTTGAAACCGGATAGCATGTTACACAAGGAAAAACTCGAAGAAGAGAAGAAAGAAGCAAGCAGAGAACGAGTCTCTGTGGAAGATTTGAAAAATAGGCCAAGGATTGCTGTAACAGGTGAGTTCTGATATCTTATACAGTATTATTCGTGAATTTTCAATGAAGAAAATGTTTTGGTAGGCTGTCATCGTGCCGGCGTTGATGCATTCATGACCGGCTACGCGGCTCTTTTCCAAAGTCGGCTGAACATCTGTCGGGAAGGCAAATTTGATAATGAGGTATTACTTATCCTTTGATGCTTGTGAGTAAGGTGGAATATTTTCTTGCATCGATACTTTGATGTTTAAGCATGTGAATCGAGTTCCCCTCTCTGGAAAGCAGGAGCCGTTGTTCATTCATTCTACGCAGTTTGCTGGGCGCTGTTCCAAACATGAAAATCGTTTTGCTGATATTCAAGCAGCAAGGAGTAGGAACAGTGCGGAGGCTACCACTTCCCACACTTAATACCTCGCTTTCATGATATTAAAACCTTTCACACTTTGTATCTCAGTGAAACCTGAAAGGTTCTTCATGTGATTGTCCACTTTCATTTGTTCTTAACAAGGTTTCTTTGAAAAATAAACTATTTTTGCCTCGGACATTTTTACAGTCATTCTTAAGTTCCAACGAACTGCCGCGGTTTATCTAGAACCTTATTCACATCTCCCACCCAGGCACGGCACACAATACCATAAGTAGGGAAATGGGAACATGAGATCCCGTTGTTATTGCGGAGTATAGGTATCAATATCCTTCACAAGGTAAAAGTAGAGGGACGTAGAACGGCAACTTGTGGAAGCTGCAAGGATCCGATCTCGAAAAGGTGGTCACGATGGTAACGTAGGGCATCTGGACTCATATCCCTCCATCTCTCCCTACCACCCACAGAAAAGGAATCGGACAGTTGTCAGTCGTTTAGTCTGCACAAAAAAGGCCTCGTTTCAGGAATGTTGGAAAGTCGAAGAATGCGATGCTCGAGAGGACAATCTCAGAAAGATGTTCAAAAGCTCATTGAAACGATTCCAATTGTCTTTTTTGAAGCGAGGAGCAGCAGTCAGGTAGTCTACTTCCCTGATCAATAGGTACAAATTTCATATAGAACAGTGTAGAATAAAGCCGTGGTTCTAAAAAATGACATTGTGGCCGCAGCATGAGTTCAAAATGTTAAGTCGGCTAATTGTTAAGTCAAAATGACGACTACAGCTTCCAAATTATGTACTTTTGCATTAAAAATATATTGGAATTAGCCAGTCATGCTCTGCTTACCGAGCACCAGCTCAAAACGAACAGATCGCGTGAAGCTGTGATCCCTATAACTTCCTCCAATCCAGTACAGGGACGAAAAGTCAGTCTATGTTAGAACTCAAGCTCCCACTTTTGCACTAGTAGTAGTCAGAAAACGCAAAAATTGGCGTGTTTGGAGAAAAATAAGTCTTCAAGAGAATGTTACGGAAAAAGCTGCATGGAAGACGTATTTGGACGAGTAGTTCAAACGCGTGTGCCCATGCATACAGCTGGCTGCAATACGCTGCCTGCGTGCAGGATGTGGGTCCCGGTTCGAATGATGCAGTCTTTACAGCATTTACAACCGTTCCTACTCCTTGGATGTGTACGACGGCCCCATCTCACCCGTTTTTCGATTTGACAGCATCCCTCAGGCTATCTTTGAGGGTAACAGGCTCATAAAATCTCTTATATTACTTTTATCATGAATCGCGCCCTGAAATCAAATCATGCCTATCTTTTCCCACCCCAGCTGTTGGTACTTCCAACCTTCAAACTCCGAGCTTGATCCAAAGTGACTCTCGAAAGCCTCGTCTTGATCTAGTAATTCTCAACAATTCAGTTGCACAGATCATATCGAGCCTCCAGCTGACAGCCATGAATGCACCC
Source organism: Haemonchus contortus (assembly GCA_000469685.2). Classification (NCBI taxonomy): domain Eukaryota; kingdom Metazoa; phylum Nematoda; class Chromadorea; order Rhabditida; family Trichostrongylidae; genus Haemonchus; species Haemonchus contortus. The sequence continues at coordinate 45,162,118 of LS997563.1, forward strand.
TTCACTAAGCGTTTCGGGACGATGAATGAACTTTCAGAAGATGCGAACGTTTGAACCAACAGACTTTTGATGAGAAAGGTGGTATGTGAATATGTCGTCATCGTGCAGGATATTCATTCATTTAACGTGATTATAGTATTCCTTCAATGGAAATTCAAATCTCTTCGTCATTGCGCGCGATCGCGAGCGCGCCAGGCCGTTGGAGTAATAGATGGCACTGGGAGACGGACAGTGAGAACGTTTTTCTGTAATCGATTCACCGCACGCGGCTGTCGCGGACCATTTTCGCCGTTATTACAGCTCTAGCGTCCTTCATACAGCTCAATCGCTATGCGATTATTACTTTTGGCATGATTTCTATTGTTAGTTCTTTTTCTTATTTGCCGCTGCATTCCGCTACATTCCTTCGCGCGCGGCGTCCCTCTCGCCGCGACGCGACAATTTCGATCCTAGTGCACCACACCCGATGGCACTACGCCCTCTACTTCGGGGCTCACGTTTCGTTTGCACCCCGTCTCTGCTCCTTCACCGAAATGATATTCTGTTGGTTGATTTCTGGGTGCTAAGTGGGTTGGGAGGGGCCACGCAGCGGCGCGGCGCCTTTTTATGTCTGCGCCCTCTCCAGCAAGATAGTAGTACTGGGCCTGAGTCTGGGAAGGGATGGTGAGGTTGTACTGAAGTGTTTCGTGATTCAAAAGAAATTACATCATGACACATGTGTTATGCTTGCATATTATGGATACTCTTCTTCTGAGCCCAAAAACCCTATTTTAGGAAGGGGAGGGGCTCCGGGATGGGTGAGATGGTTATCTCGTGCAAAAAGCCGAGTTGAGATAAAAGCTGAACGTCCAATTGACTCACCCACCCCGGAGCCCCTCCCCTTATTGAAATTAGGTGAAAAATACGCAGTTATAACATAAAAGAGCTATGAAACGTCCCTAAACACCATTACGGGCTCGCCTACCCTTCCTTGTCTACTATCTCGCCGGAGAGGGCGCAGACATGAAAAGGCGCCGCGCCGCCGCGTGGCCCCCTCCCCAACCCACTTAGCACCGATTTCTGTTTCATTCCAACTTTTTCCCGAAGTCAAAACCTCACCCACACGTGATGCTCCTTCGATCCTGGGGATGGAACAGTAGTACGTCCGGGGACGCGCGCGGCATATTGCGCTGCCAACAAATACATGATTTCCTTAAATCAATCAAATGGGCTTGCTTATGTGTAGCTTCAACTCTGGATGTTTGTATAGATGCTTTACGTCTTAGTAATGCCAAAGTCGTCCTAATCGTCACAAATTTCGCAGTACAGTTTGCCGCGTGCATCTCCGAACGCACCAACGTACCAGTAACCCCGATCCTATGGCCCAAAATGTGCTAAATGTCGTGTTTTAACACGGAAACATGCGAGAATGTCGTGCTTTGCCTTTATACTCCACGGCGGCCGATGGACGAAAGGCGAAGGCGTTGGAGTCGATCGATACATTATGTGATCTGTAGTCCATTCGAATCAGACCACGATTCCAGCCTTCCAGATGCCCATGCATACCTTTTCAGCATTGCAACTCGACGCAAACTCCTCACCACTGGGAAGTCTTTACCAATTGATACACCTGAAAACAGCAAAACAAACGCGTCTGTGTGCTTCACTGTTCAAATAGCTTTCACTGTTTCTTAATTGTTTAGATGTGCAATTGCTCACACTAATGTTACAGCTTTATAAAGGCGTTGCACACCTGAGCGTTCTCTTCCGGCTTTCATGGATGAAGAACAGGAGATTGTTCCGTCATCGCAGTTAGATGACAGTGCTATCATCCTCGCAATCAGTTACAGGTGAGCTCTGCAGAGTTTTTTTTTTTGAAGTTGGGTTAGCCGATGTACATATATGTATACATTAATATTTCTTGAAATACTCTTGAAAATCCGGAAGTGAATTTGTTTCCTTCATCCACTACTTGAGCGTTTAGTGCCGGCTATCTTGGTGCCGCTGTGTACGATCAGGGCCGCACCACCATCAAGCTGCTTCGTGATGTCGCTGAAGATCATGAATTTCGCCTATTGACAGCTTGTACGTGAACCTTTAATTTTCTGTTTTTAGACGCTTCGTTATAACTCGATTTTCAGTGATCCAACAAGAAGAACCGACAACAATTCTCTCCAATAAAGCTCAGGATGTCCGTATGGTGTCCTTCATCTGCGTACTCTGTTAGTTGCATGCCTATCTCAATTACAACACATGTTGCTGACCATTTGAATTCGGAACTTAATAACTCCCATATCTCTGAAAGTTTGATTTAGGTGGCGAAGATCCGCCTCCCGACGATGTTTACGTGGAACACTCCAGTGATCTGGGAACAACGGGTGTAACTCATTCAGCTGGCTCATTAGCCGCCAGTGGAGAAATTTCATCTCATTCGGATGATTTAACTGCTCAATCCGTGACTGGTGAGAGCAAAGATAAAGAAGAGGAGCAACCAGTAGAGGATGGCGATGAAGAGGATATCGAAGACGATGATTTCGACCCAGAACCGAAACCACCTACATTGATTTTTCTTCCTAACAACGCTTACAGTAAGTCTAATGATGATTGGACATCTATTTTAGGCAGTGTGACTGCGAAGTGCACAAACGTCTAGTGATAGTGAATATGAATTCATTCATGTTTATATTTATTTTCATATTCATATACACTCAGACCACTTACAAACTCGCGAAATAATATTTCTGAAGTGTATCTCATAGTGAAAGGTAAGGTCGGAGGAGAGAGGAGGGGGGGGGGGATAGTGGAAGCGAAAGTAGCTTATTGCCATAGTCACGACATATTCTCGTTAAATAACTTAGCAGGGATCGACGAAAAAAAGACAAGCTCAGAGTTTTCTATTAATTTAACGTTATCAATCGAGATCAAGTGAGATTGGCTGCAATAAAGTTCTCGAAGATTCCAAAAAGTATAGCGACAAGTTTATTTTGTCCGACCGTTGGGTTCTCACTTTGGAATAACTTCACAGTATCTATCTCCCTGCCGTTAGCTGGTGTGGATTCACTTGGCTGCTTCATCGTGGTTAGCAAATTTTTCAGAGAAGAGAATTTTGGCCGGGCAGCCTGACTCCCAGCAAATCGCACTCCGCTATACGTAAACATCTGAGGCGAGCCAAACGGATCCCTTCACATAGATCTTCTGCCGTTGCTGTGAGGTAACACGAGCCGGTAGACCGGCTGTTAGAGAGCAGGAAGTCTCAGGGAATAGAGGGGAGTCTAACAGTACTCGCCACTGTGCTCCAAACGAGGGAGCTCTCAGTCCGGATGAGGTCATCCCCTCATGCTCAACGCAGTTTTGTTTCCTTCTGGCTCTCCGAGCCTTCCATCGCTTATTGATCTCATATTTACTGCCTTCTACACTGCGCGTACACCCGCAGCCCGTGCTTACCAATAAGGATGCCTTACTGGATGATTATACCCAAATGAAGGGCTTGCACCAAAATTTTTTATAAGTGCTCAGAGTAAAAAGTTCAACGAACTCGACAGCCCGTTGGGTCACTACTTAGCTTTCTTTCGAGCATAAGCTGAGCTCAATCTCAAGCCGTGAGAACGGCAGTAGAGGTGATACTCCAAAACTCAAACGGTTGGAACGGCTACACCTTTTTTGCGGAATAATAACGGCCCATCACATTAGGCTTCTTTTTTTCCGTCACATACTCTCAGCCAATAGATTCATGGAGAAGATTTTATCAGTAAATTTATCATGTCTAATGTCCAAGCATTGCGTTTTGTGGCTAGAAATGTATGGACATGTGTGTGGACTGTTGAAGAAGTGATTGATCTTGCATGGTGGCTTCTTCATGTTCTAGATTATGAATCTGGCTTCAAACGTATTTCGGAATTGTTTGCCGGCGAATGCTTCAGCGAATCCGAGAATCAGTTGGTTACAAGATTCCGGATCGATATATCTTCGAGAAATATGGTGCGCTGAACCATTTGGAATATTACTTATACATCTTGGTTCCTCTTATGCCGGCAATATCATCTAGGTGCGTGCTATGGGAGCATTGTTGAGGTATCTAGATTCAGCTCGCATAGGAGTTGAATTCGAACCGCTCAATGTACGAACACCCGTTACTGCTATCAAATCAATAGTCGTGTGAGTTGTAACTATCTTCATTCAAAAGCAACACCATGTTTTTTTTTTGCTGCATCAGCCCGGAGACTGTGATTTCAGTGCGGAAATGGTAGAGATCGATGAGGCAACATATCGTGCACTTGATATTTTTGCTGAAAACAAAAAGGCTGAGGTATTTTCTCCCTTAGCCCTTTGTAAATGTATTGATCACTAGTCTAAATATGAATATGCATGTGGTGTAAAATATCTAATAGTTTAGTGATCCTTTTCTTGATTAGTGAGGCATTGGAAGGTATCGTTCAGAGAAATTACCGGCATGGTGTTGCTCGTCATCGCTGCGCTGTATCGCTATTTAGCCTATGTAACAGATGCAAATCGGGAATTGGAAGAAACACCCTAAGGTATGTATGCCTTGTGAGAAAAATTCAACTGAATAAGAGCTTCGCTTGAGTACCCGTTAGAATGTCAATTCTGCTCGCATCAACAGCGCACTTTGAGGTCATTGACTTTAACTTGTCTTCCTTAACTTTACATCATTAAGTGTGTTGGGAATTTCTGAGCAAAATCTCCGCTTGAGAAACTTTGAGTAGGAGCTCTCTCAATTCCAATATCCTGCGTTTCAGCGATAAGATAGATAATCTCTGAATGATGCTTTGGTGACGAGGTTAAAGTTTGAAGATGGAATCTGTAGTCCCCATTACTAAATTTGACGTTTTGACCTCTTTTCTCAGGAAATGGTTTGAGAGACCCACGACAAATCAAGACATTCTTGTTAGTCGGCAACAAGCGATCTCGTACTTCCTTCAGGTTGGTGATAAGACCCTTTCATATACAGTAGCGCGCAAAAGTCTTCGGTGAGATGGTTCTTCAGCCGTACTTTTCAGTCGTAACTTCTTTCCTACTGGATCTTATTTTATATTCGGAGCGTGGTTGTATTGTGAATATTTACCGCTATTAACCTGCAATCTGATCATGTTCCAGATATTCCAAAGAACATGAACTCAAAATCGACTGAAAATACAGGTGATGGCTAAAAACTCTTTCCTTTTTATCATGTCAAAAGTGTACGAGCGGTAACGCCGATCACAGTAGATGAGAAAAACGCACATAAGGTTCGAATAAGTGCAGACGCCAACAACTTTAGTTTTAGTAAAATGAGCTACCGCAACAAACACCTTACTCTACCTGTGGATATTGCAGCCCTACAGTGAAATAGGGTTGGGTAGGGTGAAGTATGCTCTAGTTAGACATATCCAAATTTCGTGTCATTCGGTCTACTAAAAAAAAGTTAAGAACAAAAAAGCGTCAAAGCATTTCACCGAAGACTTTTGAGCGTTACTTAGATGTTCTGGGATCAAACTACTGCTGCACATCATTTCTGGCGTGCCTTGACAATAAGGTTGAACTAGCGATATCGCAAGAGTTTTAGGATTGCAATCTGGATACAACAGGAAAAATCTACGGTCTCCTTGGATCCATGAGGAGTATGAGGGTTCGTGTACGCAGGCATTGGAACTTGAATGAATATTGAAATTGCAAGCATTTATTTAGTACATTCTTGATCGCTTGAGGTCTGGTACAGCTAAGGTGAGGCACTGGGAGAGCCTTTACAAGGTCTGTTTTTAAGATTTGTCGAGATTAGAATATTATCCCTTCTCGAATTTTGTTATGTCGTTTGATTCGGGAAACTGTTTGCAGATGCTTTCAAATGCCGTATCCATTGGTAGATACATGGAGACCTTCAGTACGAAATTGTCGTTGGTAGATGATGACAGAGAATGTTTTGGAGACACCCTGACTGAAACAGCAGCTGTATTAGGTGCAATGGTTCGTGTGTTTTCTATGCTTATTACACATTTTGTGTTGAGAACGTGATTTTTAGATCGATTTTCATGAATCACGTCTCGAAAACCGCATTGTGGTCAATTCAGGCGTTGATCCTGAACTCGACAGAGGTACTATGTCCTCAAACTATTGTTTGCTTCATTCAATTGTATTGCTACGCGCTCTGACTTTTTCCGTTATTTCTAGCGAAAGATCTCTACCGTCGGCTACCTGCAATACTCACGCAAGTTGCGCAAGACGAATCCAAGCGTCTTCAGGCTGACACTTGTTCGGTAGCATATGTACCTATGATCGGCTATTTATTAGCGATCCCGTACGACTTCGACGTAAAACAGTTTGATGAGTGCGTTCCCATTACGGTTTTTTGTTTGTTTTGGACTTTTGGTCTAGTCTCCTCGATAAATACCAGTAAAAATAGAGATTTTCAAGCTAATATTCATCCAGCTACTTTTAACTGACGGTCTTTGGGACTGGATTCAGTGGTGAGCTGTTCAGAAGTGTGCTTCTGGAACTTCGGTAGCTAACGATATCCTTTGCTAGAGCTGCTAATTCCCTAAAGAGTGCAACATTTAGTAAGTTAGTGGTAACAAGGTTGTACTGGAATGAAATAGCAGTAATCTTCAGTGCCCAAAGACTGAGTCCATCTAGAAGTTGGAACAGGGCTTGAGCGCGTGCCGACTGCTCCTTCGTATAAGCGCGCACCTGTTTGCCCATACGAAGCGGCTGAAAGTTGAATCATGAAAGAAAAGCAAATGGAAGCAATAGCGGTCATGGAAGATCGATTCGGGGATCAAAGCAGGTCAATATAGGAGATTAGCTGATCTAGATACTGTCCTACTTTGGACTTCGAACGTTTTGCAATCATCTGCGAAAACTAGTGAACCCTTATGCAACAAAATCTCATTAAGGGGTCAGCACAGAAATGAAAACAATTTTTACTCTTCTTGCTGCATATATTTTTTCATAACTGTTGGCAACACTTTCGATTGATGTTAGTTCAGCCTTCAAGTGATCTACTCGACTGACAAAACGCTAAATGTGAAGAGCGAACGGATGAGAGAGCTGGATGAGGAACTAGGCGATGTGAAAATGAAAATTATAGATAAGGAAACAACTATCACTATCAGGTATGTTGATTGATAGCCAGATCAGATCGTGACTGCAATGTACAGTAGCGCTCAAAAGTAATCGGCCAACTTTACCTTGCCGTAACTTTTTCCCCAGTGGAGCAAATCGCATGAAATTTTGATATGTTTCACTGAATCATATTTCACACTATCCAACACTATTTGACTGCAAAGCAGCAATGTACGCATAACTAAGGGGAAGGTGTTTGTAGACTGTGCTGAAAGCAAGTTTGTGACGTCTGCAGTTATTCGCACCTTATGTGCGTTTTCTCCTCCTCTGTGTTCCGCATAAGCACTTGTACACTTTGGACATGGCAAAAAGGAAAGAAGTCTTAGAAGCACCAATGTCTCTGTTTACAGTTGGTTTTGATTTCAAGCTCTTTGGGATATTTGGAACATGAATAGATTGAGGGTTATTAGTGGTAAATATTCATACTACACCAATGCTACATATACTGAAATTTCGCTTGATTAGATTCAGTAGGAAAGGAGTTATGGCTGAAAATTACAACTGAAGAAGCATTTCGCCGAATACTTTCGAGCACTACTGTATTAAAGGAGGGACTGCAGTTTTCTTAGTGTGTTAGATGTTACCTGCACGCGTTATCATGCAGCTGATCTCTGCCAAACACACACCCTTCCCAGCACTTCCGTTCTATTTTACGGGATGCATCAATAGTGTTTGTATAAACTTGTTTAATAATTTTTCACTAATTTGTAGTGAACCTTACATGCTTCACTATAGGATGTCTTCATTATTATTGTCGCGGTCTTCGTTGTTGCTAGGTGTTGAGCGGGTCGCATGTTTGCTAGATGCTGCGATTTCTCTAGCGCTGACGGCAAGACAGTTGGGGTAAGGCTACTGTTGATAAGGCGCAGGGCGATACTTATGATCATAATCATTTCGTTTTTAGATGGAACCGTCCCAAGTTTGTGGAAGAACCCATCATCGATGCAACACGTGTGGTGCATCCTTTATCGAAGCTTATCACTGAACATTTCGTTGCGAATCCAATTAGGTATGGAGGTTTCCTTCAAAATGATTATTCTTCCTACCACTGCATCTTTCTCATCACAGTTCCGGCGGCGAGTATACAAGAATAAAAATCTTCACTGGACCGAATGCGTGTGGAAAGAGCATGTACTTGAAGCAGGTAAGCGTATTCTGAGACAATTCTTTTACTCACTAGTTCTCTAACCTTCTCTGCCTTTTCACTTAACCCGTGATATTAAGTTCACCTGTCCTGTATTAAAGTGGTATTTGAATGTTCCAGTGAAAAGTAAATGGAAGCGTCTTTTCATCCCCTTTTGTTCAATATATGTATATATATGTCGCTTTATTCTCTAGATTTCCAGGTGGGGTTACTCGTTTTCCTTGCTCACATCGGAAGCTTCGTGCCAGCCGAAGTGGCCCACATCGGGATTGTCAATCGAATATTTTCGAGGTTATATACAGTTGATTCAGTGCTTGATGGGATGAGCACTTTTGCCAATGACCTGAACCAGGTTTGATTTACTTTCTCGGTGTCATTACCGAATTTTATGTACTGTTTGAGGTATCTGTTGCACTACGTCGAGGTAACGAGCGTTCTCTTGTCATTATAGACGAATTCGGTAAAGGGACTATGACTGTAAGTTTTTTTTAAAGTTGATTAGAGTAGTTTATTCGGTTCTTCTAGTTTTCCTCTCTGTCCTTGGCAATCGTGTTCTGAGTATGTTCAAGAATACGTAGATTTTCTTTTCACTTTTCATTTGGGATCTACATTTTTCTTTTGTGTAATTTCTCCTTTTTCGCATTATCCTTTTCACATTTGTAACGGATGCTTCATGTTTTCTTCTTTCATGAAAACTGTTTTCAAATCTGCGGTTCCCAGGAAGTTGGTCTACCATTATTATCGTCGACTCTGTCGTATTGGGCTGCGAAAGGAAAAGACAGCTGTCCTCATGTTTTCGTTTCATCACACTTCCATGCTTTACCAAACTTTATAACGGATGAGCATGAAATCGTCTCTTACCATGTGAGACTGTCAAATTCTAAGGAAATTTTTTTTTCTGCTGATGTATGAACAATTTTAGACCATGGAAGTGCGTTGCCGCGGGGCAGAACTTGATTTCCAATATCGGCTTGTCGATGGTGTGGTTGATTTGTCGTACGCGGCTTACACTGCCAGTAAAATGGGAATACCACAAGATGTTGGTGACCGAGCCAATCAGGTACGCTTCATTATTCTTGCCGAGTGGATGTTATACAACTCGTAGGTCTAAAATGCGAGCCATTTATGTATAGAGCATACTACATGATTCAATCCAAACCATCACACGTTCTTATAGGTTTACGAGCACATACTGAAGGGTCACGGTATTGGTGATATGGTCATTGATTCAGAAGAAGAGCGCAAAAACAGATGGCTAGCTAAACAAATGCTTGAAATATGGTGAGATTTCGTCTGCCACAAAAAATCAGTCCTAATTGATGTGAAAGCTTTTCAAATGCTTCTTTTTCTAAAAATCGCCCCGAAAAAATTTCTACAGTTCCGTTACTTAACACAATAAATAAAAAGTAGTATGTCCTAAGTTTATTTGCTTACTGACTAGTAATTGGTTTTAGGCCACAGGTTGAGGAATGGGATATCGACAGCGATCTGCACTGTCTGCTAGATCATCTGCAAGGAGCGCTCTTCGAAGCAGACGAGATGATTGAAAGCGATTCTGCGGACCATACTGTTGAGTATATCAACAGTAGTATACCGTTTAACCATTCCAGGGCCACCTTTAGGAACTTTTCACTCATACATACAGGAGAATGAACACCCTGACGGAGCGACTTCAGAAGAAACCAGTAATCTTCCGGCTTCTGAACAGGAATCAGAAAAACTTGAATCTGAAAATGAAGACAGTGACCAAGAAGTCCGGCATACTTTTGAGGAGAGCACTCCAACGCTGCCTAGCGCGTTGCGCAGCAGGGAGAAGAAATCAGATCGCAGGTAACCTTTGAGAGCAGAGGTTGAAGTGAAACTAGGTTCTGAGAATTGCGACTCTTTTTTTCAGCAATCTGTCTGTATCGTTCGCTGTCGATATTATAAGGAATGAGCATACTGTGGAGGCGAAAGGTCTAAACGCAACGACTGACTCGGACTTGGAACAACCAGAAAGTTTTCAGAGGTGAAACTTATGGTCTAATTACATTTCAGTGGTTCTATCAAGAAAGAAAGCAACATATAAGTTTCTCGTGTGTCCACCATTTTTTGTTATCTGCGCCTGATTTCATTCATTGCTTTTTATTCCTCTATCGGTGAACTCGTAACAGACTTGTCTTGAACGGTAAACATTCCAACTTTGACAGACTCCAACTTAGCCTACTGCGCGGGCCTATATGCACATTCATATGCCACTACGGTTCTGATTGAAGGTTGGTTGCGTGGGCGTCGAAAAGAAATTAGTCAGCGTCAAGAGTTCTGCTTTTGCCTTCTACCCACATCATTTGATCTGTCACGGTTTCCACTGAAGTGCGCAGGCAGGCAAAATGATGCAGAGGAAATTCAAAGCGTTTGCGAAAAATTGTCTAGCAGCGAAAGCTAACGAAGGCCTCATTCATGGTAACAAACTAATTGACTTTCCTCACTATATTTGAACTAAAGTTTGCCGGTACTACTGCGACATGTGGCTGGATGGGGCTCTACAATTGAACAGAAGAAAGGGAGCAGCGTAGCATCATATGGAGCAGTCAGGAACAGCGACAGTGTTGTGAATAAAGTGGGAAGAAATCTTGCCCATGAATATAACTTCGATTTTGCTCTAAACATTCCTTGATTTGTGCACAAATCGTGAGTTGTACGTTAAGCGCGACATTGGCTGCTTTCAGACTTCAACCGCAACCGACTTCCTCCGTGCATGCCTGCATCCGAATGACGGCGGCGCTAGCCATTTGTTGACACCATCGGCATCTGATCCATCGGCATCCAGTGTTGTCAAACGTGGCCAGCAACACCATCGGCCAGTCAGACGCATGCACGGGCGGACGATTGTCGGTTGCGTGGTTGAAGCCTAAAAGCAGCCATGACCCGCGCGCCTTGGGAGTATAGCAGTGATAGTTTCCTGACAGGCGATGTTGATTTGATCTGTTGTTTCGAACATTGAGCGAAGATCAGCAGCACATTGATGGCAAGAAATTAGAAAAACTTTATTGTTCGGTAGGAGATTGTTTCCTTTTCCAGGCTAGTGATTGCCGATACGGATAGTGAGGTAACTGTGGACAGAGATAGAGACCATAGTCAAGCAGTGACATGTTCCACAGAAATAATGAAGGTAATTGCTGTTTGAAATGGAAAAGACTCGTAGTCTCTGAAGCTTATACATCCTAATTTTCTTAAAAACTTCATTTCAGCAGAAAGATGTTGAATCAGGCAGCCTTAGTCAAAATGACTTCCTTCCGTCAAAACGGAGTTTGAGTGATGATTTCAGTAAAGAAGTTATTGTTCGGAAGCGCTCTCGGTCTTTCTAGGAATTACCGTGCTACAAAGGCTGTAAGTTCTATTGGGATCTATTACCAAACAAACGTGAGATTTGCCATGTGTGACTCCGTTCCTCCTTGCCCTTATTCTTTTTAACTGGTCTTAGCTACTATTTTTTGAAGGCGATCACTCAAGCAATTTGTTTCATTCAAACATATTCTCTAAGTGGTCTCTAAGCTTTCTCTTCGGTGGGTCTCTTTTAAACTCGGGACATGACATCCAATTTACCCACCTACTGTTTAAACTTTAAACAGTAGGTGGGTAAATTGGATGTCATCTCTGTGAATAACATGCCTTACGGCTGTTTTTAGCGATTCACTTCACTGTGTCATTCTTCCATATTGAATTTCAAGACTTTACTTTTTGGCCTTAAACGGAATTATATGTTTCCTTTGAATTCCACTGTGTGAATATGTCTTCTCAAATTCGTGGAACTCTGCGCCTCAACGGATTTCACGATTAAGTGGTTTAATTAGGATCCTTTCTGTGAATGTCTTGCCTAATGGCTGTTTGCTGCATTGTACATATTGCCTTACTGGAAAAATGCGTGTGAATAGATATTTTGATTCGGTAACGACTTTGCATCATATTCTTATGGTACAGTTGATTAGCGTGGGTGGCTGAAACTTTACCATTCAAAAGGTTTCATTCAACCATTGTGCGTTTCGAAAACCATCTGTCGTCCCGTGGATCATCGATTTCTTCAAGCGGGCGATTAATTCGGTTTAGAATTTAGTTACAGCAAAACAGATCACTGTAACATGAAGTAATAGTAAGCTATACTCGTGTCATAAACACCTCGGCGCAGGTGATATATTAGGTTGATGCATAATTATTGCAGATTTTTTTCAACAAATTTCGCTTAGAAGAACTATTTGGAATAGCTTCTCAGTTATTGGTGGAACAGCGTGATCTAATGGTAAGAATTCTGGAGCTAAGCCATTCCTAGAAGCTCTGAACTGCCACAGTCAGATCTAATGATTCTAAGGACCTTGGACTCACGTAGAACATCGGCAAGCGATTAGGAAATCCGGAAAATGTCGATGGCTGTTATTCATGCACTTTAAAGTTTGGGTTTGCCGGAATGATCTATGCTGTTGATATTTCCAGCGTTTTTATGAGGTTCGGAAGAGGACGAAGGGGTGATTAAAAGGTTGTTACGATGCTAAGTCGATGCCCGAGACCACCCATTGAGGTTGGTGGTAGATTATATACATAAAAATCTTTCGCTATTGATGTGGAATGTTTTTGAAAAACATCATGAGAGGGAAAAGTAGGCGGAATATATAGTGGGGTTCCATATGCCAGATGGCATTAGAGGTGACGGGCTTGACACTCGCAAGCTATTAGAGGTTTCGATGATGGTGGGCGTGGTTGCATGCCTCGTTAGATTCGAGTGTCGAAGGCTGTGTGCTGGGCTAGGGCACTCAATACACTTCCGCAGTCATATTCAATACCAGTAATACAACTTTGGTCTCTTTAGCTGAAGGATTTTAGCTGGGATTGCTTTTCTATTAATCTTTTTTGACGACATTGTTGAGAGCGAACCGTAGAGCCTATAAGCAGTTATTGCCGAAGCTCTGCTGAATTGTTGCTATGTAGGAGTACCAGTGGCTACGGTACTGTATTGCCATGATTTCTTAATATTATTAGGTAGGTTTGGGTTTCCTGTCAGTCGGCATTACCTTGTACACGGCTATGTTCCGGCCTGGATGGACTTTGGCTGTCGAGTGGATTCTGGAAGAGTCCAGAATTCCTCTTAGTTTTGCTTGTCCACGAAATCGAGATGTTAGCGAGCAACGAGAAGTAGTTTCTATGTGTCTTGTTTTTATGATTTATGGGCACAGCTTTCGAGAAACTAGAACCCATTAGATTTGTTTACTGCTGCGGAGCCGCGCTACGTTACTGAGGTATCATACGCATATGTTCAGTGTCAGAGTTTAACGATTTCCCTATCAGCATCTCTTGATGAATCTTATTTCCAAGACATACCCGCAGGTGTTTTCAAAATCGAATTCGATAGCTAATTGAGAGCATATGTAAAGTGAGCTAATTGCTAGTTAAGGACATATCTAGGACTTATTGTTAGGCGGGAGGGGCGGCAGAAATTCATTCCCAAAGATACTGCCAGAGCAGTAATGTAGTTTTGTCCCATTCAGATTCCGATTTCCGAAAATGTTTGGAAAAATTCAGATCACATCGTGATTAACATTCTGTTATTGGCCACAGTTAATTCAATTGTGATTCAGTTGACTGTCCCAAGTTGAGGTCTCGATTTCCTCTGGTGTCTTTCACTCTTAAATTTCTCATCAATGTTATTGGAATTTGAAAACGAAAATGTTCCAATACAAAGACGATTGATTCCGTTTGGCTGCTGAGCCTTCATTCATTCCGCGAATCTCTACTAGAGTTAATGCCTAATTGGATGCATTAAAGGCACGGTTCAGAATGGTTACTGAGATTTTCCGAGAGGATGAACCTGTAACCGCCGAGTATAGCACAAGTGACGCTGTCGGGTCAAAAAACGGTCTAGATAGGACGTAACTAAGGCTCCAAGACAGGCACAGCCGACGTACTCACTCAAAAGAGACGAGCTCTCTAGAGGCTGTAAAGGTTGCACAATTACCACCGGAACGTATACGTTGAACACAGGGAGCTTACTGTAGCCAGCTGTACGGAGAGGCACACACTTTTGGGAAGCTCTTCCAAATAAGTCTTCCGAGCAACTTTCGGCGTCATCTCGTCTAACTCCTAGTTTTACAACTTTTTTAAAGCATTATATTTCTCTAGATATGCCGATTTTCGCGTTTTCTTGGCCACCTTTGCTTTTTTCGCGGATATTCTTCCATTGTCCGTCTAAGCGATGCACCAAGTTTATCATGAACTATGCCTTCGATTTTGTTGTAAGTAGGGACATGTCGTTGTTCAGAAGAAAAAATATGTCCATTTTGGGAACATATCTGTACCTCCAGACAATCTACCTTCAAAGGAAATACCCAAAATGGTCTTGCATGGGTACCGTGTTGAAGTGGGCCGATCAACTGGTCCCGTCTGACCCCTCCCTTTCACTATATTTTCACTACTTATTCAAGAAATCATACATTGTAAGACTGAGTCGTCTATTACCTTGAAAAAAGTGATTGCATTCCTCCTTCTTCCTGATAATCCACTAACGTCTTTCGGTTATAATTTGAGAGGAGCACATTTCTCAGAAGGATAGTTTCACCAATAGCAATCTGTTCTTGTGGGAGTGTCATTCTGTGATACTCGGACAATATGGCTAACTCGGGGAATCCAAAATGGGCATTTCATTTCGTTTTGTTTGTTCTTAATCGTCCCCATTAGTTGTACTATTTAGGAATACTTGGGGAATTCAGGATTAGTAGTTAGCAGCTACCTAGGACTTCGCTTAATCGTAGAACGAGCTCTTCCATGTTTACAAAGGCTTGTAGTGCGCCGATAAAATGACCCCGTCTGACCCCTCTCTTTCAGTATATTTTCACACCTTAAGACAGTTTGGGTTTGGACACCGTGACGCTCGAGAATTTGACGATACTGAAACAGGTCGGCAAATCGCCGTAAATCCTGAAAGCCTTTTGGAAAACGCTCATGGTGTTGAACAGAAGTAGAGTGTGGGACGCATGCGAATAGCCATGCCCTCTATTCTTTTCAGTAGGCAATTCTTCTTTATTGGAGGTCTTGATGGGCTCCATTAGTTCAGTTCCTGCCTTGACGACTTCTTTTCATTGTTATTCGATAATAATTTAACGATTTTGTAGTCCATGTCCCTTTCTAATCCCATATCCTAACTACCAGTTCTCGTGAAAATTCATTTATAGACAGCTTGTAGGCACTGTTTTACTGCTGTATTATTAAGCTTTTTGGACAAAACTTGATTACTTGTGATCTCGATGTTCGAAAGCAACCAGTTTATAAGGATGTTGAAGTCACTAGCGGTGCTGAATTCCAGTATTAGCCGGCAGTCCGGCAGCAGCAGCAGCCAGCAGCATGTCTACACGGGGATTTCATTCATCGCCATCTCTATCGATCGTGGCCGCATTTTTTGCTTACTCTTCTATCCAGTAATATCGCATAGCCGGGATTTGTTACTTAGTATCCTCAAGTTAATTCGCCATCCAATCATATTGATACATCAAGAGAGACTTATGAGCACTTCCGTACCTCTTTGTGGCCAATATTCAACTTTGACGAATAGTATGAGCTGAACTTCCAAATTTCCCTCTCGTAAACCCGAAAGCCAGCATCTGCTCATCGCTTGCACTTTCTTTCCAAAGTTTTCTGAACATTTCAGGGCTCAGAACTAAATTTGTGGCTGCCGTGCCGGACATGAAACGAATTGCACGACTTTAAAGTTATGGTGTTATTTTTCTTCCTCGGAGAAGTCTTTGACGTGAGCCTATAACGACGACCCATGGGACAACAGTTTTATGTGAACCAGTCCTTCGCAATAACATGAATATGAAAAAAAGATGAAGCGCTCAGCGTTGATCGATCCCTTCCTGAAGCACTCTTCTTTCCTCTTTTCTGTTCAGAATCTGTCGTGAAGTCTAGAGTGACATCAGTGAATGCAGAATTCAGTATCGCAACATTAGGAGCAAGTATTTTGGTGACTGAGAACTCACCAAAGCATGGGAAATTCAGAGAAAACCTGGCTTAGAGCCTTGATCTCCTGACCATTCACCAATGTTGCAAAGGCCCTTCATCGATCGCACGACTCATCAACACTTGTTGACATTTTCAATTGTTTTCGATGATCCTTGTTTGTCAACTTGTTTTTTCGTTGAGGAGTACATTTTGTCTAGTTTCATTTATACTGGTATGTATAATGTTTCTCATTCGGACGATTGTGAGTGGAAGCACAGAGGCATCCTGGATTTACAGATAAATAAGTAATGTCGACATCGTCAAGGTAACCATGTGTGTGCTCTGCGATGATGTGGGCTGGAAAAGGAATGGAGGAGGAGTCACTCCTTGAGAATTTGGAAATCTTGGTTCAGGAATCTTGTCCATTTATCAGATCTATTAGATATTTTGTGACTAATAATCCAAGTTTTACATCGCTAAGTTTTTACCGGTAGCTTTCAAATTTAATCCTGGTCAAAAGATGTCATTATGGAAATTTTCACGCTGAGAGCTCGGCAATCCTCTTTTTTCCTTTGACTTTGTTTCTCACTCCTTTTGTCTTCAATGGCGTCGTCCGTTCCGTTCCTTTAACTTGTATGCCAAATTAGTTGTTATCTGCTGGCTGCTTTACGATATTCTATTTTCATTGTGTACCTACAAATCAGCAATCGGACTCAAAAAGCTTTAACTGTGGCCCCTGAATTTCTCATACTACCGTTCGTTGGTCTGACTGGCCTTCCCTGAATTAAGGTACTTTGTCACTGCAAAAGGAGGTAATGTTTCCAACGGGAATAGGTCTTCAAATGTCAACCTAACCATAGTAGTAAGAACAATCGAGATTCTTTCTTACTTCCTGGTTTTTGCATCTAATCGAAATCTTTTTTTCTTGCAAATTGTTTTTGCTTCTTCGTGAGATACCAATTGTTTTTCGGGCTGATCATGTGTACAGGAATGCGTGAGAGAGATTCTTGAAAAGTAAAATCAGGTAGAATTCCTTCAATCCGACCGAAGAGAGAGATTTTGAACCCATTCACGTAGGCGACAGCCAATACAGAAACCATTTTACCGATTAGGATTTTTCTAGTTGTACTTCAGTTGATTGCCATTCAGATAGTTCTCTGAGCTGTCGGATCTTTTATGAGTAGATTATGAATTCCTTTACTGCTCTTAAAATGAGATTATTGGCAATTACTTCCAATTTTGTGTTCGCAGTAAATCCGATTTTCTCCATTAAGGTGTATGTGGCTGGTCCTTGTAGACGTCCATGCATATGTGGTTGGACGCATGTGTAGAAGGGAGCTGCTGTCTATTAGTTTATTGAATTTGTACTTTCATGCGTAGTGGTTTCCTGGTAACTGAACGAGTTTACTGTGAAACCCTTGATGTTATGAAAGAGTGGAAGTCCCGGAGGAGAAAGAAGTAGCCGGACAACACGTACATATATCGCTCAACGGGGTCATACATCAACGAAGCTCTACAGCCAGATTGCACGACTTGATATAAAACATCGGAGAAGTCGACACTTGGCGTTTATCTCCATGTCTCAAGGGAGTTTATGGACCAACATAGTGATTAATTGGGCAAACTATATGAAAAAGTAAGACTGTTCATCTTTTGGGTTTGCCCATGTCCAGACTTCTTCTTGATGTCACCGGCCCATTCAGCTTGAAGTTTTGCTGCTTTTCAAGATTTGGCTGCAGAATTTGGATATCCATTTCATCAACTTCATAACGTTGATGTGTTTTTACCCTCAGCAACGCCATGCATGTCTGAATGGGTTCGTTCATAACACTGAGTGCTTTTTGTTGCACTTAATTTGTGACTTTCACGGTAGTCATTGGGTGCTGTTGAGCCCATTAGCTGTGGTGCACAAGATGCGGCCGGCAGTGGCAATGTGTAGCAAATCATGAGATATTCATCGGAACTCAATTACGTCCAGTTGATGTGCTGCACTCCGATGCTGACGTGCTGAAGACTTGAAAGTGCGTGTGTCGAATAAAACACGGCACGACGTCCATAAATGAATGTTGTCGTCGTGGCCACGGATGTTTTCCTGGGGCCAGACCAAAAATCGGATGCAAAGTGCACGCGATTTCCAGGGATTTTTGATTCGGACCAAGTGCTTGGCCCACATCGAAAAGTTGCTTCCTCGTTTCTCGAAGATCCTTTAGAGAAGAACAATGCGCACCTTCTTTCTATAATTGGGCTTGCCCCCATAGCTTTACTTGATTACTAAGCAACTATAAATATGTAGTTCCTCGTAAATGGAAGGGAAAAGTAAAGACGGAAGTCACCTGAGTGTGTCGCTCTGTCAAATCTTACCCTTTGTCCCAGTGCAAACTCCGCCTCCTACTTTACTGAGTTATCCTGAACATTCGGAGCTGCACTGTACATCTGGAACTCAATTCTCGAAATTGCTGAATTTTTTGATAGTTCCTTGTAGCCTATAATAAAAATTTATTACGAGTGCTGGATAGCGCAGGAGTCAGGGTGGCAGCTGGTTCTTAATGATTGTTATTCATTTTGCAGTAGCTGGGAACTAAGAACTCTGTTCTTATTATTGACTCAGCTTTCCGTTTTCAGGAGCGTTTTAAGATATGGTATACGATGTTCGGGAGTGGGGAAGGGGAGTTTCTCTGTACTGGGCTTCATAACGCAGTATGTAAGTGGATCTACTACGTCGCTTCGGCTTAGTTTACGAGATCTATTCTGAGCTTGTGTCGGCTTCCCTCTGTTCATCACCGGCTTATTCGGACTAATCCTTTCTGAGACGATGGCACAGTTCTGTGAAGTGTCTTCAGCAGCTTATCTAACACATATTGTCGTCCAAGGCAGATAATTTATTGGATTTTCACGACGACCTACTGCTAACTTCTCAAATCTTCAAGCTTTCCTGCAGGTAGCCCTCGTGCTCTTTGAAAGCTTGTTAATTGCGTCTGAACGTCTCTGATTTTCGATTGTCGACATAGGCCGGAAGTCCGGAGTCCCTTTTCATTTCCGTGAATAAGGAAGCATCAGTCATTGTCTTCTGAGCTGGCATCTGGGACACTGGCTGCCTTTGTTCGTATCTCATTCAAACCTGAATCAAAGCCAAGCTGCACTTTCTGGAATAGTGACCATAATAGTCTCTGTATTTGAAGATTTTTCTTCCGCTATGTAAGTACTTTTTATACTTCCCAGATCTTGTTTTAGCCGTGGACTAATTTAAGAGAGTGGAGGGCTGAGGGTTGTACTATCAGCCTATCAGTCACCGAAAGGTCCGGTGGATAAGACGATTGTTGCCGATGGGTCGGAACAGTCAGCCCTCAAAGTTCTTGCTTAACGTTGATCTCTCATATTGGTGACAGCTACCAAAGTACAAGGCGGACGACGTTGACATGAATTCTACTTCAATGCTATGGTTATTATGATCCTTTCCTTGGATGTTCTGGGTTATTCTAGGAATGTGTCATAAAGGAAGGCTCAAAGCGTTCAATTCAGTAGGTTTGTAGTGAATTACTACAAAATGTGCCTCACATTGACCAATTCAGCACTAATAGTTCCGATGGAGAGATGGACGAGATATAATATTTTGTTGTTTTGTACTCTACAAATGGGAAATTGACAGCTCTCTATAAAACCGAATGGATTCAGAGTATTTAGACAAGGGTTTACTAAGCTGTGAGAGTGCTGGTTTCCTCGTCTACTGCGAAGCAATAAGTTATCGTTGCCTTTGACGTCTTTCGAAATGCCTTTCTCGCCCATCTGAACGCATTCATCCTGAAGCAATTAGCTGAAGTTCGAATTCTCTCGGGAAACGGGCTATCCATAAAAACATGAGCTTCGGCTTGCCTCAACAGCATTTAGCAGCACAGAGTATCTGTTTCATGGCTAAACGAACTTCAGATGTCCGCCTTTTCGCTCGAATTTCGCCTCTTTATCTAACATTCGATCTGCAATAGACTCATTTCCAGCTATACTTTTTCAATTGCCATTTAAGCCGTATACCGATCCTTCCCATTCACTTTGACTACTACCTCCACACTAAGCCTTTGTTTGATTCGCTACCGTGCTTGGCGTTTTCTTTAGCTATAGGGATACAAATGGAAAAGAGATTTAGGGGCACAGTTGGCGACAAGAATTGTTACTGAGACTTCTCCTGGGACTATCTAGTAGCCCTCAAGGGTAACACAAAGTTCACGGTCCGGTTGAAAAATTGAGTTGATAGGGCATAATAAGAGCCCCAAAACCGGATTCGTCGACGTCCACGCTCGAGGTGGACGAGTTGCCAAGCTTTAAAGGTTGCACCATTCGCACCGGCACCCATACCTTGCACGCAGGCAGCGTATTGCAGCCAGCTGGCGTATGCCATGGCGTTCGCATTCGGACGACTCGTTCATATAGCCTTTCTATGCAACTTCTGTCGTCACATTCTCGTACAACTCTTCGACAGAGCGGCAGCCGTCATTCATCAGACTTGGTTTCCTTCACGGTATAATTACTTGGAAAATGCTGCTTTGAGCTTGGTAAATAATAGTTAATTTTCAAGCGGTGTTGTAATTCTATTATTTGAGAAATTCAATACATACGGAACCATAGAGGCGTAGATGATGTCAAGCTCAGAGTTCTGATTCGCCCACTCGTCAATTACGTTGGTATCAACAATCGAGCTCTGTCCCAAACGCTCCATTTACAGCGGAAAGCTCCGCCCACTCACGTGTTTAGGAAATTGTAAAGTCATACAGCATCCACCATCTCTGGTGATGTCTGTAGAGGGATTTGCTCCACTTAAAACCTTGTCACCATATTTAACTCGACATAATACCCAATAGATCAAGTAATAATTTGGATAATTGAAACTTGGCCCTTTCCATAAACGTTTATCATCGTTGACAGTTCTGTTCCCTGTCCTTTTCCTACTAATTGCTTACGGGTTGATGAAGCATAGCCACGACCCATACAAATAGACGTTCACATGAGTAAACAAACATAGTAAATGCCATTCATCTTCAAAAAGAGACGTAACTGTGAGTGTGGGCTCCTCTGAATGTTTTCCCCTTCTTTCTTATTACATTTGAAGGGTAGGAATGAGATACGATAGGAAATTCTGGAACAAATAAGTGCCCTCCCACTCTTCATCATTCCTAACCTCTATATTATTAGCCCCGAATGTCATTAAATGGTGATGTCATGCGGGTTTCCCATTGAGAACGTGCCACTGAAGTGTTTTCACACTTTAATAAATCATATAATTTTCTGTTTATCCCCTTGGGGACCTCTCATTTGAGATAGTAAAGCTGGGACATGAAAAACCTGAAAAACTTCGCGCTTTCTGGGAAAAAATCAGGCTGCACACGACAGCTTAAATCGGTTTGGATGACTTGTGACTTAGCCATAGAGACGTAATCGCTTGTTTGCGTAAATTTCACTGAGTTCTCTTAGCGTTAAGTAAATCTACATGGACCTGTTTACAGTCATTCGAGTAAAGAGGACGATTTTCCCGCGCACAGTACACCACGACACGATCCTTTGCTAGTTGTCTCGCACAGCGGCGTGCTCATCGTTTCTCATTGTCAGATATGAGCCAAAAGACACGTTACCATGCTTACCGTGTGCTGAGGAATTGTTAGGAGGGATGACGGTTTTTTTGAGTGGGAATGTAGAGCTACGAGACAGCTAACAAAGACTCCCAGATGGAATCCGTGAAGTATCGTGAATTCGAGTGTGTTGGCCGTGGAGCTCATAACAGCAGAGGTTTATGGTAGTAAGGATAATGCACCTGCTGAAGGACATATAACAGCATGCTAGCAAGGGCCGTCAACATCAACAACATTTGAGTTCAGGGTTTTGTGTTGGCTTACTGTGAACCGCGTTCCCGCCCTACTTTTCTAACTCTTTCGACGCAATGCCTACCATTCCTGGGACTGGAGTTGCGGATACACTTTTACCTCCTCTCATCGCTTGGTAACACACCGTCAACCTGGAAACGGGGTTATCTGCTGTTCAAGGATCTTGGGAGCTTTTAATTGCAATTTTGTCTGAAAGGTATTTGATTCGAAGCTTTCAACCTTAGATTGGATTTCTCGCACGTTTTTGTGGATCCCAACACTGCAGCACTAAATGAAACAGGGAATTGAACGTTAGGTCTCTGATAAATCGAGCACTGATAGTCCTTGATATCTGATGATACTTCACTTTCTTATGAGATGCAAATTTGGTATGATCATGCCTACGTGACTTCCCCATCGCTTTCAAGTCTCGCACTGCGAAAGATCTGACTCCCGGAATTTGTTTCACAACATCCCTATCCATTACTCTCATTAAAGATGAGGGGCGTAATAGAGCACATCTAGGACAAGTAGAGTGGGAGGATGGTGTTATTCGGGTTTTTATACAGCTGGGCCTTTTTCACCTCGTGCGTCATAATAAGAGTAGATTTTCGATATTCCTGGAATCACTGGTTAGCAGCATTACATGAGTGAGTACGGAAAATTACATACTTCAACTATCGTATGACGTAGTTTTGCGTACTATCCACTATCACATTTGCTGATTATGTTGGTTTTCGGGTAGAATTCTGGCATCTTTCAACCGATCTTCAGCAGCTCTGAATCTTTTTAGTTCATAACTCGTATTTGTTGATTCAGAATTCAGAAAGAAACCTGGATTCTCTCTATGAGTGGATGGATTCTTTTGGTGTAATATTTACCAGTTTACCTTCTTTATTTCCATGAAAAAGCCAACTGTCTATTTGATTTGATTCAGCTTTTTCTTTTGGTTGTTTTTTGCCACTTTAAAGAAATGATTGAATTCCGGGATTGAATAGCTATCAAATTGCAGTCTCATATTTTTGCTAAATTGCATATCTTTTACTTCCTTGACCTGTGAGAAGATGGTATTTTCCACAATCCTGGCTTCTGATGTTTGAGGAAGGGGACAAGCTCTCCATTTTCCGATTCTATTTTTATTTTCTATTTTCCGTTACTATTTTTTCATGTATATAGTAAGGGAATTAAGAAATTCTGAGTACACTTAAGGCACACACAGGCTTGATTGAATCAGCGACTACAAGTCGGGGATCTTTAACCATTTAGGGCAGTTTATTTTGGGTACTGTAGATTAAGGAACATACATAGTCAAGAGAATCTGCTCATTTCAGTTATCCTTCTACAATTTTCCAATTAGTAACCTATTGATGATCTGATATCTTGTTAGATTCTCTCAACAGTGCGCATTGTAATGCTCAGTTGCTCTGCAGCCTGGAACCCTGCCTTCCTTTTAGAGCGACATGACGGATGAAACTTCAATCGAGCATTCTTCCAGGCTGCAGAATTGAGCTATACGATCCTTTGTCTTGGCGTGTAAGATTGATGAAAACAATCGAGTTTGTAACTGCTATCCGCGTGGCACAACAATGGGCTCCTACGACTCTGACAGCACTGAGTGCTTGGCGATTTCCTCACTAAGCAAGCGGTATCCATTTCGTTCCAGAACATGAAATTTGCTTCTTTTTTTCCCAGAATCATTTTCCCATCTAATACTTAGCCTCCCAGTCAATCTCTGCCTAATTTCTGTATCTAGACCTTTTTCCTCCTATACTCAGACATGGTTTTTCATTCTTTTGACTTTTTTTCGAAACTTCATTCGCATTTAGTTCATGGTTTGAAGGCTAGAGCTTTATGAGGACCAGTGGAGTAATCATTGTCAATAGGAAAATGTCATCCTGTGCATGTTCTGTCGGACTGACATATGTAGGTGATCATATGGGGAGGGAAAACCACTACCCAAACAGCGTCAACGCAGTTTCAGACGAAGATCAATGTGAATAATGGAAGGTATTAGCTATAGGTTTCCAACAGGACGGCATTTATATATGACTATGACGATACTTGCGTGTTAATCTCTGATTTACCACGCGTTCCGGAGCTCCTGCTTAAATTCGTAAGTGCCATGTCTCCTTTTTCCTCTTCACAGCCGCTTTTCGTTTTGCTTTCGCATTGTTCTGAACTCTTCCAGAAGAAATAGATTCGATTGATTCTGAGGTGAAAGCGTTCACTTCGAACTATTCTCATTTTATACTTTTTTCACGAAATCGTGAAGTCATTCCACGAATTTTACGAAAGAATCGTTCCATATAGTTTTCCTGGTCAGAATTTGTGGTTATGTTCTGCCCTATTTCGGAAGTGACGTAGTGGAATTTGGAACTACCCTATGGGGATGGAAAGCTAGAATTGAAAATCAATTTTTATTGTTATGCTTGACAGCGCTATCCGATACGCTCCTATGACTCCTTTCCGAAATCCAGTCGGCAAGTTTTATGACTGTGTAATAAAATACATTTCGAAAGGGATTGGTGTCCTGTGAGAGATCCATGGGGCCCAAGACCTTCATACGAATTTATATGCTCGAGTACGATTTTTATTTTATGCCTTTTGTAACAATAGATCTGGAAACCTAAGTGGGAACTTCATCCAGACCTTCGTTGGAAACAATCGATACGTCGATCGATTTGATGCATTCCCTGTTGAATATCGTTCTAAGATGTACCGGCTACTACTGCTTCCTGGACGATTCCTTTCCAAGATTCTGTGGGAACAGCGGCAGCTGTAAGCCTGTGCCATACAGTTCTCCTATTAGGTAGTCTTTGGAATTGTTCGAGGGAAGTTTTCTGTATAGAGGGATACTTAGTCATATTTCATTGTTTGACATCCTCCCAGATTGGAAGTAAGGTGGGAAAGCTATAGATTTGAGAAAGTCAGCCCGTAGGAAGTAGCAGTGGGATAGTACTCAGAAAAAATTAATGTACTTCAGGTATTATATTATTATATAACTTTTTTATCACCAGTATATTAATGTATTGAAGTTAATGCACTGGTTATAAAAAAACGGTGGAAAATTGAGTTAATAAAAGTGACATGGGACTTTCTCAGCATTGTTCATAGAGCGCCATTTACGTCATATTTTCCCAGTTGCTTTTAGAGTGTCAGCTGTATACTCATGGTTCCTGTCTATTTACATTAATCCTTGGCCTAAAATCGCATCATTACGTCATTCCCAATGGTATTCATCATCAGAAGCATTTATTTGCTAGCTTTTTATTCATGAATCTGCACCACCAGTTGCTGGGTAACTGACAGAGGGAAACGGCAAACAAACCAAATAGAATTCGTTGCTGTTTCCTAGTTGATTGGACTAGAGGGGATTTGGTGGTTTCATGGAATGACAGAAGAACTTGGTCATTTGTATGTTCAAAATTTTTGTTGCTTCTTTGTATTGAAAGACGTCAGTAGGCCATCCTTCCCACTGCAGAGTCCGATCTATCAACGGCCAACACACGATATTTTCCCAACGATTGCAGCCCCTAACACTTTCCTTTTTTAAGACTGTTCTACTCAGATTGTCAAATGGTATCAAGTTTAGAAGCAAATGTCGCCCCATTCCTATCCCGTTTTAAGGCTAACACGGCTTTAAGAGATATCATCTTCTTAGATTTTCATTTCAGAGAGGACATACGTGACTTGGAACCGAATGCAAAATTGAACCTCCCTTGGCCTACAGGAATTTTACCCGTCCTTCCGGTGCCCATTTATTGGTTCAAAACTTTTTTATAGCATGAAAACATGTTGGATGGTCTATTAGGCCCTTATTTGCGAGTCGTACATAAAATTAATGAATGCGTGAATACATGACGTCTATGGAATGAAGGACTTTGTCAGCAGCAGACGCCTTTCTTTTTCGCTGCAGCTTCTTCCAACATCCCTTATGTCCATTATGGCTTCCCAACACACTATGTACTACTGCATGATTACTGCGTTAACGAATGCCTTTTGTTTCGGGCTCTTTGTCTTTCACAGAACATAGCCACCTCGACGATGCCGCAGTTCTACTTTTTTTCCTGCTACTTTGCCTTTAATAACCATTTTTGGAAACCCATATCTGCAATCCGTCCGGGTATGATTTTTTCGGAAGTAGGCCCGTTTGGGAGGATCAAAGCACTGACTTGATCGTTGGCTGGCCATCGCAAATCATTGTATAGGCCGCATATGCATTCAAATCACCACAACAGTTATGTTGCGGGTGCATCCCAAAGAGGGGATCCAGCAAAGCCAAAGACCTACATCCTTTACCTTTCCGCGCCTTTTTTTTTGGGAGCACAGTCATGGCGCATTGTCACCGATTAAGCCTTCGCCAATGAATGTGTAGTTCTATGGTTCTCTTAATATCGTCCGCGATGAATTTTGATATTGCTACTTATAATTAACCCGGGTTTTTTTTTCGCTTCGCTGTCAATGCCCGGAAATCTCGTGCCATTCGGTACCTCCAGAACGGAGTAATAACTTGCTCTATCGATGTATGTACTTGTTGCTACAGCGTTTCTCGGTAACACTGGGAAGTGCAAGGCC
Source organism: Haemonchus contortus (assembly GCA_000469685.2). Taxonomy (NCBI): domain Eukaryota; kingdom Metazoa; phylum Nematoda; class Chromadorea; order Rhabditida; family Trichostrongylidae; genus Haemonchus; species Haemonchus contortus. Next base: position 45,188,740 of record LS997563.1, read on the forward strand.
ATTTGAATCACTATGGTCGAATAGCTTTGGTCTCTGCTCTTACCAGTGGTCTCTCGTGTCGTCTTGCAATTTATTGAAAATTTCTGAAAATTCAAAAGCTTACTTCCTAGTGCTGAGATCATCTAGAGCTCGCGTCCTTTCAGTGCCCACTTTATCATATTTTTTTACTTTTAAATCTGTTGCAGTTCTAACCGAATATGTAGGTTGAAAAGTTTTATGGGGTTATAAATTAAGCTTTTACCAGCCGTTTTGAGTGAGCTTTTGTTTTCACTGATTCTGCAATTTCGCTCTCCCCAATGGTTTGATGAAAAGCCAAAAAAATCTTTTCTCAACTAAGCCGGTCTTTTCATCATTCTGGTGGATGAAAAACCTCGGAAAATGGCAGAAGTCCTGCGTTTGCATCTCCCGAATGATCTGATACCAACTAACTGCCCCGAAAAAGAATAGGGCATCCTAGGCATCCTTTGAGCATAGTGTGGGAGTAGCGCCAGTTTGCATCGTCTCACCTTCATGTTCCTGGAAGAATCGATTTAGACCGGCTTAAAGGGAACTTAAAAGGTCCTGTAAAGCTTTGGATTTGATTTCTTATGCTCTGCTCTCATTAAATACCTTTTACTTGATTGCGTTCTTTTTTACTTCACAATTTGGTCAGAGCACTTGGGAACCATTTAATCAGGCTTTTCCATTCATTTTAGCATACGTCGTCTTTTTTTGTCTTGCCGTAAAACTCTCTTCTCGTTTCTGGTCATTGTCTTTCGAACTCAAGTGTCCCTTCGGTGGTTCTACAATTCTCGAAAGGATTCATTTTTATCATGGTCATACTCAGAAGATTTTTGTATGTTCGTTAGGGTCATGTTAAATGTATTATTCATTAGGTAACATTGATGAGCGCTCTTTTATTTACGACGAAAAAGCTTTTGTGACCTCTATAGAGAATGGCTGGAAAGCAGATGCTGTTAGGATAAACTAATTCTTAAAACTATTTAGGTCTGTTTGAATACATCCAATTATCTTCCTTCTGAGAAGCGCCATCTGAAAGTGCAAATGTTGGAAGTCACACCAGAATCCAACAATTTTATTGCGCATTAGTATAGAAAACTTATTCAGTAGAAGTTCATCGCCCGAATAAGTAGGTAGTTGGAGGGAAGGGGGTTTAAAAAGTCATAAAATCGAGGAACGGAGCTTTGGCAGGGATGGGCCGTGCCGCCGGTGCCCATAGGCTCCGCCCTTCATTAGATTCCTCGCAAAGGCAGAACCCCCTTTTCATTGCGTGAAAGCTTTTTCTCTAATACTAGGCGATAGTGGTGTATTTTTTTATACGTCCGTCTAATTGACACGATGAAATAGCTGTTTGATTGAAATTGTAAGATGTGTTTCGTGAGACTGATGGACGATTCCTACTGTAGGACATTAATGTCTCCATGTTGGTGGATGAATTAATGATGGAATTTGAACCATAATCCTCTTCTATCAGTCCTATACCAATAGCCAAGCTTGCCCAGAGTTGGTTGAATTCCAGATGTGCTCATGATCGGCATTTACCTACTGTGGTAATGATAGTTTAAATGATTTTTGTCATCTGTTCCACCTCAGCATCATCAACTGTGTCCGGTTGATCATCGATTTTCTCGAGCGGGCGCCAGTAACGTCTCCATTGGTCTCTGTCGCGAGCTAGAGCGGTCCAACGGATCGTCCTCGCTTCAAAGACACCAGGCACAGCATTTCTTTCATTCAGAGCTTTCTGGAGAAGCCTGACCATCTAGCTTGAAGCTGTCCTCCTGTTCCCTTGACGTCCCGGTGGATCCAATCAGTAACCGCCCTGGTCCAACGGTTGTCACTATTCGCATAACGTGTCCGGCCCACCTGATCTCCGATTTCTTGGCGTAATCAACGGCATCCCTGATCGTCGTTCGATGTCAGAGTTCAGAATTTCGGGTTCTCTTCTGCTCTTGCATGAATAGAGAATTTTCGAGCATCGTACTTTTCAAAGCGCATTGAACATGCTGACAGCATGTTCCCTTCCTGCTTTCGTAGAGTCCAAGTGTCTGAGGCGTACGTCAAAGCAGGAAGGGCAGCACTGTGAAAAAGGTGAACGCGGAGCCGGATGTTCTTTGTCTTCCTCACTATGGTACTCCCTCGAAGTCTCAAATGCTCCCCACGCGGAGCGTTTCCTTTGCTCAACTCTGATGCACTTGTCACCAGTACTTCCAATAAATGCCGTGGCTTTCATAAGTAAGTGGCTGTTTGAATTATAAAATACTTACAACCCCCTACTCAGTTATGCTTTGCTATTCTTGCTGGGTATCTGGTGCTACCCAGAGCAGCCAGGGCTCTATCCATGATTATGCTAAATTATGCAAATATCGTTTTCATTTAGAGGCTTGTCGGGAAAGGAGGACGAGCTAAATCGGCTAATGAACGTGCTAATTATATCCATCCTGTGTTTGGGTTGTCTGTTTATCATCTGTCTATCTCGCCGCCGCCCAAATTCTGACAGCCTGAGTAGATGTTGACATGGGTATGAATCGAGTCAGACAGGCCTAACTAGTAAGTTATAGGATTTGTTATTGACATAGTATTAGATGCCTGTCCCTTTACTGATGCGACCGACTTTGTGTTCGGATCGAGTAAGTCCGGAGCTGTCCATTTAAAGACCAGATGGCTCGCTCCTTGGGTGGACCTCTAGAGCTCCAGGAGGCGAAAACAGCAGCAGGAACGCTGAAATAAAGTCTAATTCCTCAGCCTGATCGATGAAATTATCCATTTTTCATCTAAATGCGATTCCCCTCAGGGGCTAGCGAGTGTGATCCCCTGTGTAAGGATTCTTAAGCCAATTCTTGATCCTGGCAAGCCTTTTCTTGATGGTTTCCATGCTAGTGGCTGGGGACACAACATCCAACATCGCCTGAATTACGGAAGAGTCCCGCTAGGCTTTCATCGAAATCGTACACAGTCGGACATTGGCATTTCCAGCTTACATATTCATAAAGAGTAAGGAGTACTTATTGCTGCCAGGTTTCTTACCGAAGAAATCTGGAAAGGTTCCATTGAGGCGTTCATTCAAAAACGCCTTTACTACCCTCCTCTCGTTCTAAGAGTCAACCATTGATAAATAACTGTTCAATAATTCGATATCAGTGAATATAGCCAGTTCCGTAAGATCTTCTTTCTCCTTTGATGGATTACTTATCTTTTACAGGCGAGACCCATTTGATGGATGCTTGAAACCCTTGTTCTACTCTATTCTCTGGATTCAAGTCGTTTTCATCTCCCCTCTAACATTGCATAAATGACGGTTTGGTTGTACTGGAAATTCAAAGCTCTAATTAATGCCATCTGTTTGACACCGTGAAATCCCCTTTTTTTCTGGCGTAGAGGACGTCCTTCATTGAAATGAATTCTCAATGGGTGGCTATTCCCACTGAAAAGCATCCCAACGACACTTTTATCGGGAATCGCAGAATTTGTCACGCTTCTCTAATTTTTTTGTTTTTGTTTTGGTTATTCAATCATGTGCAATCAACTGCAACCAATACTGAGCCTCCTTCAGTTGTGGAACGGTTTACGTTGAGGAGAAACTTCTGGAAGTCTTCTTTGTACCTTATTTTCCTTATGTTGAACTCTTCCGATGATTCTGTGATCGTAGTCTTGCATTGCCCTGCATTCTCGGTATTGCTTGGAATCACCATTGGAAATATCTTAATCGACTAGATTTGATTGAATCGCTTTGTACAAGCATGCTCAGCAGAGAACAAATTGAAAATGAGGTAGCTTCCTGCTAGTTCCTGAACTGAATGTACCTACCCATAGGCACAGGCTTCACCTACGACCGTTCTCTTTGGAAGAGTTGAACGGTTAAATGTACGACGACAGTTCTGTCAGCAAATAAGTACGTTGTAAACTAATAAATATAGATAAAGTTAACACGACCGTAAATCCGGAATCTTATTGTGGTGTACAATACTGAGAAATCTCATGAATGGTCTTGACAACAAATTGAATTAGAAGATAATTTTTTTGTTTTTTTTTCTGAAGGTTTACATTTTACACACATATTTTCGGGTCAACATAATACGCTCATTCTGGCTAGAAAAAAGAATTTTTTTCATGATCATGCAGTTAGTCCCGACGGAAACGTCTCGTGCTTCTCTCTTGCGGTGATTTTTGGCTTAATGTGATTGTATTGGATGCTTCCATGGCTATCCCGTCGACAATCGTAACGTCAAGTTCCTTTGCTGAACGTGTAAGCTGATGGATGTAGGGTCTTTGCCCTTATATTGACAACTGCGGGCCGGTGTAGTTTCACAGGTGGAGGAGCTTCTCTGTTCGCGTTGTGAAAGGTGTGTGATTTCATGAAAGGGATTGTCGACTTGTTGAGAGCAAATATGATAATAAGTGGTTATTAGTCTGGACTAGGACCAGTATTGATTCACATTTTCCTTCATTCACTTTCATCCTAATAACGAAGCTGCTACTAACCTACTATTCTTGCCGTTGTGTTTCTCGAGTACATCGTCTCCGAATCTTAAAAGAATGTTCGGTTGGAATAGGCCAGAGAAGTACGGCGCAAGCTTGGCTAAAAGCCTTTGTCAAAATAGGGGGACGGAACATTTACCCAGAAATCAATGGACGCGGCGAGTTTCGTGGCGTTTTGGAAGACTTTGGTACCTATCATTGGAGCGCAAACTTGAAGTAGAGTAGATTAGTATGGTCAGCTGATCTTACCAATCTACTCTACTTCAAATTTTGACCCCAATGGTAGACGCTAAAGTCGTTTAAGTCGCCACGTATTCCGCCGCGCGATTTGCCGCGTCCATCCAGTTCTGGTGAATGTACCCATATCCGTCAAAATAGGCGGAAATCAAAAAAGGAACGTATTAAACACATCATGAAATATAATTTAAAACATCGTTCTCATTTGTAACATACCATGTCACTGGCCCAGCTACTCCTAGAATATTTATTGAGATACGAAAAAAAACCTAGAATTCCTTTTCGGAAGGGTAAGAAAATGGTGCATGTGCCGATTAGGTAGTCCGAGGATTAAGACTGTAACGATTTGACCAGATTCGGTGAGGGCAAATCATTTCCGTCTTTTGGTACGGGAAATTTTGTTCCAGCACCGTTTCAATCAAGAGAAAAAGCTTGTTTATGCATTAGATGCTATCTGCAAGCCACATTACAGAAGGAATAAGGTCTCAGAGTGTTACAAATGTCGAATACGTGCATAATCCGAAAACTTCGTCGATTTTAAGCAATTTTTCCTTTGTCTCGGCTCTTCTACTTTTATTGTATTTTTTTCAAACGTTTTATAGCTGCGCTCGTGCAATTTCTACAGGCTTAATAATTAATTATTCCTTGGCTTTATGCTTAACCCTACCAGCATCGATTCATATCCAGTAAACGCTCCATATAAATTCCTTCATAATCGCTGCCCACAATTGTGCTCTATTCAGGATACGTGTTGACGTCTAATTGTGACGTGGTATGTTGACAGTAGATGAGTTATACGAACAAATAGGAAGCTAGTGGGAAACTGATCCGTACGAAATAGCGTAAGCTGCTCTCTCACTAGTCCCATGAAAATCGTTTTTGAAAGCCTCTATAACCCAAAATCTTAATGGTCGTGACTGAGGGATTGATCGTGAATCTTAAGAGCTCACGAAAGAGATAGAGTTACATTTATTTAGAAAAAAAGGAATTTATCCACAGGGCAGCGCATCGATTTTTCAGGCTATGTTCAAAATGGTTTTTAACCACGCCTTATTTTCCTGAATCTTCTCAAAATTGCGTTGTGTTTATGTCATTACTGGACTTCATTTCAATTGTGTTTTCCAAGCAAAGTCATCCTGCCATTTGAGTTACAGATGTTTGAAAACCGGATTTTGAGAAAAAATGATCTATGAAAAGGACGAGACCGAAAAGGTCCTGTTCAAAATTGTCTGCGAACACCGACAGTTTCTCATCATTTAGCAAATGAATAACGTTGTTTGATTCTATTTTTGCTTTCTTTATCTTTTACCTTTTTGTTTTATCGGTATGATACCGTAATGGAGTTATTTTTTTAGAGAAATTATTCAATTTTCTGGCTAGGCCGTAAACATTCCATAGAATTTTCTGGAATTTCCATTTTGCCCAGCAAAGCGGCAACTAGCTTTTTTTTTGAAAGCAGAACTGATTCCCGAGTGATTTCGTCGTTGTGTTCGCTATGCGGCTGACGCTTGGCGTTAATTGGAAAACTGCTCGCTCCTTTTTAGCCTACTGACGCATTTGTTTTTCTTTCTGGCTTTCATGCCCTTTACAGTGAAATAAGAAAAAGGTAGTAGGGGTGCCAAGGGAAGAGCAGATATGCGGGGTCAATCATTTTGGTAGATTGTTGAAGATTCATTGGTTACAAATAGCGAGAACCTCAGACTTCTGCTTGGTATGGAGCCTTAGATTGAATTGTTGGTCTGTCCCAATGGTAAAGGGTTGGATTCCTTGGTTTGGAAACACGCTCCGCGACGAGTCTAGCCTTTTCACTTTGCATACCGTCACATTTCCATCATTACTCGGCGTGATACTATATGAGGTGAATTTTTTCTTTTTCGGTTTCTTTCCCTTCGCTCAGCCTTTGATGGAATCAGGTGTGTTGCGATTCTATCGTCAAGACGATAAGGTCAACCCTCACTTGCGACTTGCGTCCCAGCTCGCGATTAAAATTTACATCTTTTATCGTGTGAGTAGGAGTAAGGTAACCGCAGTGGAACTTCAAGGGGAGACGTAAATTTCTTTGTACTCCAGCTTTTTTACTCAGTTTTTCAATCCCTGTCCAGCTTATTTCAAATTCATATTTATTTTCCGATGCTTTTGATTTTAAAAGTTTTTATCTATAAATGCATGTATACCTGTGACGAAAACGATGTGCTCTCAATTGTTAGGAATTGTCACACTGAAATTGGCCTCCTCCCTGCCTCGCAACGCTTTGCGCCCCACCTTGTAGTGCGCGACCTTGTCTCGGCGATAGAATCGCACCTTTCTCGACAGATCCTATTTACGACAGTCCACGTTCCAACGGCGAGGTCTCGATATTGCGCCATGCATTGTTCGAACTTGAAACAGTCTTTGTTTAATTATAATATAGTTATTTAATGAAGTTATGATAGAATAGGGACGATAGGATTGCCAGATGGGCACTTTGCCTTAACACGGAAGAATTCGATAATAGTTCATTCTCTAGCGTTTGTATAAAGGTAAGTCACGTAGCACTATCGTTCTAATCGGTTCCAGGAGGTTTTTTGATCTAGAAAACTGTTTGAGTAATAATCAATTGGCTTTTCGACTCAAGGCCCTGATGAAATCATAGAGGCCAAAAGTCAGCTGAATAAAGTTTAAAATCTTGGGTAGGCGAGAGCTGGCACAACCCGAATCCAACGCTAGTTTGGCGATATAAATAGTTCTGATGTTGGAACGCCTATTTTTCTCCTTCTCGGAATTCATCGGAAGTGCTTCGCTGATTTTGTTAAAATCTGATGCAACTTCCAATTATAGTTTTTGTAGCAGTTTCCTTCACCAGGAAGCTCGTCTAGTTAGGCTTGTGACGCTGGTATCGATTCCACTTCGCACCTTTTCTAACGTAGTATAATTTTGTTTGCATAGATAGACCGATGACGCATTTTGCATGAATTCAGGCCCCTAGGTTTGGGCTAATACTACTCAACATACCTATTAGGTTGGTGCAAAAGAAATGCAGGTTTTTTGTTTTACTAGTTTCAACACTATTTTTTTAAAGAGAAGCCTTTTTCATGGGGTATTATACATTGTTGGAAAGCTTATTCTTTGCGTTTTTTAAATATGTATATGGAATTTCATTCAAATCGCTTAATTTTTAAAAAATGGGGTTTTTATTTTCAGATGTCTAATCGCAATTTTCGTCAAATTCACTTCTATAGTTCAAACTGGGTCGGACTGCCGCTCAAACCGCTCGAAATATCAACGAAGTTTGGGGCCAGGGAAGTGTGAACGAATGCACAGTACAAAGTTGCAACGTTGGTTCCAAAAGTTCCGTGCCGGCAACACCAGCTTCGAAGACGAACCACATGGCAGCCGTCCACCAACACTTGATAATGATGTCGTGGAGCTTCTTTTTGGTCCAACCACTGAGCAGATCGTCTCCTGTTGTCATAAAGTATCCATTTCTCATCGCAAGTCACAATCCGTTCAAGAAATGGATCGCTGGCATTGCGCAAAAGATGAGCCGACGGTATCTCAAAACGACGATTTTTCTGACTTACGGTCAATTCATGCGGAACCCATTTGTCAAGCTTCTTAGTCTTCCCAATTTGCTTCAAATGGCGAACAATTGTAGTGTGATGGACATTGAGTTCCTTCGCAATGTCTCGTGTCGTTTTGTGCGGATCAGCTTCGACGGACGCCTTCAGTTGATCGTTATCAAGTGTTGGTGGACGGCTGCCATGTGGTTCGTCTTCGAAGCTGGTGTTGCCGGCACGAACTTTTGGAACCAACGTTGTACTGTGCATTCGTTGACACTTCTCTGGCCCCATACTTCGTTGATATTTCGAGCGGTTTGAGCGGCAGTCCGGCCCAGTTTGAACTCATAGAAGTAAATTTGACGAAAATTGCGATTAGACATTTGAAAATAAAAACCACATTTTTTTAAAATTAAGCGATTTGAATGAAATTTGACTTACATATTTGAAAAACGCAAAGAATAAGCTTCCCAACAATGTATAATACCCCATGAAAAAGGCTTAGTTTTCTTTAAAAAAATTGTGTTGAAACTAGTAAAACAAAAAACCTGCATTTCTTTTGCACCAACCTAATATTATCATGGTATATAGGATCCACGACTTGTGTGTAGGGATAGGTATATTTCAGAGATAAGCATGAGATAAACAGCTGTGACAGAAAGACGAGGTGCAGGTTTTTATATGGTGATGGTTTCTTTGGTGCAGTAATTGTCCGCCGCTCCTTCGAATCAGTAACAGCTATGCTTTCTAAGCCCTACAAGAAATAAAAATGAAGCCCAGCGATTATAAAAGTAATGGAGCAGGAATCCAGATGTTAGAAAATGAATGGAGGATAGAATCCAGTAATCACTTGCCAACTCGAGAAAAAGTAGATAGGGGATACTGAGCAACACTGGTCAGACCCCCGCGATGACGTACTTCGGATGACGCTACGGACGTAAGCTCGTCGCGAGGTATGAACTCAGGTTGAAGAATAGCGTATAAAAACTGCTGTTCTTTACGTATGAGTCTGCTCTTATATGAGCAGACATTTTTTCCAATAGCTTATCCCACTTTATTACAGCCCTTATTACTCAATTTTACCGTGGAATTTTCACTTGGGCTTGAAATTGTAGTTTTCATCGGGCAAGGTAATAAAATTGCTCAACAATGTTAACCTGAAAATCATTCTTTATATTTATCAATCGTCCTTTTTGTTGCTTGAAGAGAGGAGTTGAGGAAAGTCGAAAGAAAAGAGTGTGGTGATTATGGAAAATGATGCAGTTGATTCCGACCTGAACTGTTTTTTGTTTAATCCTAAATTTATACACAAAATACCTATAATTCACAACATTTTCGTAATACGATTAGTGGTCTATACTTCGATTGCTGCATTGTCACAAAGCGCGAGCGAATGTCTCGCCAAACCGGTTCGGAGAACACTCGGCACCAAACGGTGCCTCGTAATCCCCACCTTTTTGTGAAGGCTATTACAGCTCTCATTAAATTGTGTCCCACTATGACCTAAATAACTCGAGGGTGAAGAAATGTAGTCATTAAAAATAAATAAATTCAATGTGAAAGTAAATGGCAAGTAAATAAAGGGAAATGGTAAGGTTTCGTCCTGTTATGAGCTTCCCCTATTTGGTTCAGTGCGCATTTCTTGGCCAAATCCTTTTTTATAGCATTTAGAGAATTCCAGACACGGTCAGCGTAGTTCAAGCCCATTTTCAAATTTCGTGTCATTTCTGATTATTTCAAGTGCCAGGTTGTTTTCCTCACGAAAAGGGCATGATATGAGAGGTTTACGTCCGCTTAGTGCGGTATCTAAGTAGTATCGCCTTAGACTATGAAAGTTCTCCGAAATTTCTATACTCGGAGTGATCTCCGTCCAAAAGGCGTGGCTCCTAGTCGCTGCCGTTGGCGAATCTCTGCTGCCTTCCTTCGTCGTGCTCTCCTAAGCGTTTTAGCGTTCAATAGCTGCTTAGCTCGGACTTATTTCCGCCCACGTTACTAATTATGCTAAGTTGTGTGCCCACCATTTGACCATTGATGTTTCCGTATGTGCCGTGCTATCGATCCGTACGAAAATCGATAAATCGATTTGTTTTCTTCAGATATGCAGACGTCTAGTAGTGATTCAACGTCAAGGCGCAAGGGTATTATATGTAGTAGAACGGTGAGTCCTATTTTAGTAAAAATTTTTGTTTTGTTTTGTTTTGTTTATACTTACCAATTTTTACTTCACGTTGGGCAGTATAGTATCATGCATGCAGGTGTATTTTTTTATTTTTGAATGAAATTATAGTCAAATTTTCATTTAACTCCTTCAGTCTAACCGTAACTTCTGGTTTATTTCTTTGTTTCTCGAATGGTTTTCATTATTACAACGGTTTTATTGACAGACTACTTGTTTAATTTCATCGTACATTCCTATCTCCTCTTTTTAGAACTCATTTTCTACCTTCTAACTTTTTTTGATTACTTCTATTATTATTATTATTATTTCTTATTCTTATTTATTTACTCTAATTGTTTGTTTTCTATTTTATTATTTTTTACTTTTCCGATTTTCAGATAATGCTTTGTTTGATTCCCTCTATTTTGAACCCACTTTTCACTTCTGTTTTTTCCGTCTTTGTTTATAGTGGTGGAAAATTTTCCTAGTAGCCTCTAGAATTCTTGAAATCGTTCCTTCGTCAGCAGGTACCACTGTTGCGACATTGGCAGCTTCACGCCTTTCTCCCTGATATACCGGTCGGTTCCAAGTCTATCAGATGACATATGAAGTGAGTAAGAACCGTGGACATGAGTGTAAATTGAGAAGATATAATACAAGGCGGAGGTGGTGCAGTAGCACTTTGTGCACTGTTACACTCGCATAGTCACAGGTTCAAATCCCGGATCGAGATCGCCTGGGACAACCAGGCCTTCCATGCCTTCGGGGTCGGCTAATTGGAACCAGACTCGTTTGGAAGTATAAAAGCACTGACTTGTAGATCCTGCCCACCGCAGTTCATTGTATAGGGCACATACACCCTCAATGCGCTACTACAGTTCTGAATGGGAGTCGAATGCCCGGGCGCATCCCTTATGCAAAATTGATCAGCACTCGGAGACTGTTCCTTGATCCTCATAATACAGTACAATTATAAGGTAAGATTATATTAGATACAGTAGGAAATAGGTTCAGATAAGTCAAAATTTGGCCTTTTTAACCATTGTTTTTGTAGGCCTCTGCTGTTAATTCCGGAGTCGCTGGGCACCTTGATATAAACTACGTTACATGCTTGCATCGATTGCGCTCCTCAGCGTACTTTTTGAGCTCGAACCGATCTGTGCGTGCAGCACTTAAGGTGTCCTGGACATTCATTTCTGCGGGATAGGTTTTACTTTGATAAAAAACCTTGCCGGTTGGAAAGACGCGGAGCTTAAAAGCTCAAGGTGCACTTGAAGATGGAACATGGTCTGCATCGTCTGCCACTGACGAGAGCGAGGGAGAAAATGTTTTGTAAACCTTATACAACTATGTTTGTCAATATTTATAGCCGTAAAAGGTAAATGACAATAGCCAGTACGAAGAAATTTGCTGTCGTCCTAAATAGACAACCCGAAAATCCTTTTTCCCTCTGTTCATATTCGGGCTTATTCTTCTTTCCAACACTAATTTTGCCCTTTCGGATAAAAAACGTTTTTTAATATCGGGAATTTTTAATTTAGTTTGTTTTGTTGTTTACAAACTGTTGCGGGGTTGAATGACTTCTCGTTCCTTTTTCTAAATCGGAGAGCATTCTGAGAGAGATTTCCCATAACACAGCCCCTCACTGTTTTTAAGGTGATCCAACGAAAGGGAAAAACCTGAAGGTGCATTGACCACAGTTATATCGCCCATGCGTACCTTCAACCTATTGTCAAAACAACTCTGGAGCGTTATATGGGGTTTTCTGAGGGAAATATATCAAAGATGTGTTCCAGGGTTCCGGTTCGTGAGGAATGCATGAATAGGCTTTACAAATTTCACAGGTGCTCCATAGTCAAGCTACTTCTGTGTCTTCCCACATCCTGTTACAGAGTCTTAAGTGAAAAGAATTTTGCCTGGTAGTCCGGTTCGGGTTGGAATGTATTAGGTTGATGCATAATTATTGCGGATTTTTTTTCAGCAAATTCTAATTGAAGAAACAATAGAAATATCTGGCAAAGACATGTTAAGATAATTGCTCCGGAACATATCCACCATGTACGTCAGCGCTGCTTCCCATTTGCTAGGCGGTTGGATTCCACGGGCGAAGAAGTTTCGATTCTTGGAGGCGTTCACGCCTTGACGTCGGCCATCAAGTCATCCACTTCATCGGAAGTTCTGTCCGTAAACCAGTTTTTCGTAAGGCGATTGACGTGATAACCCGTAGAATTTCTCTTGATGGATAGGGCATCCGTTGAAGCAGATTCCAATTTTTACTTTGCATTGGCTGACTGTTCCATCGCCGAGAAGTTCGTTGAGATCACGTTATGAGTGGGCCGCCTTCCAACATTTCTCATAGTAATAGAGCATAACTTGGCGTATATGAAGGTGACTTTCTAGACAAGGAAAGGTATATTGTTAAGGAAAGCGAGAAGACTATTTCTACAAAATCCCGAATTCAAAAGTTCAATTTTCACGAGAGAAAAGAAGCTGCGAAAAAATCCGCAATAATTATGCATCAACCTAATATATCGTTACCTCGCCAGAGCAAGTTCGCAGAATGTCGAACTTTAGACCCAGAATCATATTTTTTTACATTTATTGCTACTCATTATCTGGTAGCCATGATTATGTATTTCATCTTTCCTCTACAGTAATTTGGTTTTTGGTCTGCATTCAATATAGTTCCCATTGATTTTTCGACATTGGGTTTTCTTTCTCGTGTCATACCAGTGCCCAACTTTGCTTCTGATGATGGTCCCGCCCATTGCTAGAAGCTAATGCATCAGAATACGATACAAGGTTACAAGGTTTCGAGGAGGTTAAACTGAAATCATTGTTTTGAATTCATCCTTCTATGTATAGGTGTAGTATGAAGTTTACCTGGAGCCATCATTGGTAACGTTGACGTTTTCACGTGCCCGATCCTCGTTTAGAAGCTTTTTTGAATGGACGTAGAAAGATGGTTTCTTCCGGTAAAGCTCCTCATGGCCTGGTTTCATTCAGCATCGGGCTTTCGTTGAGCCAAATTGAAACAACGGTTTTCATGGAAATGAAATATCCGATTGGGGCGAATATCTCCCTTGAATCAAAGCCACTTTTCGAGAGGGGGGTTTCGAGAAAGTATTACTAAATTTTATTCATGCAGGAAAAAAGCATTAACACCATCTCTCTACTGGAACAAATACCGGAAGGAATTAAGCAACGGAAATCCGAATTTGGTTGCAAATTTTGCTCCATTTTCAATAATTCATTTGGAATCAGGGTTGCAGGGAAAATTCAAGGGGCCCATAGGGAATCTCGACCATTTATTAATCTTCGCAAATACATTGCCGGGCTCTCAGTGTTTTTATAACGCTCGCTACTTTGTAAACTTCGTCTTGTAAATTATATTGAGGCTTTGAAGGGTTCCTAACAACATGATGCTGTTGTCTTATTTTTCGGTTTTGTTTTGGACCAATGCTGGGGCCAATAAGTCGGGCCTTTTTTTTTTCGTCGGCTGCATTTTGCCGCATCTCCGTGAAATTGATGTTCTTTTTTGTCGTACTTGAATGATTGAACCCGTAGGAATTGGAGATGAATGGCTCCGAAAAATGGATGGGATTTTTCGGCCATAACATGCTGGTTTCACCTGATCAGGCATGAGATATGGTGGAGGAAGATGCTGGTAAAAGACCCTAAAAATGTGTTCAGATAAATCATATGGGCGGCATTTGAATGGGCTCATAGCTGTGATTTCCAGTTGGAATCTTAGTTTTTTTTTGCCAATAAATTTTCCTGAAGAAACGCATCCGCTGTAATCGGGAGATGACTGCTGCCGGCGCATCAAATTCGAAAGTTAACCTTTTCGATCTACTCGGACCTCAGAGCCATTTGCTTACCATAATTTTCGGTTGGTTTCCGAAAAAAGTGGAATGTCTTCCCTCATACATATGTATATCAGCGCAGAGTAGGCATCTCAAGGGTTACCCTGTAGGAGGGCGAATCGTGTGGATGGACAGGAATGGAGGATGAGGGTCATACAGATTGGCTAACAGACAGACAGACAGACAAGCATGTAGAATGACAGTTAGACGGGAAGGACAGGCAGCCAGACAAGGCAGTCAATCACATAGACAGTGTTATAGAGACTGGTAGTCGAAGCGAGAGAAGTAGATAGGTAGGTCTTCTACAGAGAACAGGTAATCTAATGATCGAAAGGGGATTGAGAATGAGAGTGAAAGACCAGACAGCAAGTGAGAATAAAGCTGGAATCTTCTAAAACAGGCGGTCTCTAGGCAACGAAAATCACAAGCAAAAATTACGTTGTAATACATATCTAAGAGGGTGGAAGAAAGGAGAGGGATTAAAGGGAAGAAAGGAACATTCCGGGACCTACCTCTTCTGAAGGCACACCTCATCATAGGTGTATATGTATATGGGTGGAACGACTACTGGTGGACTGGTTCCTCCTTGTACATAGGCTTCAATCCAGGAACAGTATTTAGTAAAGGTACAAAACCACGTGAAACATTTCCTGGGTAGTTGTGTGGCCTCACTGCCGCACCTTCTTCCATTGACGGTATTACCGAAAGTGGGACATTTTGGGACAATCGTCCCATGGTCTCATTCAAGCAAAATAAATAAATAAATAAATATTTTTTTTATTTTACAGTAATCATGTCTTTCGATCCATCTGTATCTGATATCGGAAATATTGCAAACAGGAAGGATATTGTTGGTTCCTCCCAAGAAGCAAATGATCGTTTCATACGTTCACTTGAAGGGAGCATGACAATTAAGACCAATGCTTCTTAGATGATTATCGAAAACATTGCAATAGCTATTTTGCTTCAACATAAAACACTTTTGTTTCTTACAGTATTGGCAGGGCTACTTAGAATGTCTTACATTTAACGTCCTTCGTCTTCCAGAACTTAGCTGAAGTTGTTAAATTTGATACAAGCTCCATAGTGTTATGTGGATTTTGGTAAACGTTGGATGTAGGGCCATTGAAAAGTTCGCTAGTGTCGGGGATTTTCAGGAACTCACTGGACCCCAGAGCAACTCTGTTCTACCTGATTCAGTGACAGTCACTGCTGAGATTTTTTGTCATATAGCCTTCTGTTTAATTAAATTAGAAGTGATGGTTGACAACCACATCAACCACATCCACCTTCTAACCCCTACCCTGAACGGCAAGTGCTCAAGGGTTACGCCATGCAGTTGCTTACCGCATCAATCATGTAGACTACTTGATTTTTTATCGCTTTAGCGGTTCGAGCAAGGCCATATAAATGTACAGGGTGGGCCAAAATTATGATTACACAGAAATCACATCGCAGAAAATGAATAGAAATCTAATAGAGCAAACCAATTTCATAAAAGTGTTTGTCACTAATCTCTTATCAAAATAGTACATTGAGACTGGGATCTGTTGCTTTCTGCTTTCACCCAACCTCAGAGATGACGATGGACGGCATTGACGGTGGCACGCAGCTAGGGTCATCGAAATGGTCCCGGCTTTTTGCTAAGCATTTTCGAGATTATTTCTTCTCTTGTTTGGGCTAAAGGATGCTTTCATCTCAGAGGCTGATCACATTGAGACATTCATGGGATTTAGTTCAGGGCTCCAGAGTGGTCACTGATCGAAGGTTATGAAGTCAAGGAACCCATTTTACAAAATTTCTAGAAAATTTTTGATCTGCGGTCAGGAGCTTCATCTTGACAATATGATCGGTTCGAATCAATAAGGTGTCCTATTGCGTACGAAGAGAACGAGCTGGTCTCCAAATCAACTCTCACCCCTCAATTTACAAAAATAATCGACGCCTTTGCCTCGGCGGAGATGCTAGCACAGGGCATCACAGGAAGTTAGTGAGCCAGGCGCTGTATCACTTTCATTTTTTTGAGCTTTATATAAATGTTCTCGCTATACTTATTGAGCACCTATTTCACTGTGAATCTCTTTTCGTCGGTGAACAGGAATTTCGTATTTCAATTTTTTCGGATGCGACAGGGCAGCTTTTGTTAGCCAACCTTTCTCTTCTCATTAACCTGCTCTCTGGGGGAATCAGTTTCTGAACGTATAAGGGTCTCGTTGTGGAGGTGATGCTTCACGATTTCACGCAGAAAATTTCGTGACATATCCATTCATTTAGCCTTTTTGGACTCAGAATGGATTTTGCTGCTACGCAGACCTTCGCCCTGCTTCATTGAAACTCCCACTAAATATAATCGCATGCCTCTTAGGACTACCACTCCTACCTGTATTTGTTCCCAACTTCCGAAAGCGTCTTATGGTTGAATGTACCATCTGCCTTGTTTCGCTAGTTCGTCTGTAGATGCACCGTGCCAAAAGTGCTTGTAAATGCAAAGCGACGTTTAATTCACGGGCTAGTTACGCTTATATTATGTTTAAGATCTACCAAAAGTTTAGCATCATTAGAAAGGTAATAACGTATGCTACTCTGTGAAATGGAAGAAATTCAATGAATTGTTATGAACTCGGAAAAAATTTGCAATGAACGTCAGCGCGCGCTGTAATCATAATTTTGGCCCACCCTGTAGTCTCTTGTTCATAGATTAATAATTTTTTTTTCTTGGGTGGATACGGTGCAGTGGCAAATGCCCACTATCACACACGCATGGTCACGGGTTCGAAACCTGGATCGATATCCGTCTTGGCCAAACCATTATGGATAAAGCTATGAAACACTTCATGCCTTTAAAATCCGCGAACTTGTCAAAACATTGAACATTTCAACTATAAAAAGCCTGTTCGGCGCAATAGTAGCGATTTACTTATTATTTTTCCATTTATTCTTGTATTTCCCTCCGTCTACATTGCTCATTTGAAGAAAAATTTTGTTTTAAATGTAGAGTTTAAGATTGTTCAGTTGCTTTAGTACTCGGAAAAATGTTCCTTCCGTATGGAACAGGGTTGAAACTGCTCCACTACTGTTAATAACTGGTCGGACGTTCTACTGTAGAGTACAGGAAGTACATACCTTTTCAAGCAAATGGGGCGACATTGTGGTGGTTATGAAATCGGTGTTGTAGAAACCGTCTCCATAACAGCATGCCAACAACCCAGGTTTTATGTTTCTTTTTTTTTCTTAAATTGAGTGGGCCACTTAATTGCTAGCTGTCTGCCTCGAAGGCTCAGTGTAGAAGAGCTTTGCCCCTTCGTTAGTTAGTCTTTCTCGTCCCGAAGTTCGTTCTGAAGTCCATCACTGACATCGAGAGTTTTCAATATAGTGTTTTATCTGACTTTTTCATCTGTCTTTGAACCGAATCATCTTCTGTGGCTCCCATCAGGAAAATAAGGTTTCGATAGTTATTCGAAAGTCACCAGTGTGTCAGAAAACTCTTGGTAGGCTATAACCGGTACCATACGTACATATATCAAGAGTGGTTCTTCATGCAAGCAGCTTCCAATATTAGTGTGCAGTCCCCTTTCTCAGAGCTTAGGAAGCACGAAATATTCACCATTATCGCTGCATTGGAATGAGGCTCTAAGATTGATAGCAAAACAACTTTGTCGATGGCTGAGGATTTGAAGAAATCGCCTTTTTTCAAGCCTTGACTCAGATGTAGCAGTTGGTAGATAACTTCTGTTTAGTTGTTACCCATTCAGCAGCTAGGTTGGATTGGGAAGCATGTGACTGGGAAGGATACCTTTGAAATGTCCTGAGTGAATCGCTGACAGGCTTCAAGCCTCCTGCACGGTTTTGAGGCCAGTCGGTGCTCGCTCTCCTCAGTGCAATGTTTAGAGCGTATGTTCAAGTGAGCTGGCGGTCATTACGTCCACTAGCTTAAAGGCACAGTTCACGATAAGAATGGTTTCTGAGATTTCCCACAGAATGAATTTGAGGCCCCTGCGTATACCATATCTGGCACTATTGGTCTAAAAACGGCCAAGTTAGGGAGTTATAGAGGCTCAAAGATTGCCCCGTTGTATCCTCTGACGAGTTTCACTGGCATTATAGAGGCTGCACCGATCACAAGGGAATCCATGTAGGAAGTTCAAACAACTTGCCATGACCCAAAGCGACAGTGGAAGACAGTTCTGTACAGTTCTGGCTTGATGTAGTCAGTTCTCTGTGCAATTGCAATAACTGAAATCTCGTCCGAATACCCCTTACATGTTATTCGTCAATCTCTTTCAACCTCTATTTCCCTACTTTTGAAGAGCCATATTTTTCTCGAAATCGGCGAATTCTCTCGCTTTCTTCACTATCGATGAACTATTCCTAACCTATAATTCCACTTTTTGATAAAAACGGATACCTCAAAATTATCGTGAACTGTGCCCAGCTTTGTGGCTGGGACTTTGAAATGTCTTAGTGAATCATTGAAATGATCCAAGCCTCCTGAACGGTTGTGTCACCAGTCAGTGATTTGTCCCCTCAGAGCAATTTTCAGAAGATAGGTGAAGTGAGCTGGCGGTCATTACATTCACTGCTAAGAGCGTCTATTTTTAGAGTCGAATAGCAAGTTTTTTACAGACTTTTTGCAGAAATGCGATGATTTTACGGAATTGGGCCTGGCAGATGGCAGAAACTAGTGACATAGATAAATTGTTATGATTCTAAATACATAAACTTGTGGATATTGAATCACCTCATTAATCGCAAGCCAGCATCAGCAAAATGATCTGACCGCACGAGTGTAATGGAACGCCGACATCCGTAGGGTTTATCTTGAACGCTCTCGTCGAACTATCCAGTAATTCTCTGCTAAGAAATCAAAAAAAAAATGATCTCGCTTTGTGAAATTCCACCATACTGTGAGGTTTGTCGAGTTTTGAAAGCAATACGACCCTTTTCTCGAATTTCCGCTTCCGATTCTCGTGTTATAAAGGTATAGGCCTTATCTTTCTTTTCCTTCAGATTGGAGACTGCTCTTGGTCGCTCATTGTTTGTTTGTTGTTTATACATACATTGGTGTAAGACATTGTTTATTTATTAAAGAACTCTCTATAGATAAAGTACTCTTCCCTTTCCCTTTTACAAATAAAGTGCGATTAGCAAAAATTTTTTCCAAATATGCTAGAAACTGTTGAAGACGCATGAGAGTATGATCCTGCACATTTATGAAACAGTGGTCCTAATACATGTGATCCTAGCGTGCGGCCGTGGCGCGGCTAGCCATGAGCACTTTAGGCGCCACTTTGCATTCGCTATATGTCCAGAGGTTGTTACTTATGTTCCTTGTTGCATAGCTGCCTCACGTTATTACAACCTGCACCTCTTAGTGGATCCTCATAAAATCAAAAACTTCTTCAATCTGTATCTTTTGATGGACTTTTTTTTTCTTTTTAATTGGTTATTCATTTCTATATGGGTGGAACTTGAAGTGAATATCGGCTTCAATCTGAAGATAATTCTTTTTCAGGGCGAAAAATTAGGAACTATCGAAGAGGAGCTCACTCATTGGTTAGATCGTAGTAAATCGTCAACAACAAAATCTAGCAAAGAAGATACATTACCAAAGAAATCGGCCACATTTCACAATATCGTCGATCTACAAAAGACTCGTGAGTGTATTTAGTCTTGAACTACAATTTTTCATTGATTATAGTCAACTTTCAAATTTGAATCTTTGAATCAAATTTATAAATATACACAGAGTTGAACCGTCCTTCCAGTCAGGAAGAACCATTCCACGAATACCATTCTTTGATTCCCAGAAAGGCGCAATGATTTCTGCTCTATTCGAAATTACCAGAGAGTTTGAATTTTCTTATAAAGTGTTACCATTACACGCATATGGTCTGAGGATCGAATTTCGGATCGATATGCGTCTTGGGGAACTATCTTTCATCTCTCCAGGGTCGGCTGACTGGTACGACACCTCTGGGAGGATAAAAACTTCGAGTTGTATGTCGGCTGACCACTGCAAGTCATTGTATGAGCCATATACGCTTTCAAACCTCAGTACGGTTCAGATTTGAAAGCCGATGCAGGGCGCAATCCCAAGCGGAATTGGACGAAGTCGTAGACTACACTCTTTTATACATGAGTTTCCTCCTTAGGTATCCAGCGAATGAATGATTTGATAAATAGGATTTCTGGGAACGGCATCAGTTTTTCTTCGATTTTATGTTTTGACTTTTTGTTTATTTCGTACAATGCATCCATCCCTCTTTCGATTTCCTTTGTTGTTGTTGATTTAGTCAAAAACACCCTTCCTTCATTTCCTTCTCGGAGCAAGAGATTTGAGTGTAATGTGTAAACAAACCCTTACAAAAAGGATAACAATAGGACCCTATTTTTAACTTCGGTGGAAAACTGAGCAACTCAAACCGATGATATTCCGAAGGGTTGGAAATTGTTTCCTACATGGAACTTAAGTAAGCATTCTTCTTCTGGGCCATGCATCAGCGACTTTATCTCCATGTCTAAAATTATTTGGGAGCTCCTTAAGTGAATGCAGTCGTTAGCTTGGGCAAGCATACGATTTTTAGTATTTTCGTCCTCTCAGATAACTTCAGTGCAGTTGAGCTGATCCCCAGGCAATGGAAGGCTCGTTCGGTCTTGGCCTGGGCGGGATTCTAAAACGCTACAAGGGCAAAAGTCGATGCACAACGGGTTTGTTGCCTCCGTCCGAATGCCATATGCCTTCATCACTCGTTTTTTTTGTTTTGTTTGCTCGAAGCTGTTATTACTGCAGTAATCATTTCCGTTTACACACTGAGATCATGTCAGTTCTAGGGAACAGCTGAATCAGTTGATTAGAGCGATTGTTACTGGTCTAAAAAAAGTTGAATTGATGGATAGATTTGCTTTAGCTTCTGGTATCCGTTAACAGGGTGGTTTGACAGTACTTCTAGGATTTACATAGGGTTCCCACCACCTCTTTGTTCCTTCTTCTCCTTCTTCTATTCCCATGATTAGGTTTTTCGTGGGATGCGTTTTAACTTTTGGTGACTTTTTGCCAAATACTTACTCGTAATAATAAAATGTATAATATAATAATGTATACAAAATAAAATATGAAATTTTAGTTGAATTTTCTGAAAAAAAAATCAAAGTAATCTCATCCACAGCTGATCGCAATAAAATGCTGCACTTTGTCAGCTGTCATTTGTGAATGAAACGGACTATAGTGTCCTCAAATAACAAGTATATGGTAATAGGCTGTTTTTGTCTGTCTGACTGTTTTTAGCAGTGTTTTCCACTACAGAGTAAATGGCTGAAATTGAAAACACCATATGATTTTATTTTTTTATTAACAATTAAACAAGGGCGTCACTCTTTTTTGCAGCGCTTAGAGAGTGTATTTCGCTCAATCAAAGTTAATTTAGTTGTTTTCATGAAATTCCTCAGAACCGCCCCCGATAGAGGAACGTTTGGCCTTCGGAGCGCAAGCCATAGATCCCAAGCCGTGTTAAGGCCTTTAGCGCATGCACACCACTCCAAAATCCCAAGAATCCAAGGAGAAGCAGAGAATATGTCTACTAGGACTTCTTCATCAACGGTTGGTCAACAACATTTCCCGTAGCCCAAATAACCCATTTCCTTGCCCATTAATATTGGATGGCACCCGTTGGTGCTCGTCGGAGGTCATTGTTTGTTGTCCGGCGGCTTATTTACGTGAACCAAGTGGCGATGGTGAAAGTTGATCGCTTGCGAGAGTCTGCAGCATCTGGCTAGCTTGAGGTGTTTTTCAACCCCCACACACACAAACTTGACTGATCGATGACTGACTGCTGCTCGACGTGGTTGGTGGATGGAGTATCCTGCGAGAGAAAAGCATTGCAGGGGGTTTGTTCCTGCAGCTGGTACTGGTGGTGTCGACAACGAAAAACAAAAGCGTTCAGTCCAATATGCAGCCTCCAACACAACGACGACCCCTCAACGACGACGACAACGACAGCGACGACGACGACGACGATCGCGTCAATTGTTTTCATAGCGGGACTGCTGACGCTCGCACTTCACGGACGAATTAGCTCTTTTCATACAGCTAATCGGGCCTCCTTGGGAAGCTTTAAGCAGTGCTTCTGTGTAATGAAATAATCTCTTTCCGATCATGCGCAATTTTCGTGAAGCTCAGGGATCATCCCATTCTAATTGCTCTTATATATAATACGAATCTAAAAAAGCAATGTGAAATGAATGAATGGATATGAATGAATGATGAATGGAACTCTTTCATCAGCCTCCTTCCATTCCTCACTGGCTTTGCATTCCTATTTTTATTACTGATCGTATTGTTACTATTTCTTGATTCATGTTATTTGGGTTTGATAGTGTCTGAGCTTCCTTATGTAGGTATATAGGTTGGTACTTATACGACCTTTGTCTGCATACCGTGAGGCGTCGACTGTACCAGGGCCCATATAGGGTCCTCAAACGATGCTCTGATGCCGATCTTGCTCCAATGTGTTAATCGCCTCATGTGCTGGCCTTCACCTATTGTTTTTGATAATCGGTTCAGAAATTTCCACGTCTCGGAACTAGCTGATTAGTCGGACTGTTCTGAGACTCTTGGGACTGTTTTGGGAGTAAGATCCAATTTTATCTTCATTTTCTGTCCATTATTTTTGCATGATGTTTGAATGTATGCTGAGTGGGAATGCTTCAACCCGAAACATTGTGTCTTGCCAACCTAGTACTTGATTACTTGATTTTGATTAGCTCTTTGTATCATCTTTGTATCATCGTACCACTCCTTTCTTAGAGGGAGGAGGGGGAGGGGGGGGGGGTCGTATTGTTGTGAGGAGAATCAGAAAATCTATTTTCACCTGTTCATGAATTGTGCTCCTGTTTCGTCTTCTATTTGAGGCAATAACACCGTTATAATACGTCGGTCATGTTCACCCTCGATTCAGTATGGTACGCCAATCCTACAGTAGTCCCGGCTATGGGTCCTAATTTGAATGAGTGTTGCGCGACACAGCGTTAACCCCCGTGGCTTTACCCCTTGTCCTTGCCGAAGGTCCATTTCGATGCGTCGTTATGTGATAGGTGAAGATTTGTGTATTCAGATAAGGTTATGCCATGAAAAACAATGTCTTGTGTGTGAGATTCTGGTTTCTTGCTGATGTTTCCCTCATGCTAACTCTGTATTTTCTATTGAAAGCAGAAAATGCTGGCGACTTTTATTACAGTCAGATTCAGTGAGAGAATAGGCTTTCGCGTTTTATCTCTTGAGATTAAGGGCTGGTTAATTTGGCTGAGTTCTGGGGAATTTAGTCTTTTTTCGAACTCTTACCCATTACCAATGGGGCTTTATGGGAGTATCTGGATCTCACTAATCATAGGTGGCTCTCTTATTCCGGGGAAAGGACGGTTCGATTTTCAAAGAACTGTACGCTATACCAGAAGTGAGTGCAGCCAGACGTAATTGTTGGACCTGGATTTTTTTTTCAAATGCAAAAATATAGCTTACTTTATGAGGCAGGTGGCTTCATCGTCCAGAATTATGAATCGGAGGCAATTTTTAAAAAAAGTATGTGCCCTTTTGCGTTCATTGATCAGTTGTTGAAATAAGCTCACGCAATGGGCTTTCATTTTCGATGTCTTTGGCATTTAGATGTGTTATGTGGCCCACACAATGACTTGTGCAGGAGAACCGATTGGGATTTAAGTGCTTTTGTTCTACCAGAAAAACTCCATGCTAGTCAACCGACCCGCAACGGATGGTAGGCTCAGTTGGTTCAAACGGGTGTAATTTCAGTGTTTTATTACTCAACTATGTGTGTGGTAGAGCAAAGTTAGGTACTAACGCACCACGACCTAATCCGAACACAGGGCTCAAACTGTTCGAGAAGAATGTTCTCTTAAAAGCACCTTCCAACTGATTTGTGGGAATGCTTTTGTCTATGATCCTCATGTGTGTGATTTTTTTCGAATATTTCTTTCAAAAACTCAGAGTGCTTCAAATTCTATTGCCGCCTTATTTACCTATAGGAGTTCATCATACCCTTCCTCCAACCGCAAGAGCTATAGCTCTGGCGACACTAGCGTTGAAGCTAGGTCATCGGGCGTGGCTAAACTCAGGTGTCTTATCAGTCATCTACCGATTTCGCAACTTGTCAGAAATGAAAAATCCCTTTTCTTTTCCTAGCCCATTTTCGTCTTCAGTGCTTTTCGTAGAACACTTTCCCTCTGGCTAAAAATGTTGGCAAAGCATAAAGCCAGTAGAAAAACTCCTGACACGACTGTCTGAGGTGATCGTATACGGCCATTCATACAATCCGCACGACGGCCATCTGAATCAATATCCTCCTTGATGGAGATCATTGTCGAGAATGAATTCGTGAACTTATAACATCTAGAAACCAGTTGTATCAATGAATTTAATTCCCGAAATGGCTATCTTTTCTGATAAAATCTGATAACTTCGTAAATTCAAAATTTTCAATTCTCGGTATTCGGCAGCTTAGCTTCAATGGTTGTTATGGCTTACATGACAAAGGCCAATTTTCCGCTCGGTCATCTGAAATACTAAAATGCGAGATTTCCCTCGGGACACTGTTTTTCAACAGAAATTAGTGGTTAATAGTGCATGTTGCGCGTCACTTGTTTAGCTATAAACCACTAGCCGATCGGAAACCATCACACATCCCCGTTCACGTTGTTATCGAGCGTTGAATGGAGCTAGCTGGTGGGGTCGAGGTCCGTGGTCGGACTCTGCAGCACATGAATTCCATCTCTGCTACTGTAGATATGATTCTCAAACTTCCAGCTATGCAATTTCTGAATCTATTAGGAGTCTGATAACCTTTTTCTGCAGTAGCAGGTATCTCCCTCTCACCCTCTCAGTTGGCTACATCTTAACCCTTGGATCTAATGTCTGGGTATTCGAGTTCTCTCGCACTTCAAATTGTTCTCCAAAAGTTCGCTCACAGCTGAATATTTGTCCCAATCAGCCTGATTTTCATCTGCACCGGCCTCCATGTTGATATTTATCTATGAATCTTGCATTTTTGACTGATTTGGGGTGCAGTGAAATTCCGGGGGGCGCGCGATTTACGCATGACCCCATTAGCACGCAGCAACGTTTCAGTACCTTTCTGTTGAGATGGACCAAATAAATTTGCATTAGTCCACGGTTTTACCATGAACAGAGCAAATCTCTTTACTATGGCAAAAAAGCCCCTCCGAGATTGAGAATCCACCTCATACAGTGCGTTTCATAATTATAAGGTCACCCTCAGTTTTCGCGCTTTCAAAAAAAGTAATAATTAAGGATTTTTTCTAGCATCATGAACAGATTCCCCAGCACGAATAACCCAGGTATCCGTTGCTTAGCCGCTGCTGCATTCTTCTGAACTTTTTTAGAACAGTTTATCGGTTTTTGCACCGTTTCATAATTATAAGGTCACCCTGAGAAAGTGAACAATTCTTAACGAAAGAGAGGAAATTTCGTGTTTGAAGAACTTGTAAAGGTAAGCATGTGTAGCGAAGGCATTTCTAAGCCTGACTGTCAACATGGCTCGTGATCATCTGCTTTCCTCTGATGAGAAGGCTCATCATGAAGGTGGGCTCCGTACTCGAGCCATTTCCAGGCAAATAGAGAGATCCCTTTGGTCCATTCGGAGATTTCTAGAGAGTCCTCATGTCGTTAGATATGACACCGACTGTGGACACCCATGAAGGATTACTACCCGTGACGAGCGGAAAATTCTTAGGACTGTTTCCAACAGTACGTCCTCCTTGGACCAGATCCGATCGGAATTAAACCTCTCTGTGTCGAGAGTCTGGAGAGCAGTGAGAAGATGCGAGAACATCACCAGGCAAGCAATGGAGAAGGTGCCACGAATCACCGATCGTCACAAAGATACTCGACTCGGATTTGCAAAGATGAACCTAGGGAGAGATTGGGCAAAGGTAGATTTACATCAAAATCTCACCATAGAGCTGAACAATTCCTACTCAGGTCGTCTTTTCGGATGGAAAGTAACTCAATCTGACGGAAACAAGCGGTACTAACGCGACTTGAGGAAGGAACCAGTCTACTTCAGCCGTCGCAGTTTGGATGGAGGAAGCCTATGGTGTGGGGTGCGTTCTGCAACGATGTCGTGTTGTTGTGAGCTGCAGTATGGATTTCAAGGATTACCAGAAAGTCTTATAGCATCATCTAGTACCTTTTCTATGCCATCGCCGTCACCTCAACTATGTCTTTCAACAAGATAACGCCTACAATCATGTGACCCATGCAACGGATGAGTGGCTTCAATGCCAATAAATAGGCGTCCTACCGTGGCCAGCCTGCAGTCCCGACCTCAGTCGGATGGAACATATCTGGGACATAATATTCAGACAGGTTTATGCGAATAACCGTCAGTTCCAGGGCAAAGAAGAGCTGAAGCGAGCACTTATCGAAGCATGGAGAGCAACCGATGAGGAACACCTTCGAAACCTAGTTTCTAGTATGCCACACAGGCTCTTTGATGCTGCTCCTAAACAAGGAGGAGCTATAGATTATTAACTGTTGTACATATGCCATTAACATTGATAAATCATTTACTTCCTCAGGGTGACCCTATAATTATGAAACGGTGCAAAAGCCGACACTATCTTTAAAAAATTCGCAACAAATTTGAGGTGAAAGATATTGCGACCAAAATTTGAGTACGGAGGTACATTGTGACGAGGAATCTACCAGTGCTTGCCAAAAAATTCCATTCTGGCTGCTTTCTCCGGAATCGCAAAAATCTGGGGTGACCTTATAATTATGAAACGCACTGTAGGTCAACAATTTACTTGCCGAACGTTCAAAATAAGGATGCCTTCAAATTTTTTGATCTTAATAAACGCAATTCTTCTGTAAACGCGCATAGTTGGTCATTTCTTTACTTATTCTACTTATAAATTCTCATTTCTTCCATTATGTTGGTAGGAATGGTGTTTTAGCGCGTTTTGTTCGTTGACCTCATTATATTGGCGCGTGAATCGCACCACACCCTGAAATTCCACTGCAACCCCATACTGCCTCACCCATCTTAATGATGTTTCTGGTTCAGAAGCAGTTTACCCTCAAAAATAGTTTTGTAAAAGGGTTGAGGCTTATTGTGTGCAGCTCCTTCCCAAGCTTCGCCTACCTCATTTTATACTTTTAATTCTTCCTTTTCTTTTCGACCTTTTTCTTAACCCTTGTTGTATGTATTGAAAATTATCCAGATTTACTTCCTAATACTTCTTGATTTCTCTCACCATGATAGCACTAAATGCCTGATGTATTTGAGAGGAGGAGCTGCTCCTTTCAGAAAAAACTTAATAGCAGTTCCGTTCTTAAGTTAAAATTTTTCGAAGTATCCAATGTTATTTTTGAAATCTTATCTTATCGAGTATTTAAAAAAAGTCTTGTTTTAGTATTATTTGCAGGTTTCCAAGAAATAAACAAGGTATTTTTAGGTGCACCACGTCCTCATCAATCGAATAGCGATCAGCAGGTGTGTTTATGTTTACTATGGTGGAATTCGCCTGTAATATTTGTTTTACTTTCCAAATGGGAGCAAATAGTACCGGACACATGGAATGGATATTTTTACCCTATTTGTTTGATGATCATGATCCGGTATTAAGTAGAAGGATCGAAGCCGTTCACTCAATACACATCTGGGTGAAGGGGGTTCAGGAGTCATAAGATAGCTGCTGGACAATGACGCACGGCGTAATTCCTAGGTTGACTAAGAAGTTTGCTGCCACAGGTAATTGGAATAGTACTTCGTTTTTTTTTTTTTTTTGATATATCATTATTTCCTATCGAGCAAACCTTATGGGTGGCTGAAGGGTCAGGTTTGGAGAAAACAATGCCCTAGCTGTAGAGGGGGATGGGTTCCGAATAGTTCGTTCCTTTCTAGCTCAGCCAAAACATCCCCGAATAGGATCAAGACAGGTGACAATTTCTTCGAATCCTACCCTCACTCCTGTTGGAGTAGGGTTGACTAAGCCTACCCGTAAGAACGTGGGTGGAAAGTGATGAAATGGTAGTGCACAACTGAAATTTTAGTTTGAGTTGTTTCAAAAAGAATAAGATGACTTTTTCTATGGAGCGATTTAGTGCTCCCATATGGTTATAGTGAAACTCCTGTTTGTGACAAAAGTCATACAAGCGAACGGCCTGCTTTCTTCTCTCAGTACCCCAGAAGAGGAACCCCGAGGAGAGACGTCTTGCATTTCAACTGGGAAGAGTATGAGACTAAAAAAAGGTAGAAGTCGCTGAGAAGTTACTTCGAAAGAATCTTGTTGTCGGATAGGAGGCGATTTTGCACGCTCAAATGAACCCATTCGTTGCAAGCTGCAAACTAGGAAGCCTGGGAGCGATAAATGGAGGAAGTTGTGTGGCTAACTGAGCAGAAATGGAGTTCTATTGTCTTTTCAACGCCTTCTATTCTTTGTTCCCGGCTTCACTGTCCGCAGCTTCTGGCAATAGAGCTAACCACAACACAGAATCGTTTTCTTATATAGACCCGTATGCTTCCTATTCCACAGATGGGAGGGCGCTTCTAGCGTACACTGCTTATTAATCCATACATACGCCGTCAATCCCATGGGACAGCACTGGGTCGAATCCTTGACGCGAACGAGCGAAGCCAGAGTTTTTGTTGAATATCACGCCTGCGGACTTGGCATATGTTCCGTTTGGAACTTCCATCTTTCAGTTCAGTGCTGAAGTATTGAGCTTCTATGCAGCGAAAGTGATCGACTTCTATGTCTGCCAGCCCATATTCATTGGAATACCGTTCATCTCTGAGGAGTGGACGTAGTGGTAGGTGAAGGAGCGAATCTCTCCTCTGTACTTACCGGTGCACTATGGGTAGGATCGCTGCCCTTACAAGTAACAAGCTTGTTCAGCCGCTAGCCGAGTCCCTACTAGCTTCACAACTAAGAAGAATGAACGTCAGTATGAAGGCTCAGAAGTCTCCATTCAGTCATCAGTCTGCTTCCTTTACTGTACGCCACGATTTCCAACGCTGCCATGTTTTTTTTTTGAATGGTGATTAGGATAGGGTTCGAACATGGTTGCTGCTGTGGATATAATGTTGAAGTCAGAAAGTATGGGTAACATTCTATGCGTTGCCAGGAGACTTCATGTGCCTTGCCTCCAAGCTCCCATTCTTGTGTACAAGCGGCCCACTTCCCCTTGTTTATGAGTCTTTTTCGTTGTTTTCCTTTCGGATGTGCCTACTCTCCTCCCAATGTAAAATACTGGATTCCATCCATGGCCGTCTAGAGGAGCATGCGGTATTCTGAAGAGTCGTGGAAGTCGACTATCGTTGTGGTCTAGCAAAAACACGGTCTTCCAAACATACGTATTGAATACGCTGGAAACAGCTTGGACGAAAACGTTATACCTGTAGTGGGATGGGCGTGTAACTAAGTCCTGTCTACGTAAGATGAAAGGAATCGAATCTGATGACTACGCTTGCGATTGCCTGTTGGGATTCACCTGTTGAAATGTCATAGTCTAACCTGTGTTAGATTTCTAGAAATGGATGCTGATTACATTGGTTTGTTGCTGTATTGGTAAGTTTTTTGGGTTGAGTGCAAATTAAAGATCGAACTGGTCCGGCTAAAGACGGCTGCGCCATCTTCTGTATCAGCTTTTGTGAGTTCATCATCAATGCGCTTGAGCGAAAGCTAGTAAGGTCGTCTTTCTTTTCGTTACCGAGCCGATGTAAAGGGTTGGAACCTTCTCACTTGGGAAAGCCAGCTTTTTGTTCTCTTCAGAACTTCCGGAACGAGTCTGACCTCCTCAGGGCGTCAAAGGCCCGACATTCCTGACTCCCCAGCGTTCACAGTGGGTAACCGACCACCTTGATCCAACGATCGTTGGTATTTAGGCTCACTTGTTGGGCCTACATAATCTCCGGTTCAATGGCCATAATTGTCTAGGTCAAAAATTCGATAAGTGAGTAGCCCTTGTCGAGAAGTTCGCCCAATTCCTGAAACAACTTTTGCCAAAATGGCTATTCAATGCAGTGTTCGGATATTTTGGCTCACACTTCAGCTATACGCTTTTCAGAGCTGCAGTTTAGCTTGAACCGTCATATTTATTTGTTTTTCTGCTGGTTGTGAGTCCGACAGATACGCATCCCTGGGGAATGCCCCGGATGACTGTTGGTGTCTTCTCCGGAGTTTTCTGTCGTCCACGAGGGCCGTTAAACTAGCAAACGTCGGTTTTAAGGCGTCCTCATACTCATTTCGTGGGGAAAAACATTCATGGCAAGTGCTGCCAATAGGGCTAAGTGCGAAAA
The DNA here is from genome assembly GCA_000469685.2 of Haemonchus contortus. Classification (NCBI taxonomy): domain Eukaryota; kingdom Metazoa; phylum Nematoda; class Chromadorea; order Rhabditida; family Trichostrongylidae; genus Haemonchus; species Haemonchus contortus. Next base: position 45,219,344 of record LS997563.1, read on the forward strand.
TATAAATCTTCTGGAATGGTGGTAAAAGGCTTGAGGACATGGTTTTAGCTGGAGCATGAGGCAATTTTTGCTTCTCTCAAGAGTACCGTTCTCGCTAAGCGCCATTGAAGAATGGAATTTGGCGGAGGTAGAAAAAAGAGAGAATTGTGCACGCTGACATCCCTCTAAGCCGCCAATATTTTCTGGTCAACTAATTTTGTCTTTGAGAAAAATTTCCATTCTGCCAGTCTGCGATATATCTGGCTGATAGATGTAGGTCTTCTGACCTTTGCTGAATCCTAGCTAGGCGTGTGCATGTGCATTGAGTGTATGTGTGTGGGGTTGTTGTCTCAAAGATATAGTTGAGTTGCTTCTGGACCTGATTATCGGGAAATGCTTGTGTACAATTTAGTTTCCCGTGGTCCCTGAGTCAAGTCCTTTACTTTTTGGTATGAAGGTGGAGAGGGGGAGGGGGGGGGCAAGAAGTGTGTGATCTCACTGCTTCTACTTATACACTGGCCGTAGATTCATTCTTCCACGGCGCTACCAGGTGGGAAAACGGCTCACATAAGGCGTTATGAAGGCCTAAAGATTGTCCTATGTGTATGTCCGAACGAGTTACAAACAATTAATCATGATCCATAGCGACAGTGAAAGGCAATTCTGGACAGTTTTGGCTTGAAGTAATCCGCTCTTTGCACAATTGCAATAACTGAAATCTCGTCCGAATACCCCTTCCATATTATTTCCGTCATGGCAATCTCGTCCACACTCTACTTTCCCTACTTTTAGGGGCCATATTTTCTCGCTTCCTTTACCACCGGTGCGCTATTCCCAGCCAATACTTCCGCTTTTCGTTTCAGAAAGGGACCTCAAAATTATCTTGAACTGTGCCTTTGACGACTTCATGCTACCCAGCGACTTTCCGAGTTATTTAGTTATTGCAACAACCCCAACTGCTATGTGCAGAGCTCTAAACTTTGGTCTAACTCTACAATAAGTACACGGTGTAAGTTGCATAATTCGGAAATACAAAGTACACTCATTCCGGTCGTGGTGTTATGAATGCAACCATGGAAACTGACACGCATCATGGAGTGTCTTTAATGTAATGGTTTCATGGTTGTCGATTATTTGCAACTTCAGTGGGTACTGACCTTTACCCAAAAAATCCATCTTTCTTGTTACAAGTTCCCACTCATGAAGACTGCTTTTGTCGAATTCCTTACAGGAAGGTTACAGTATCTTCTCGGGGTCGTTCCTTTCTGATTGTAGTTCCGGTATTACCACTACTTTCTTGGAAGAGCGACTGTCGGCGCAAGACAGGAGCTAAATTGAAAATTTAGTAGATGCTTGGAGGATCTAATGTAGGCCCGGTCAAACCAAAAAGGGTATAGTAGGTGATGACATTGCCTGATTCAATTTTCCTTCTTCCATCTTCTTGAGATACCTGTGAAGCGCGTTGAGCACCACTACCGTTTCCAACTGACCAGTTCCACGGAATCTTCTTTGCTGATGTTTGGAATCGCCATTGACGAACTTCAGGAAAACTTATACCAATATCCTCTCAGTATCTTCTTCTCCTTCATCTAATACTTGCCTTTTCAGATTAAAAATTTGGCTCGACCCCGGAGGAAGCGTTCTCTTCTATACGAAGTGAGTTGGATTTCTAGTTTTGATTTACTTATGTGGTTGCTCTTGGATTTTGGATTGTTCCTGGTTTCATACTGCTTCCTTTTTTCTCCTTTTGATTTAACTTTGTAGCAGTTTCGATTATTTGCATTGTATTCAAATATGTAGAATATATGGAGTTTACAATATCGTGGTAGATAACTGTGTTCAGAGTTCATAGTGCGAAAGTCGTGCTAGAAGTGCGCGATTGGAGCCTAACTAGGTGTAAGCCACGCCCTCAGGTGGACGTGTGTGCATGATGTCAGCCCAACTGCTTCAGTACTGATAGTCACGGCTCTTTGATACATATCACACAATATTACGCCTGTTTCATCTTTTCTCTAAAAGGCTGAGACAGTGGCAGAAATATTCTGTTGTCGTAGCTTGCTCTATGTGAAAGTGATCGTCAGCCCGAAACCACATTTGAGCACAAATCTAACTTTTTCTCAGTAATCGATCTCATAACTTCTTCACGTTCATTTTTCACCCGGATTCGCTAGATGTATCTGCCAATTTTCATTCAATAGACTGTATTGTGCATTCCAAGCATTTCTTAAATTTTCTAGTTTTATCGTACTCTGAAAATGATTTCATTCTTTTACCAACAGCAGCAAATTTTTTATTTCATTCGATTACCAGCAGCAGCAATTTTTTGTATGTCTTTATGAATAAGACATCTTAAAGACGAGGTCGTCATGGTTTCTGTTTGCCCCCAACCAGATTTTGTAGAACTCTTTGCTCTTTGGATCCGTTCTTTTTGTCGTTCCGTCGCATATCCCCGAATCTAGTCATATCCTTTGGCCTAGCTACTGGTGTTCCAATCCCTTGAGCGGAAGATATTCGACGGATGGCTGATGATGTGCCATCCAATAAGCAGGATGTCGTCAATCCATGACTCGTTAATGAAGCCTAGTCAGGATCTAGCCGTGCATGAAATTTGCTTCTGATTTGGCTTACCCTTGGACTAATTCTCAGAAGATTCGGGTGATTGTGTTGGGAATCCAGAGAAACGCAAGCAGCTTCGACTTCGATCTCTGGGTCCAAAAAAAGCTCATTGCATCTGAAGAGCAGTGTTATGGAATCCATGAGTGTTTTGAAAAACTTGGGTAAATATTTGTAATCGGAGTATTCGAAGTAGATTTTTTTCTTTTTTCTTTTTTTTTGTGTGTAGAGTGCTCTTTAGCCTCCATGTTCAGAGCGATTTATAATTCTTATTTATGTTGTGCGTTAGTCGTTCGTCATCGAGGAGTAATGCTGTAACAAGTAAATAAGTAAACAAATTGAGAAACGTGATCGATTTTGGATGTCATTTCCTCAAGAATCATGTTGAGAAGTACAGCGTAGCAGTACTGTAGTGACCTAGGCGTCGGAGGATAGCGGACAAAACAGGCACCCCATTTCTTCAAAAAAAAAGCTGTCTGGAAACCATTCTCCGCTGGAAATTGACCCCATTCCCGAGGCGAGTGATAGGATTCAGAATGGACGCCAAAATTGTTCTTGTATGGCTGCTGTATTGGTTCCCTTTCCCAAATGAGAACACGAAATTTCGTTCACTGGCGGGCATCGGCACATTTATCGAGCATAACTGGGAGGTGCCGTTCAGCGTTGTCGTTGTAAATGCAGTCGCAGTATAGACGTTAAATTCGTTAGCAATGTGCCAGAAGCAATTAGTGAATGCTGTCGACTTTCGAGATGCCGTCCCGAACTCGGTTTTCAACGATCGTTTTCTTCCGTCAGCAGCCATATCCTTTGCATTATTCTTCCACTTGAGTAGGCTAATTTCTTTCTAAAAAATAGTATTATCTAAGTATATTTCTATATCGCTAGGTAATGTTATGAATGGTGTCAAAAGTGAGCCTTTCAAGCGATGAATATGTATGCAGTAAACCCACGTCTACAACTCATTTTTTATTTTATTTCAGCTTTTGACTGCAGTTTTTTGTTTATCATTGCACTTATGACTTATATTCGTCTTATATTTCCATGTCAAAGATATTCAATTGTTTTTCAAATGAGAAATATTCGTCTCTTTTGTATTTTGTTTGTTTAATTTTGCATACAAGTGCATAATCAATTCAAAGAGCAAACAAAAGCATAAAATAGAGACGTTATCCTTGAATATTTTAGTGGGCCTACGGGCGGAGGACCATCATGCACTAACTTTACCAAAGATATTCAATTTTGATGCTCCATGCTGGGATTCAATCCATTTGGGTAGTGCTAGATACGGTAGTTTCATGTGTCAGATGTTATTGTATTGTGCTCTGCTTCCCGTCCCGAGCAGGTTTTATTAGTTAGACAGGCCATTCCGAGGCAATTCTCATGTTTAAGGGAATTGTTAATCAGATGCGCGATGTTTTCGGGTTTCTAACGGTTCTTCTTATTTCGTTTTGAATCATTACCGCGTTTACAGCTTGCCATTAATGCACGACAGAATCCGCTAATAGCTGAACCTGCTTTGCTGTCTGAGGGACGGAGGTTGCCAGAGATGTGTCGAGAAGGGGGCGGTCCGAACCATCGCCTTAGACTTGCTTCTTGGAAATTTTTGTCTTGTCTAAGGTCTATTAGGCATGAAGTTCTGACTTTTCTAGTTCTCACCACTTTAGTTTCACGTGTATCATGAATCCTCTGTAAACTTGAAACGACAAAAATGGTTCCTGGCATATCTGCCAAAAATGAATTTCTGGCCCCCAAGTGTAGCACCAAGGACGCTGTAGGTTGAAAAACGGCCTAGATAGGGCGCAATAATGGTCCCATAATCAGCCTAGCCGACATACACACCCAATGGCGGACGAGTTCTCACGCCATTGTGGGGGCTGTAGAGGAGGTACCATTCGCACCAGGACGCACACGTTGTTTGCAGGCAATTTACTGTAGCCACCTAGACGCAATGTAACACAGATTTGGATGACTCGTCCAGTAACCTTTTCCACGCAACTTTTGTCGCCACATTCTCGTCCAAACCCTGATTTTACTACTTTAGGAGAACTTTTTTTTTCTGACAATGAGTACGCCGATCTTTGCGTTTTCTTCGCCACTTTTGCAACTAAAAATCCCAGAATTATCGCGAATAGTGCCATCAAGTTTGTTAGGTGGGAAGAAGGGGATGACATGGATTACAATAACTTTTAGGCTTCATTCTCAGCTGACTGTGCTGATGTTAGTTCCCGATTCTGTTCCTCTCTTCTGTCCAATTACTTATTAGTTCCCGAATCGTACAAGACTTAACGGCATCAATCGGCACTACCCCATGTCCGCTTGAATGAGCTCGATACAATGTGGTACATAAGTACAGTCTTCCAAGACTAATATGTATAGAAATGCTTCTACAGTTCTAAATAGAACTCGTTACACCTCACGTTTGTGAAGGGATTAAGTGGCGCTTGCATTTTTCCCATCCTGCTTACAAATGATGCAGTATAAGCTGTCCAGATCCTTTGAACATTTCGTGTGCTTTGCAAGGCAATAAGCAAATTGGTGGTGATGGCCCCCGTAGGATAGCATTAGCTGTGTGAGAGAGTGTTCGACCCACCTTCTTGCTCCTTGTTTGGAAGGCGATTGCAAGAGCCCTGTTCTCCCTTAATGCCATGTTGAATCTTCAGCTTGCTATGTTCAGCGTCTATTCTATTCTTGTAGAGCATGTAAATGCTAAAGAAAGGCTTTCGGACTCGAATTCTAAGCGAATGTTAAAATACGAATTGCACACGAAAGATAAATTGGAAGCAATGAATAAGCCGGTGAGAAATGAAGAAAAGTTTTTTATTGATCAAATTTGTAGGTAGCTTACATGCATACCTTGATTATTCCGAAGAGCCATGCTATAATTAGACAAACGCGCGTATTCTAAAGTTTTTGATAGGAACCGTTTGGAAGGTTGTACTCAGCTTGGTTTAAGAGCAAGGTTAAAAGAAGACATGTTCAAATATAGAAAATAGGGTTTTAAGTAAGAGGGTTTCAGTGAGCAGTGTCTGTTTCTGTATGAACCTTATATAAGCTTGAGCACGGAAGGAAGTGGGAAATTTGCTTGGGTTTATAGACTGGCTTCTTTATATCTTTGCAGTCAACCTTTAATCAGCTACTTTGTCTCTTCTGACAGGCGAAGTTTTTCTTCATTTCTCAACGGCTTATTCATGACCTTCATTTTATTTTTCTTTCTCGATTGAGTTTTCTTGGTTTGATTACTCTAACAAAATTATTATTTATTCTATTATTCTATTATTTTATTATAACTATTTATTTATTTCATTTTTTATTTATTCATTTGATGCGCAAAAAGAATAAATGAGTCTTCATGACATATTATCGACGATCAGTAAGGATAGCACAACCCACAATTATCCGAAAGGAATTAGTAATTCGTCAAGCAAGGGGTCTGGTGAGAATAACATTGAGAAAGAGTGATCTCTGTCATTGGAGTGGCTAAAGAAAAGCTTTTATCCATATTTATTTATTTCCATTCACATTATGGATGGAGTGTCGTGAAGCCAGGAGATTCGACTACCTTGATTTACAATCGTTTATCACTTCTGCTTGAATTTTCAAGCTTACTATTTACAACTTTTATAACTTTATGGCATGAATTCTTAATGCTTATCAAATTGGACTGATGTATAACTGATATGAGTTTCACAAGCCTTACAATGGAGTGAGTATACTACTCCCCTTTCCCAAGTAAAGATTCGAGTGACAGCTTTCAAGGAAGTGATTTCTGTAGGCGGAGTGTATCGGCTTCAGGATTCTAGAAGATTAGTGAGGTGACGTGCGGCGTCTGAGTTGGATTAGTTAGATTGATTTCTCTTGGCGCATTGCTTTCTGAAAAATACTCTTCATAAAAGCTTTTTTCTCGAAGTCGTCTAAAAGCTGATTGTAGGGTGCGTAATTGCTTTTAGAAAGTCGCCCCTGCCAACTTACTCGATTCTTCATGGAAGTTGATTATAAGAAGCTGTGTACCCCGAGTCCTGGGCTACTTATAGCACTGTTCCCAATCTCTAGTTATCTCCAGAGGATTTCTGGGAGAGAGTCTTGGAAAATTCGAAAATTTGCGATTTTTCCTACCAGTTCCCAGTCTTTTGACATCAACTGTAAGTTTCTTTGCTTTCATAGCGACTGAGAGCCCTTGTCGACCTACCTGTAGGCATAACGGTTTGAATTCATCCAGCAAAGATGAGAATTCCCTTCGGTCGCTCGTGTTCAAACCAACTATGTGGATTGTCAAATTATGGCCCGCCTATTATACTCAATTTTATATTGATTATGATTTGGTGTAAGCTGAAATACCCTGTCATAGTGTTTATATTATCGGCTTGACTGATTCTCCTAGTCAAACATTAACTTTCGAGTAATAATTTTTTCCATATGCTAGTGTTGTTCAGTGTGGGAACTCGCCCTGACAGTTTTTTGATGATTTGCCCAAACAAAGCTGTTCAAGAGTCGGCATCGCTGGGAGTTCAAGTCGTCCTGTGTTTTTTGTAGCAAAAAAACCTGCCAACTCATTTCGTGAGACGGAAAAGGCAATGAAAGTATAAAAAATGATTGTGAAATGTAAATGATTTTACAATAGAAGTGAATGATATTGGTTTTTAAGCAGTAGTAGTCAAAATCGCTCATTTCTTTTTCGATCGCCCTTTTCTCTAACCTATTTCCTGCCAGTTTATTCCTTGTATTCCCGACCTGATCATGTTGTTTTCTCGTAACCATCGAGACTTTTCTTTATCGTAACATCCTTTTCTTAGTCGTCACTCTTCGCTCAGTTTCCCTCTCTGAAGCTCCTGAAGCTCCTTCAAAATTATCTGTCTTCTCTTTTCTCTTTATACTTCTTTTTTCAGCAAGCTTTTCATATTATGCCGCTCACTATCCATTCTTTTTCATTTTTCTGCTTCTTCTTACTCTAGTTTCCTCTGTATTTCCTTCTTATAAGCGTATGTAGGGGGTTAGTGGCAAGCATGCCCGGTCTTGCTCCAAGTACCGAATCGATACTCGCCAATGCCAGTCGATCCTTCCCCCAGGGGTCAAGACATCGGCTAGCCACGTATACACAATACCGCTAACTAGTAAGCATCTGACAATGAGTAGAAGTCGAATACCGGGGACTAAAACGGGATTGATTGACACTACAAATTTTAGACTTTATTTCCTCTTTGTCAGTTTTGCTTTCAGTCTGTTTGCAGTTTGTCTGTTGTAGCTTTCTCGGCACCCTGCATAATTAAGGCTTGATTGTCGGTATGATTACTAGCTTAACTCTTCCTTTAGTGGTGACCCTCTGTGAAGGTTGGAACCATAGGGGAGTAAAGATACACAATAGCACTCTCAAAGGTGCCATAAATGTATGTCCCCAATGGTTTGGATCATATCCACACCCTTATTGAATTCCTCTTCATGTCGATTAGGCACAACTTACATCTTTAGAGTCGATCAATGGACAAAGCATGTCCTCACTAAGCCTGGTTTTTCGTTTGTATTCAATGTAATCGTCGGAACAAGAAGCTTTAATCAAGTAGAATGGCCTTGGAATCGATTCCCGCTTAGAAATACCATAATCCTTATCATAAAACCCAATCGTTTTCATTTACCAAGGTTCTAGGAAATGCTTGATAGGATAAAAATCCTTTAAAGCGCTGGTACAATGTGTCAGCCTTGAGTGGGGTACAAAGTCTTTAGATATTTCTTGATTAACTTCTGAGTATTCTCATGTTCCATGGTCTCAGACTGAGATTGTTTCTGGTAAGGGATTGTCAGGAGACACGTGATTACTATCAGGTATAATAAACTATGCTCTAATAGGGCACACGGAATTCGTTAATATATCACATTATAAAGTTCATAGCCATTGCGAACCTTAATTATTATGACCTGTACTCGATTTAAATGCTTCCGCTTTGCTCAGTATGTAGTGGTCTGATCGGTGAACATTTCCTGTAAATTGTTGCATTGCAAATTGTTGGTTAGGCTGTCAAATGAATGTTTTTGTTTTAAGACGAGAATGAACCCATCATTTGGGAGCAGAATAATAGTAATTAGATCTGTGCTCATTCTCATTGTCTGTAAACTCCCTACGTGACCAAATATTCGATCCAGCTTCCAACGAAGTTATTGTGTTTGAGGCAGTAAGATTAGCGTTGACTCGTTTGAAACATTCTGTCCCTTTTGCGTTCTAATCTGATGATTCCTTTCTAAGTGATCCTCGATTTTCAAAAGAAGACGTACTTGATGTAGTCTGACCATGGTTCAGTGATGAGGCCAGCCATTTCGTGCCCCCAAGCCAGTCAGGTCGTCTTAGATGGTGCAGTTACCTATGAGGGAGATGGGCTGGATACCCCGTTCCCTACCCTCACAGCTGAGGTATGACAGCCTTTATGCTCGGATCTCTTCAGCAACATTTACTGAAGTAGGAGCTCAAAGATGAAAGAAGCAATCAAGGTTTTTTTCACTTCACAGTCTCAAAGACCGCAGGCTTCTTTGAATGAATGATCAAAAAACATGGGCATCAGATGGCAGAAAACCGTGGAAGATGTGGATGAATTCGTACTTTCCTGAACATGAATCTATTCTGGATAATAAACCTTCCTCAACAGTAGTTGGACTCCCAACAGCTGTGAAGCCACTGCAAAATAGAATCCAATCGTAGTTCCACATTTATTTCTATATCATACCTATGTTCGGAAGTGGTGTAATGGCAAGTACCACCCTATCCATATGCATGGTCACAGGATTGAATCCCGTATCGATATCCGCCTAGGCCAACCAAGCTCTCATCTCTCCGGGGGAATAGTTGAACATCCGAAGACTTTAAAGAATTATTATATTTATTATTGTTTTAATCTTTTTTTGTATTGCATTGCTGTTTGTATTTTTTATACTTTTTTCATCCAACTCTATACATTTTTGGCATTTTTAACCACTTTATTGACTTAGGGAGGGGAGCTCAACATCGATTTATACCAGTTGTTGTCTGAAAGTCCTGAAAAATTACTATTTCATGTCGATACCGTTCTTACTACGACCCTATGCCGATTTCGTAGATACGACCCCTTTTTCATATGATAACTTTGATGAGCTGAAGGATCCACGACATGGGATAATCTTGGTAAAGAAGGCTCCGATCGAGAAAGCGGAAACGCCTTTCAGGTGTACGTGCCACAGGAGCACTACTGAGAAAGCTGCCATACTGCATTTCCTATTTAATGTACGTCATTACTAATTGCTGGCTAATCCGTTGCACTGAGATGAGGAAGTTGTGAATTATCACGTCATTTTTACGGCGCTCGCTGTGTCTGATGCTTTACTAAATGCCTGCTCAGACTTTATTCTTTGGAGTACCTTCTTTATCCGTTGTGAATAACTCAATCACGAGGTGGAGGTGAGCTTTAGCATTGTCAAGCGGCATCACTACCGCTCGTATGCTCCGACGATCACGTCCCTTACCTTAACCACCTACCTGCCTTCACCAATCAAGCATTAAATCCTCCGGTTCGACCAACTGTTATCGGACTTTTATGGGAAGGTAAAAGTACTGCAATCCTGCTTAGAAGTGGAACTAAAGGACGGCTAAAATGTCAAAAAGGTTCTTTGCATTCAACCTTCCACCCATGGACCATGATACTCATCTTTTGATGTGGATAGGTCAACCTTCACCATGCTCTGCCGGTGTCCCCAGCAGCGGTTCTGCTTATTTTTCGAATCCTCGTTCTGACTTGCAAGGCTAAATGCAGCAGCTGTATGTTTTTGTTGGCCAAGCTGGACTCGATTTATTCGTTTGGACTGACGAGAATTTAATTCTTCGGTGTCACTCAGTTTAACGTAGTATCGTCATAGTCAACAAAGCATCACGTCAATATAAACAATCGAAAACAATGGGTTACAGGGTTGCACCATTCAAGAATAGACGGGGATCACGCGAGTTTGCATTTTGCCTCATGATAATGTGTACGATTACATCAGCATGAGATTTTTTTGTATAGCTGGTTGTACCCTTTTAAGGAGGTGGAATGAGCTTCTGACAACACTACTGCTGCCGCTTGCAAATCGCGAAAAATTCGCGCGAAAGTCTCGAGGCGCGCATTTATTACGAGTCTCGGTTATGGACTTCATCGTAAAAAGTTGATAATCTGATTCCCAAGATTTACGGAGTTCTTTTTTGTGATTTTATTAGCATTATAGCAACTGATTGAAAGTTGTTGTGTATTTGTAAGGGTCACTGAATTATCGGTAATGGCCAATAATGTTTTGTCGTTTTTTTGAATTATCCTTTTCACCTGACGGCAGACGTCTTGTGGTAGCAAGTGGCGCACCATTACCTCGGATGGTCCATGCTCGAAAACCGATCGTACTCGCCCAAACCAACCGAATCTTCCATCCCTCCGGGGGTATCGGTGTCAGACTCGTCTGGGAGGATAGAAGCACTGACTTGTACATCGGGTGGCCACCGCAAGTCATTTGTATAGGCCACATTCGCATTCAATTCGCCACGACGAATCTGAATAGAAGTCGAACGTGGTGGCACATCCTAAAAAAAGGGTTGATTAATGTTAAAGATTGGGCCTTCTATTCTTTCCATCACCTGGAGGTATTGACTTTTTTCAAATCCCGTTGAAAAGGTGAACGGATATGAAAGTGCGAGCCATTAACCAGATCCTTTCGAGTCGTGCCATTAGAATTAAGTGAAGCACTCTTGAAAGTGCCATGCCGCCCCTGAACGATTCCATAAAGGACGATCTGATATTGTAATCAACATTTTGATTCTAAAAAATGAATTTTAATTTAAACATAGCCGCTCAAATGCATGATAGTAAGCTTGTTCAGATTTCTAAAGGGCAAGCCATGGTATGGTTTGTGGAGAGTAGTAGATTTATAATGGAATCGGAAGTACACGATTAAGCATTTAAATGAATAGACAAGAAGGGCACGAAACCACCGACACATTTAATCCTGAAGAGTTCTTGGAATTATGGAGCTTCACCGATGTCGTTGGAAATGAAAACTCATGACTTGCGGTGGCCAGCCGATGTACAAGTCAGTGCTTTTATCCTCTCAGACGAGTCGGGTACCAGTTAACCGACCTCGAAGGGATGGAAGGCTCGGTTGGTATAGGCGTGTAACGATTCGGGATTTGAACCCATGACCACTGCACCACCTACAATAAAAAGTGTGACATCGACCGATTTTTTGCCACTGCTTTTCTCCTGTTCAGTAGTGTGGGTAGATTTGCAAAAAAAGAGCCCGAATCACTTCAATGAAATTCTCGTTCGGATGTTAGTGCCGTCCTGCACATAGCCTTCGATGATCGTTTTCTTTTCTCGTTCAAAGATGTTCCTTCGTTGGGACTATTCATAGTTGGAGCTCCCAAGGCCCTAACAGTAGCCCTACATAGCTTACATCTCATGGAATCCCCAATCGAGAGTTTGTTCTCGTCAGCAAATCTGCTTCCTAGCTTATCAGGCGGGCAGCCTATGGAATTTAGAAGTAGGAGTAGCTTCGGGATTACTACTATGCAGGTGATTCCCACAAGCAATTGAGTTCCCATTGCATACGGTTTTAATTGCCTGAATGTAATCATCATTCATGGCAGTGACTCACTGCTGGCAATAATGGAGGGAGACCAGTGAAAAACTATCTTCACTATAGCCATAAAGCGCTGTGCCTCAGGTAGAATAGTGGGAAACAAAATGTGTACTCTTCGAGTAACGAAGTTGAAGTTCATTACAACTTGGCTATGCGATAATGAAATCGTATTCACTAGTGCAAACCCCTCTGGTGCATCATAAAAAAGCTGACAATCCCTCGAAAGGTGTGTATGGCATGAATGTCTGAGGGCAAGAAGCCTGTGGAAGTATGTCACGCGGCGTTAAGACATTCTAACACGGCGAAAGGGCACGTGAATTATTCCTTTATTTATCATTTCTGGAAATCAGTCTCTCTCCTTAGCACGAGGTCCGCATTTCCAGCTCTTCTAATGTTTCAGACCTTGAATACTTTACAGTAAGGATGCTTGTACTTTGAGAGCATAGTGCTTGTGGACTTATTAAAAACCGAGGAGGAACGAGTGAGTAGGATAAACACAATTAGATATTCAACGAAGCGAGCTGAAAAGGACACGGATTACCGATGCGTTCAAATAATTCTGGAGAGTTCGTTGGGATTGTCTAACCACAACGACTTTGTTCGATTCACTCGTAGGGTCTGGTCTGAACTTTACTATTCAGGGACTCGCTTCATTATCTCAAGAGATTTGTTGGCAGGGCGCACTGAAGGATTAGGTTGAGTTCGGAGGTTCCGTCTTAGAGTTCAGAAGGCAAAGGAAGGTGGTCTATTGAAGTCCTCCAAATGTCGACAAAGGTGGTTGTAAGTCGACGTAGTGGAAGAGCTCAGTAAGGAGGTCAGGTAGAGAGATGACTGTTCGACTGAAGTCTCTTCAATAAACGAAGGGCAGGAATGAAAGCAGGAATGGATGGGGATAGAGAAAATGATTGAAAGTGTAGGAGATAATCAGACTACGAAGGTGACCTTCTACACTCCTGGTTCAGTGGAAAAACTCATTCGGTTGGAATTACTACTGCAGTGTGTAATTCTGTGCAAGGGACATTGTTACTGCTGCTACTCCAAACTCATTTCTATTGTTTTGTAGCTTTACTATTTCTCATGAAGTTGAAAATGCTGTTGATAGCTATGAATAAACAACACTGTGCTTCGTCCAGTATAAAGCCACGCGGCCACGTTCTTTCATTAGACGAAAAGGAATCATCCGGAAAACAAAGCCTCAATTGGTATTCATTGTCTATTTGTTGTTGCCAGATCGCCGAAGCAGAAATCCACTGCAAATTTTCTGTTACGAATAGCTATTTTTGAATTTCCTCACCAATGAGAAAGCATTCAAATCGATCCTTACAATCTTTTTATTTACTTGTGTTTTATCCTTCAAGTCTTGTGAACTCACTTTATTCCTCCGTTGTGTCGAAAGGTAGTACGGAAGTGATCACCTGAAGATCAGGTGTCTCCTGAAGGTATTCCGTCTTGGCCAAATACACGTTCAATCGAACCCAGAACTTACACGGAAGCCGAATCCGCGGACTAATCCCCAATCGAGCTGAATTGAAATTCGAGACCTTTTTTTGTCCTCATAAACTTCTCTCAAGCGAAGCCAATCAGGAAAATAAAAACAAGGTTAATGCTGCTATGGATTTATTACCGGTGATTCATTTCTACGTAAATTTATTATGGAAAAATAGGGGAATTAATTATTCTGGATAGAATTGAGCTGTGTCTTTGATACAAACATTGTGTCCAACAGTTCTTGGTCATCCTTCATGGGAACATTTGGTAGAGTTGACCGAGAACTGATAATAGGTGAATTGTCGGGGTTCGGTCTGGTCTACAAATTCATTCGTTTTTTCCTTTTCATCTTTTATCCAGTTCGTTAATTCCTCCAGACCCTCTATGTATTCTATTCTTGTTTATACATCCTGGAATTTTGAATGTTCTGTTCGACATTTTTAGACTACAATCCTACAAAAGTCTTTGTGGGACTCACTTAATAAAATTAGCTTTTCTAAATAGTTGGAGCTGTTTTCTAGAAAAGTTCAGCACTCTGTAAACTTCTGAAAAGATCATGAGAAATTGTTCATGTGAAGAACAAATTTATAGTTACGGCATGCAATTGTTGCTTACCCAACTCTGGGCATTTCCACTTGGAAATGCTATGCCTTTCGCGTCCATTCAGATGATTCCATAATGATTCCATGTTTCCTTATTTGATCGAAAAGCGTCCACGAGGGAGGGGAGGAGAGGGTTCATATCCTCTGCGTATTGTAATTAATAATTCACCAAGTTCGAAAAAGACAAGTTTCTTCAGCAACTCGAGGTCAGCTTAGGTTCAGTCGAAAGTTTGAAGTCCATAGCTTGGCTACATAGCTATCTTCTGAAGCTCTTCATATTGTAGTCACGGTGGATTGGAGGTACTCAGAAGTTTCTCAATCGTACACGCAACGGAAATTTTTTTCGCGGAGTAGCAGACGGTATGCTGAGAGTTTATATATGCCACGATTCCCTTCATGACATGTTTTCCCAACGTGAATAATGGCTTATTGTGATTCTCCCCATGCATCTGTATAGCCAAGAGAGAATACACCGTTGAGACCGATGTCAGTTAGTCGGAATCAGTCCTCTTCCAGTAGTCTGTATACTTCCAATCTGGACAACAACTCGAGCATGTACTCGAGTAGAATCAACTTCCTGACTACTTAAAAGGAACGACACGTTTGCCAGAGATCACTATGTGTTTGCTCGTTAGCCTGCTGTTTTCCTAGACGGCCTTCAGCCTGTTTAGTAGCATACAGATTCCTTCATGTCCAGACGGTAGCTAATTATGTAGCAGATTCCCCTACTTCATATCAACGCTTTTAGTCTGAACCTGGGATTGCTCGATGTGTTGAGGTGTAGACGTAGGGCAAGTTCAGCCGTCATGCCCTTTTAGGCACCAATTACTATGCCTAGGACATGGTAATGGGGCCGAACATTATGTGATGAGAATTTTGAATCGCCTAGACGTTCGCCTGTACTTTTCCGCTTTCGTTGACTTTACTCGGCCTACAAATGAGAGAAACGACGAACGGACGAGCTCTTCCTGTCGCCTTTACACTGACAACACTTCGTTTTTCCTCGTCACTCGCCACGTCGTTCGCACCACTAAATCCTGTTCTACCTTTCTTCTTAGTATCATTTGGCTTCATTGAAGCCTCTTGTAGACCGGAAGATTATCCTTGTACTATTCTCAAAAGTTATTTTGAACACATTACTAGGAAGTTTTCTGGAAGTCTATTGTAAGCCCAAAGCCCTAGATCAGCCTGTCTTACCCTTTGTTAAGAGTGGCACTGGAATGGCGTTTCATCTTGGGAAATAGTCCGAAATATAGCTTTTAATTTTGAAAACCGTTTTGGGTCAAAAGGAAAGCCGGATGGCTCATGAAACTCGGTTATAGTTTAAAAGAAGGGTTTTTTTCAGATCAGTCACATCACTTGCCCTCTTTACCTCTGAATTTCTGGTATTTCGTCTTCCAAGCTCTCTTCACTCGAATTTTCTTGGATCTCCATAATCCTGGGAGGGTTATCCGAACTTTGATTAAGATTAGCGAATGCTGGGAGATATCACTTCCAAATTTCACTCCGGGAAGCCAAGGTAATTCGAAAAATCTGGTCCAGCAAAGTTTCATAACAATGTTTATTTCCTATGAGTTTGATTTGATGCAAAAAGCGATTAATTTGGAGAACTCAAGTACCAGGGTTCCATTTATTGACGCGATTTATTGTCTAGTATTGCTAATTTATGTTTTATATTATTTATTTTTCCATTTTTGGACTACCTTCATCAATACATGCCTTTGATTATTTTCGTTGATTTTCCTCGGATAAAGTCATTTTTCTGGAAGGTATTTGATGATCGTTAACAACATCTTTTTGTATTAACTGCTCCAATTATCATGGAACATCCTGGAGCCTTAGAAGTGGTTATCCATTTGAGCAGACTTGAAGGTATGATCGGCTTGGTTTATCGGAGCGGTATTGGGTCCGGGGCTCGATATCCGGGATCAACAGCACCGTCTGCCATTTGAGTATTATCTGGTAGCTGTACGAAAGAAAACGGATTTCCACATAAGAAAAGGCTCTTAAGTTAGCTGATAGACTTCAGAAGCTGTAAAAAGGTTTGGTAGGTGGTCGTGATAAGGATTGGGGAGGATCTACACCTTGGTCTGCTTTCATTCATCTGCTTGTCCCATAGGTTTGAATAGGCATCTTAATCAATAGTCTATTTTGAACTAATTTATTTACTTTTTAAATTCATTTCAAGTAACTTTAGAAAGCCATCTTATAACTCGGATCGATACTTTTTTAATCTCCTTAGCTAATTATGGATATATCCACCTGTTGTTGTCAAGATCCATTCATGAGGAATTACTTTTGTATTAATTGATGCTCATAGATCTCACAATGAGCCTTCATTCTATTATCCACCCAAGATCTTTGCTTTTATGAAATTCTTCTAAGAATAATGCGTGCACAATGTCTAGCCTGATTAAAGATGTTTACCGTATCAGTAAATAATTTCAGATGGGTGAGCGTATACGTCTATTCTCTGCGGGTTCATTTGTCACCACAGTGCCAATATCACCGAATCATGTCTCCAAGACACAATCGTTGAATAGTTTTGCTGAGACAACTGCTAACAGTAAGTAATTGCTTTTTTAATTGGTAATTTGTTTAAAAATTGTTTTTTCCAACGATTTCGATTTCCCATGGGTGTAGTGCTAAACATAGTTGGCATAATTATTACAAGCCTTCACTAGTTCTCTCATATCTGTCGTCTATAATCAAACGATTTTTCTTTTCTGAAACTAACAGATTATTTACATTGAGTCAGATTTTGAATTCCCGCCAAATGATCGCGGTCGGGAGAAATTCACTTGCGTTTTTAATTTACAAATTTATACAAGAAGCCCTCTTTCACGGTTGAGCAGTATTGAAAGCCAGAACTTCGATCCAGTCACCGTTTCTTCCTTACTTATATTATATTTTCACAAATTGTTTACCAGCTGTTGTTGTTGTTTACCACTTGTTTACCAATACCCTTGACTGGCTAGGATGGACATGGTCCAGATTCCCTTGAGGAAAGGCATGTTCACCTTCCTATCTTAAGGAGTTTGCTTTTCTAAGAGTAGCCATACCAACCCAGGACTCATAAGATGCACTTGCTTAGGGCTAGGAGGCTGCTCAAAGTTCTCCCCGTCACACCATGGTCTGGTCAGGTGATCAGATCTCGGATCAGCACCTGTTCAGGCCATTCAAGTCTCTGATCCCTCAGGCATCTGAGAAATGACACCAGCCTGGTGTCTGTATCCATGAAAGCATTGATTCAACGCTGCCCCAGAAGGTCGTTATATAGGCTTGGTACACAGTTATATAAGCAGTAGGCCCTTATGGGATAAATGGACGAGGTATGGAACGTTCCGAGACGGGATTGATCCAAGGCAGAAGCTTTAGTTAAGATTTATAGCAGGTTCATTCAGACCCTCAACTCCCTAGTAACCAACCTTAAAAGCCTCCCGAAGAACTCATTCCCCGTCACAGATGACGTTGACGTCGTTTTCCGCCTGTGATCTAATTACCTCTAAAATTTACTGGTAATTTCATTCGCTACCTTCCTTTATCTTGCTTTATGAATATCGGATCAATCTCAAAACCTTCCCTGTCACTTTTGCCTTGTCGCTGATCAATCCCCCTCAGAATCTGTACTTATCGAGTACTCTGTATCCTTAGGCTTTTGTGAAGATTCATTGAAAAGAATGAACTTTCTTTCTAGGATTTTCCTGGAAGGGAAGTGACTTGGAAAGGTCGTAGTATATCGCGAATCTAATTACTCGCAGTCCTAATAGGTTTGAAGAGCTCAGACTGAAGGAGCTGCTTAGGACGTCAAAAGGCACCGGACACTTTGCGGGGCAACCGCGTCATAATATGGGTGACTCAGCTAGGCGCTCAAAGATTGAAAATGTAAGTGGCAGCTCCAAAGGTTTCTGTTCATTGTGGATGTTCAACTAGAGCTTACAAAACTTTTTCTGGAATAAGCGAAAGATTATCGTTCGTGTTTATGCTGTCACGGTTCTTAAGCATCTTCCAAGGCTTCATTGATTTTGAGCCAATGTTTTGCTCGTTTATAAGAAGCCCAGAATGACAATGATTTCCACATTGATGCTATGTATGTAGTAATCTCTGGTGTGGGTCCTTCTCCCCGAAAATCGCGTCGCCTCACTGTACGCGACCGCGCACAGTCGTGCGACTTGAAGGGAAAGGATTGGATCAACATTCCCATTCTGAAGATATCTATTGGCTTCCTGTAGTGGTCACCCTGCTAAGAGCTGCAGAGTGATTGAAGTTCTTGAGAATGCTAAGTGTTTTTAATACATCACACTGTGGGACAGTTTTCTTTTATTCCCACTTCCGACTACCGGTAAATGTTTTTTATTCTATTTTTTTATTTTGGGTATTTTGCAAATCTTAGTTATCCAGTTGTTGGGGTCCCGTTCGGAGATCTTGGTCTTGTCTTTACTGGAAGCGGTTAAAATGCTGGCAAAGAACGCTGAGAATCGCAAAGTTATCAGATTGTTTTTACAAATTAGGTTGTGCTCAAGGTGAACAGAACCAAGAAAAAGTTCAAGTATTTTTTTGCGTTCATGTCATTAACAATCGTCCTGAGAAGCGATACAATTGTAATATTGCTTGAGCTAAGCTTATTTGATTTTTTAATTAATCTCATTTCACTAATAGATCACGAGGACTTGTCCCTGTGAAAGTGCAACTGAAGGAATAAGTTCAAAATTGGATTTTAAATGTTCGTGTTTTCATTACGCCTTGATATAACTAGAGGCAAGTCACCTCCTGGGATGAACAATCCGACTTCAGAGGTTTGGGAATCCGAGGAGAATAAGACTTCTCGAATAAATACACTTGAGGCTATTCTTTATCGTTTTTGAGAGTCTTTTGCGACGTGGAACTGAAACGATTCGACATCAGAAGAGGATACATAGAACAAGCCTTCCTTCTTCTTCTTCTTCTCCCTAGCGTTAATCCCGCGCCGTCGCAGGGTCCGCTGTTCTTGTCAGCCGTCTCCATTTCATTCTATCTACGGCATCTTCTGCCGTCACCTTGGTTTCGGCGAGGTCCTTCTTGATCACGTCCCGCCATCTCTTCTTTGGGGCTCCTCGTGGTCGCTTACCTTGAGCCTCGAATTCCATTGCTTCCCTTATCGGATGGCTCTGTGGTCTTCTTAGCACATGCCCGAACCATCGCAGGCGCTGCTCTCTCATCTTCAGTTGAATTGGAGCTGTTTGCATAGCCGTCCTGACGTCTTCATTTCTGACCCGATCCAGCCGCGTCCAGCCGCAGGCCCATCTGAGCATTCTCATTTCAGCGGAGTGGAGTTGTCCTTCGTGGAATTTACTCACGGGCCAACACTCGCTGCCGTAGAGCATCGTGGGCCTTACCACTGCCCGATACACCTTTCCTTTCAGGGTCCTGGAGCACCGACGGTCGCAGAGGATACCGGTGGACTCCCTCCACTTCATCCATGCCGCATTTATTCGGGATTTCACGGCTTGGTCCACGCTACCATCAGCGGCTAGATCACTCCCCAGATAGCGGAAGTCCTGGACCTTTTCGATGGCTTCCCCGCGACCGTCGACGATTGACTCCGTGCCCTCCTCGGAGCTGAGAAACTTGGTCTTCTTCACGTTCAGCCGGAGTCCACTCTCCGCCAATACCCTTTGCCAATTCTGGAGTTTATCCTGGAGTTCATCCTTGCTCTCCGCTATCAGAGCGATGTCATCAGCGTAGAGGATGGTCTTCAGTGGTCCATCCATGAGTTCTTCTGTGATGACGTCCATCGTGAGCAGGAAGAGGAACGGGCTTAGAGCTGATCCCTGGTGTACTCCAACCGTGACATCTATTGCTCCGGTTTGGCCCTGTGGGGTGCGTATTGTTGTGGTGGAGCCATCGTACATGTCCTTCACCAGAGAGATCAGGTGTTCTGGAACCTTTCGTTTTCGGAGCGCTCTCCAGAGGACTTGTCGCGGGAGACGGTCGAAAGCCTTCTCCAGATCGAGGAAGGCTATGTAGCAGGGTCTACGCTTTTCTCGATACTTCTCCATAACTTGTCGAGCTATGAAGATGGCGTCCGTTGTAGACCTTTCAGGCATGAAGCCGAACTGCTTCTGTGAGATTGGGACCAATTCTCTCAATCTTGAGTCGACCAGCCGCTCGTACAGCTTCATCGTGTGAGCAGTCAACCTGATTCCCCGGTAGTTGGAACACTCCATCGCGTCCCCCTTCTGCTTGAAGATTGGAACGATGGTACTTTTCCTCCATGCATCTGGGATTCTTCCTTCAGCGGTGACAGTGTTCAGGAATCGGGTGAGCCACTTTACCCCGTACTCTCCAAGCGCTTTCCATGCCTCGATCGGTACTCCATCCGGGCCAGTTGCCTTCCCAACCTTCATCTTTCCCATTGCTCTACGCACCTCATTCTCCGTCCAGAGATTGATTGGGCCAGCCGTTGCCTCTAATTGGGAGCTGTTCTGGCGGGCGAATTCTTCGTTGAGGAGTCCGTCGAAGTATTCCTCCCACCTACGCCTGACCTCGCCAGGCTTCCTCAGTATGGCACCCTCGCTGTTCCTGACGGACTTCACTACCCCGATGTCCCGAGTGGCGCGGTGACGCGCTTTCGCCAGGCGGAAGACGAACTTCTCTCCTTCTCGACTGCCGAGTTTCTCATACAAGGCGTCCATTTCCGTGTTCTTCGCCTTCGCGACAGCAGCCTTGGCGAGCCTCTTGGAAGTTCTGTAGGCAGCTAGGTCTTCTGGAGCTCGTGTCTTTTGCCAGCGCTTGTAAGCCGATTTCTTCTGCCTCACAACTCGTTGGACTTCATCATTCCAGAACCATGCTTCCTTGTCCCCTCGGAAACCACCTCGAGTTTCCCCCAGCGTTTCCTTTGCACATCGCAGGATGACCTCCACAGCGTTGCTCCAAGTCTGCTGGATCGGCCCTTCGGGATTTGGAAGTCCAGCTTCCAGTATCTTTTCTTTGAGGTGTTCTCTTTCGGACTGGTGCAACTTCCACCACCGGATCCTCCGTTCCGTTCTTGTCCTCGATTTCTTGGGAAGATCGATGGCTATGTCTGCTAGTAGAGGTCTGTGCTGTGGTGCCAAGTCTTCTCCGGGCAGTACCTTGATGTCTTTTACAGTTTTGAGGGCCGATCTTCTTACCAGCACATGATCTATTTCCGTTTCTTTCCCTCCACTGCTGTAGGTTACCTTCTGGGACTTCCTTTTCGCGAAGAAGGTGCTGCAGACTGCCAAGTCGTGAGCTATAGCCAGGGCAAGGACCCTTTCTCCCTCATCGTTTCTGAGTCCTACACCTTTACCTCCATGCACCCTTTCCAGTCCCCTCCTTTCACTGCCGACGTGCCCATTCAGATCACCTGCTATGGTAAGATAGTCCCCCTCCGGAACTGATCGGATGGTCTCGTCAAGTCTCAGATAGAACTCATCTTTTTCGTAGATGGGGCAGCCGGCTTGAGGTGCGTACACTGATATTATTGTCCAGTTCCCCTCCTTCGTGTCTATCCTCACCGATATGATTCGACTGCTGACCCTGTTGACGGCGGAGACAGAGTCCTTCAGGGAGTCTGCCACTGCTACAGCCACACCATTTCGTTTGGTGTCTTCTCCGTTGTAGAAGAGTTTGACACCCTCTCCAATTTCTCTGGCCTTTGCTCCCTTCCAGCGGGTCTCCTGAAGGCATAGGACCTGGATGTTCCTGCGCTTCATGAGATCAGCGACTTCTCGGGACTTCCCAGTGAGCGATCCCACATTTAGAGTCCCTATTCGAACTAACTTCTTTGGCCGAGGTCGTTCACTCCTCGGTAGCCCTCGCATACTGTCCACAGAACTCAGGCGAGGGCCCTGTGCGCCACTTCCGGGTGACGTCCTAGCTTTATCATGGATACTCTTTGAGACTTTAGACATATTTGTTGTGACTGGTTTCTCCATCAGCCGGCCTGTCAACCTGGCCTGACGCTGGTACCGATACCATTTTTGCAATTTTTGCAAGGCATGGAGTTGCCTCGGCAGGGATCGAACTCACACTTCCTCTAAGTGCAGACGTGAGCCTACACTCTTATCCACTCGGCTATCCCTGCCTGAACAAGCCTTCCATCAGTTATGTTTTTTGCGATTTTTTCCTAAAAGAATTTGGAAAGAATTGCCACAGGCGGTTTGATTTTTGCTCATTATTATATTTTTATTCTTTGGATTTCATTGGTTAATTTACCGCTCCTTGGCGATCTGACCCCTTTATAATAACCTTGGTTGTTGAAGTAGCGGATCGCCAATTTTTTCTAAGTATAATATTAATTGACGAGAAGAGATTACTTTCTGAAGAGGAGAGGATGAAAGTTAATCTACTGAGTGGTTTCTCACAATCTATCTTTCTTGTTTAGTCGTTATCGAGAAGTTTTGAGTCATGAAACTGGCGCAACTCAATCCATGAGAATGTTAGATGGAATGGGCCATTTTGTTTTGAATGAGCGCTGCCTTCGTTTAAGTTACAACAATTTGACGGAGTTCTCCTCATGGGGACCATTTTGTTTTGATTTCTGACCATTGTCAACGATTCATGGCTGACTGGAAATACGCCTATAAAATTTTGACGAGCTGGGTAAACAACTTCCTCGCCTAAGCGCACATGAGCAGCTGGACTTCCTGTTAGAGAATGCCTATTGGTTTCGCGTGCTATAAGTTCCCACAATCTGATCTCGGTGCATTTGACAGTCTGTTTGTTGAATAGTTGTTTGCGCCATGTATTTACGTAAATAGCTACAGAAAAACCGAATACGTCAAAAATGGGACACAGAAGCTTGCATGAATCCATGCTGGTACTTCAGATGTAGATTGATGACGACTGTTCACTGTTGAGGTGATTTCTCAGCAGTTCCAACTTCATGACCCCTAAAAATTGTCTTTTGTCTTCGGCTGTTTGTTGGTTGAGTTTGTTTCATAAGTTGATTACTGAATTTAGAATTCTAGGCAAAATGGTTATTTAATGAATTTGCAACCAGGACAGGTGCATACAATTCGCATACACCTGTGCTCGGAGCAAAACTTCAATACGATCAGCACTTGGCTCCTTATAGTCGTGCTGGAAGCCACTCGTTCATATGAGTTTCCTCGAACAAATCCTGCCAGTGTCTTGATTTTTTATTAATGTGGCTTACAGAGAATAAATGGCATTATTTGATCCCTTTATTTGAAATGCGCTCTGCATTCGACATAAATTCAGTATCGTAGTGGTGTATTGAATGCTTATGTGGCCTATACAGTGATTTGTGGTGGCCAGCCGTTGTATAAACCAGTGCTTTTATCCTCCCAGACGAGTATTATACCATTTAATCGACCCGGAAGGATGGATGGTTAGGTTGGCCAAGGGCTTGGTTTGCCTGACAATGCATAGGTCATAGTGCACCACTTGAAACCACCACCTCCGTCCTACTAGTATGTCAACAATACTGTAGGAAAGTTCATGAACGTACTTTCTAGTATCAAATCAAGGGCCTCTAGTCAATAACAGACTAGCTGAAGCAAAGTTTTCTACCCGTATATGACTGGAACCCATATACATCTCCTAATAAAACTCAAATTGCTCCAGGGAACGACGGGTTCCCCATGTTCCTTCAAGTACATCTTCAACTATCTAATAAAGATTTGGTAATTACAAGGGGCCCCCAAGCTAATTCATATGGAGAAGCCATCAATTGATTTGATTGATTAGCTCCCAAGAGTGACCAATAATTAATCGAATCCCCCGGATTGTTATCGTCTGCCTTATTAAGGTGAAGGGTGTCATTTTCCAATCAACTAGTTCATTACTTTCATAAGCCGAGAGAATTCATAGGGCCACATAACATCTGCCATCGCTGACTCAAGCTTAAATGCTGGTAGGGTAGATAATAATTGAAATTTTCCCATTTTCCCATTTTTTCAAGCCTAGTCTCACTGAAATTTCAATATATTCATTCTAAAATGGTGTTTGCTCCATTTCGTGGAAACTTTCTAGCAAAGAGTTTTGGAAAATTGATTTTCCGATGTGCACTTGTGAGTTTAATAAGTGGTTTCGACCAGCGGCAGAGAGAAGATGGCGCCACATTTCCGTTCCAGTCATCGCTAGGCAATTTCATATGCACATAAAATTATTCGTAGAAGGACGTTCAAGATGGTACAGCCGACCGATCAGCTTACTTTGTTCCGTTGTAATAGCCTATACTGTCGGGTTTAATGGGTATCGAGTTGTTTTTGGTGAAAGAATTGGCATCGGCTATCCATTGTACCCACTGACAGGAATTTTTGGGGAAATTAGTGGCGGAAGGTAATCTAGCAAAGGTCAAGCGTACCAAATATTCCGTGGGGGTGGTGAGAGAAAGAGGGCAGAGTATTCGTTAATATTTGATGATTGGGTAGAGGGCAATGTACTGAGGTAGAGGGTAAAGGGGCCTCAGACAATGGTTTGTTGAGATACATAGCAATTTGTTTTTTTACTGTCACAAATACATACTGAACCAATAGTTCGTGGATATAGGAGGGCCCATTCGGCTTTTGCGTGATGAGTGGCGAAAATCCGAAGTGGTGCTCCTCGTGTTGGTGTTCCCTGCAACATCAAGCATGGATTCTAGCCCAGTGGCAATAGGCGATATGTCAGACTGACAAGGTTCCCAGATTGGGTTCCACTGGTTTGAATAACCGATGAATTGGCACTGGGTGGCTCTCATGATTATGAATATGTAATTGTAATCAAATTGTTACCCTTAGTTACTGAGATGTTCGTAAGAGGCAAAGTCGTTTATGAGTATCCCAGGACTCGAATGGAATTTGGATGCGCGGCGTATCCAGAAGTCATACTAAAGAGTTCCAGAGTAAGTATGAATGAATGGAATAGGCTTGTTATTTGATGGCTTTCCAAGTAAATTATGCCGTTATTGAACGAACACGCTTGCAATTTTCTCTGAGCAATTAGCTTAATAACACATCTGAAGGCGAGCAGCTTCCTTGTGCTGATTCTATCGGGTGACTGCTGTCGATTACGAGCTGTCACCTCTAATGTATAGGGTTGCACGGGTAGTCTCTTGCTTCTTAGTTGAGTTAACAATGAAGATAAGAATTTCTGGAGTAAATGTCCGATTTGTCTGGTGATAAATTCTCATTCTGCTCATTGATGATTTGCCGTCCTTCTGAAATTTTCCTAACTTGACTCTTTTCCAATTTTTTCCGGGCAAAAAGTATGGGATCTCGTTTTTTGACTAACGCTATCGCTGAAATTCGTCTAGGTGTTGTTTACAGCCTCCAGACTTTCCTAACTTGGGGTGTTTGTGATGATGCCGAGAACCACTAATACGGTAGATACAGTGTACAGTAAGGCCTCGCAGTTAACTGTGATAATTTCTAGAATGGTCAAAGATACGCGTAGTTCAGTGTACCCTAAGACAATCCTACCGCAAAAATGAGAAAAATATCAAAAGTTGATAAACAAAGTCTTCTTAGCGTTGATCAATCCCATTTTGGGATGGGCCCCCACATCCGATTTACTAAGCAACCCCCGATGACCTGCAGCGAAACAGTGGCGACCTTAAAGGGTGAAGCCATCTGTTCAATTTCCACCAACCATTCATTAATTCATTGTTCGCTCACTCATAGTCTTCTTCAATACTACATTTATGTATGTGTTTTCGTGGCTGAAAGTGCAGTCTCACGCTTCCGGTGGTCATTAGCATTATGAAAATGCCCTTGTCGGATCTCCATTTTCTCATAGGCCTAGAATAAACACGACTCTGGCTATTTTGATAAAAGAAATGTCCTCGAATTTGTACCTCTCCAGGGCCTATCAAATTTCGAAAGTACTGATGATGTTTGATGTTTGGAGTTGTATAGTCAGTAGAGCTTTGAGGCATCAAATGCAACACAAGAGATATCATTCCAAAGTTGCCAAAGTGATAATATAAGTTCTCCTGAGAAACTGTTATTATTATTATTTATTATCATTTTTTATTACCTACTACTATTTATTATTATTTATTATCATTTGTTACTCCTTATTATCACTGTTATTATTACTGTCGCTAATGGTGATTTCAGCACTAGTATAATGATATTAATATATTTTCATCCACATTTAATAAAATTGAGCAAATTAGCGAATAAATATAAAGGTAATGCATTCAGAGCCATCTAATCTTCTCAAACTGACCATTATTTCCTTTTTCCATGAACGGCACTTAGTTGGTCCCATGAATATTTAGGCATTATTCAAGGTAGTTATGCCTATGTTTTTTATTGGGTTTTTTTCGAAATTACTGCCTACCGTAGACAAATTGAATCCTCATACGATCAATAGATCGCTCACTCATAGAAAACTATTTTTAGTCGCCTCACCATCACGACGTATAATGAAAAAGAGTCGATCACGTGTCTTACAAGGATCAGTGGTGTCATTACAGCATAATGAGGGTGGGTATTGATTTTATTGATTTCATTGATTTCAGGCCCCGTTTATTAGGCTTTGCGATTTTTGATTTCCATTGATTTTCCCTGCCTTTCGCATTGTGAAAATGCGATTTCGTTTTTTCTTGCTGTGACTTTTCTTATTTTTCTAATTTTTATTGGTAGTCAGAGGTTGTCAAGAAATCGGACGAAATCGAGGATTGGCGTTTTGTCGATTTTGTCTCAATTCTTTTCTGTTTGCGTACATTCCTGCTTTATGAGCCATGTCCGAAACGAACGCTTGTCAAAGAATGCTCAGTGAGAAGAAAGAATAGAACCAGACCATGTTTTTTTTCATTTTTATCCCCTTTTTTTTTGAAGGAAACCCATCGTTCCTGTGATTTCCCATGTCCTTTGAGAGGGTGCGAAATCAGAAGCATTGGTGTGTTGATTAGGCTTCACCAGAGTGGGCGGAGCATAATGCATTCAATCATCTCAGTAATTTCATTTCCTTCTAATGCATCTTCTGATGCGCTTCTGAATCATTCTTGCTGTGGCATCGTGGCATCGTCACCGCTGAGCATTTCCCACTAACAAACACTTTGCTGAGCTGTTGCCGTCCGTCCTGGTCGCGTGCCAACCGACGCCATGGTAAACAAGATGAGTATGTGTCCTATTTCCTAATCCCTTTCTCACTTCCTTCCTCCTTAGCAGATTTCTCTAGAGGGATACGCATTGAGGTGAAGGGTTCACCTACACCTCTATCAAAGGTACTTCCGTTACTGATCGTCATCGCCTAAGCGGCGGGTTAGTACTAATCGGAAAATTAGGTAATAAGAATATTATTATTATATTAATAATGTTAATGTAATATTTGGTGACAACAGCAGTAACTACTAGTAATAGCATTGATAAGTAAAGGATCCATAGAAAAAAGTGAATTCTTGAGTAAATGAAGGTATTCCTCTGGAGCGCAAGCTCGGTGGTACATACATAGTGTCACCAAAGTAAGGAATCCGGGCTAGGATCGTATTGGCCAGTTGGTGAGAATGAATCGGGCGAAGAAAATGGGTTACCAATAGTATAAAATGGAGGTTCTGGAGATGTTTGTGGCCTTTCAGCAACCTCAACTTCTCCATGTTTATGTGTTTCTATCCAGTTTCTACCATACCTGTTTCTATCCGTACCCAGGCAAATTTTTTGAAGCTCAAGTGGCAGCAGTGGATGGAATAGGAGGAGAAAGCCCTACTCATCTGAAGGTATTCCCTGAAGAGTGTTATCGGCTGTATGACTAAAGTACTTGGAGAAAGTGGGATGTCAAGTTCCACCACGTAACTTTTTGATTGCCTAAAATAGAAGTAGTTCAGAGCATCTAATGCGATCCCATTTTGTCGTTCGTCTCAAGTCGTGATGATGCCCTTCATCATGAGGATTCTAAGAAAACTTTGTCCGACTATCTCCTGGAATATTGATACTAACTTCTCTAAAAAGTTCTTTTCACCGCTAAACGGTAGAGAGATTCGATCCTGCTTGCATGATCCTGAGGGTTGCCTGGCCTAGGAGCTCACCCAGAAGGAGTAGTCGAACTCCACACCAGATCATTCCGAAGTCAAGTCCGTGTGCGTTCTTAGTGGGCCATAGTTGGCCGTTGCTTAGAATTATTCAATATTTGCCATTCTGACAATGGCCGTGCAGTCAAGGTTCCCCCTAATCATGTTCGTGTGTCGACTCGCCGCCCATAGCCCACCCATGGGATAAGGAATGAGCGGTTTGGTGAACGGACCGATTAATTTGTCTGGCTTTTTGGACTCGTCTTCGATGGTTATTAGATAATCAACTCAGTGTATGTTCAAACGCATAGCAATATCTATGTACATCTGCAGTAATTACTCTAATCAATATGTGTTTGTTTTGTGATGGCTAATTGTCTCAGGTTTCAGATTCGTTTTCACCAGTTTTTGAATTTTGCAGAAAAGTTTTCTTCCCTGCGAAGTTCCCTACAGGCGTGCAGCGTTTATATTATACCCTATCCTTCTAAAATTTCACATCAAGGAATTGAATTTGAATTAATCGTCCTTTTCTCAAAACGTCGTCGTCTTTAAGGAAATATTATTGGGTGGAAAGGTGAATGCCAAAGCAAAAAAATGGTATAGTCCAAGAGAAGTGTGTGTCTATATACCCTCCGCGCGAAGGTTTTTATCTAGTTGTCTCATCGATAGCCTTGTCGTAGTCGATTGTCTTTGCTAGATGTCTCGCCGCCTGACGTGTCGCTTGAGTACCGCATCTTACCCATCGAAGAGATAGTGAAACTTTGAAATCATATTCGCTAGTACCTCCATCAACGTGCTCAGTATTGGAGCAGTCCACCACACCTTACCACTTTTTCTCAGAAGGCGATTATGATATTCAGCTGGAAGTCCAGCAGAAGTAACAAAGGAACTGGGAAAAAAAGTAAAAGTAATCATATTCGTTTAAATTGAGCTGAAATCGATGTTGCATGGAAACCCAACTTGGCTAGGAGCGATCAATATTCTCACAATTTTTCACAGTTTTGGGAAAACTTGCTCTTCGTCTGTACTTTCTCCGAGATGCATATCAATCGGTGGAAAAGTGCCGCCGCCGTCGCACAGCCGTGTGTCGATGAAGTACTTGAGTTGAACTTTGCCGACGGCACTGACAAGGACGTCGTACATCACATGCCATCTTGAATTATTTAAGTGTCCTCTTCTACAGCAGCAGGTCCCACGTTTGCTTGCCGACCTTCTGATTTTTTTCGATCACTTCTTACTACGAATCGGTAGGTAGGTAAATCAGGTAAGGTGTGAAAGTGAAGGAGAGACGGATGAATGTGAGAAAAAGTCGTGCAATTCCAGTTTTACTTTGTGAAATTGATCAGAACCGGACTAGTTGGCGGCTGCCCTCTATGGGGTGTCGAAGATTTTATGTGCAATCATCTGGTAAATGTTCTGGGTAGTCATAATTTC
The DNA here is from genome assembly GCA_000469685.2 of Haemonchus contortus. NCBI lineage: Eukaryota > Metazoa > Nematoda > Chromadorea > Rhabditida > Trichostrongylidae > Haemonchus > Haemonchus contortus. Next base: position 45,249,038 of record LS997563.1, read on the forward strand.
CTCGTTTCCTCTGCCCTTACATCGACATATGATTGTTTACCTTCTTCTCCATTTGTTTATCTCTTCTTCACCTTCACCACAATCATAATGCCCTTATGATAGACTTGCTATGCTACACACACATTCTCTCTTGGTGGCACATTCCACATAAACTTGCTTCCTGCCATTGTTTTTGCCATTCCTTTGTTTCATGAATAACCAATAGAATAAATGAATAATAAAATAACAAATAAATAGTTAAGTAAGGTTCTATTTCCCTTCTTCCCAGCCAAAACTCAGAATTCTGACAATACTCTTTGATTACTGCTGTCGATTGAAACCCGGCTCTGCCAAGGTCAGGTTGAACTTTGCTCATTCTGTGCCTATGACGGTAGGACCGAGTTTTTCTCGGTAGCAGAATTACTGGGTCGGAGGTTGAACCTAACTTATTGGGTCTATCTATCCCAATTTTGAGTGCTTAACTTGTGGTTGATTTATCCAAAATGAAATTTCTTGAATTCTAATATTTCTTATTTCTGATTTGATTCCTGATTTTTTAGTTTTTGAACTTTGAAGTTTTCTTCTCAGGCGACCAAAAACGTTTCGTTGTGAGGATCAAAATTGACTAAAAATGATTTAGAATTGAACCCTATGCTCCTGGTAACCAGTTTGGACCTCTGTAAAGGTTTTGTCAATCATGTATGTAGGTAATTGCTGTACATCTATCTGTCCAATATGCGATGAATATGAACATTTTTCGTTTTTTTCCCGGAACCGGCCCACCCACTTTATATAATTGCGTTTGATCAGAGTGTTGGTAGAATTATGGCCTGTTCGGTGGTCCGCCATGTTCTCGGCTTCAGTTTTACCTGTTAATGACCTACATATTCATTTGAAAGGATCTAGAAGTCTTTTCAAATTTCAATATGTTTGTAATATTTTTGTTTGTATTCGTACTTGTGCTTTTGCACCCACCCCTCCTCGCCTCCCCCACATAGGTACCCTCAACTAAAGCGCGTGATGAAAAGTCCAATGTGAGGAGTTCGGGAGTACTCATGCTCTGGCGATTCCACCTTCCATTATAGTGGTACTTGAAATTTCCTTTCAGAATATTAGGTTGAGTCATAAGTCCTCGGACAAATTGGCAATGATCATATTAATCTTACAATTTTTAAAAGACATTAGCGAATCATTTGAAATATGCCCCATTGGAATCGATGGTCTTCTGCCAATGCTTGGGCAAATCGTAGATGTCCTTGCTTTAGAACGCTGGGAGCTAGCCCTTGGAGAACTGCACCAGTGCCACTTTGATGTCGTCGCGGGTTTGAAAGTCCTGACCATCCAGATGACGTTGAAGATGGGGAAAAAGGTGGTAATCCGAGGGATCTAAGTCTGAGGAGCATGGTTGGTGTGATAAACTTGTCCTGCCGAAATTCGTCAGTTCAGTTTTGGTCGCTCTTGCAATGTGAGGGCGAGCGTTGTCGTGTTGGAAATAAACTTTGTGCTGCTGTGGACGTTTAGCTTCGGTATTCGCTTTCAAATTCCTCAGTTGCGTAATGTAGACGTGTGCGGTCACTGTGCATCCTTCGTCTAGCAGCTCCCATTATTCGACACGGAGAACGCTCCGCCAGAACCAGTGCATAACCTCCTTCGCGTGTACGTTGGGTTTGGGGGAGTCTTCTGCTTGCGCACCTTTGTCAATCCATTGAGCACACCGGTGAACGTTAGGGTAGAGGTTCGACTTCGCAACCCTGGTGACTAGGTACTCGAGCCACGTGTGGTGCCCTTGAGCGTGAGGAGAGAAAGTGCCACGTCGTCGCGGCGGTCCATGTCATGCTGCTTCAAAGCATGAGGCGTCTATGGACCGAGCTTTCGCACCTTGTCTATTGACTTCAATTCACGAAGAACTGTGGACCGACTCCCCAAGGGTGGCTGCCACTTCACGAGTAGTTTGATACGGATCGGCTTCCACCTAGCTCCGCAGCACCTTCAAATCCAACTTCATTGAGCGTCCCGGACGGTCTTCATTTTCGACGGAATAGTCGCCCGATGCGAACTTCTGGTGCCACTTGTAAATTGTACACCTCCTGCTTGTAAACGTCCTTCATACCTCTATCGATTGCCGCGGGTTCATGGCCAGATAAAAAAATAAATATGATGGTGTTGCGGATGTGGAGTTGCGACGGCTTGAAATCATGAGGCACAGTTGCTGGAAAGAAAACAGTTAGGTGCCATCTCCAGTGTGCGTTTGAAAGAGCTTTCCATACTCTATCTAACATTGCCTCGCACGTTCATTTTCGTCACCTCTTTCCTGAGTTATGATCGCTAGAAGTCACTACTCTCACATTGTCCGAGGACTTATGACTCAACCTAATATTTCATTGGTGAAGCTGCTTACTGAAGCCAGATGTGATCCATGTAAGCCCTAGGCTGGAAAGTTTCGAGAATCTTCCGCACCGTACTGAAATGTTCTCGAATATTCCCGAAAGCGAGCAGAAACGTCGTCGTTTGGGAAAAATTCCGTTTGATGACGACATCCCGAATCGAAAAACGGTTTTGCACTACAATCTATACATTCCGTGCGTTCTTGAGTGTATCGTAACGAATACACCAGCGAGTGCTCCCACTAAATCTGCGTGGGTAACTGCTCAACTATGCTTCCTTTGTGCTGTTATCTCTCTTCGTTCCTTCTTTTTCTTTCCATTTTTCCATTTTCTTGGTGCCACATGGCTATGGTTTATGTTCCTTTTTGTCGGGTCTCATTCTTGCTCGTTGCTCGTTAGAGCTTCCTACAAACTGCCGAAGACTCGCTAGCCGTCCTTCGAGGCAATGGGCAGTAATTGCTGTGAGCCGTCCGTTTTTTCGAAAACGCCATTCGGTCATTATTTACTAGTAATTTGAATCCTACATGTCCAGCTGTGACAGTTAGCCCCTCCGAGACCGGTCACCTACGTCCACTGATAGAGAACACACCGTAAGTTAGCCTTTCCCCACATGAACCGCTTCATCCACACATCATTAGCGACAAGGGATATGGTCATAAACGCATCCACCACACGATGCATACGGTAGCTGCTGGTATCCCAGAACTGGCCTCCCAGACGAGCTTTTTTTTTGCGACGTCGATATATCGCCTTAGGGACGTCCCAGGGGTTTGCTGAACTCATTTTGGAGTCTGCAGCTTTATTAAGGGATAAAAACGAAACCACGGCTTTCCTCGGAAATTCGGGCTTTGGGCATGAACTTCCCCGAAGCTCCAGTTTCCTATGTAGAGGGTAGGGGTACCTAAATAGAAAAACCTCCCGCTGAAATAAATAGTATGGGAGGTTGCCGTCTAATTGTAAGAGAATTAAAGGGATCTGTTGGTGGAAATCTGCGAAACTCCCGTTGGAAATCCGAGACCCTCGTTTTTCGTCGTAGTTTAAGGGAACTGACGAAAAGCTGAGTATTGGGGTGAGGTCTTACTCGACGACGTCGTTGACTATCACCCTTTTTCCACCACATGGGCCATCAGAAGCCTGACTCGATATCTAATAACTGTGTCTTATGAGGGTTGGCCTTTGTAATGCTCACTCGTCAGGGTTACTGCGTCAGGGTTACCTCTTTTCCGCCTCAAAGCGTCAGGGTTACCTCTTTTCCGCTTCAAAAAAGCCATTATCGCCTTCTTCCAGAGCTTGTCCTCTTTTTTGGTGCCACCTTTAGGCGTTTGACGGGTCGGGCATTGAACTTCTCATTGTTCCCATACTTCGTTGAAGGAGGTATTGCCGAATCACTTCAATCAAAAGCGATTGTTCTGGTCTGTTCCTGATCGATTGAGCTCTTCTATTCAGCACGGTACTGCAGTAGTAGCTGCTTCAGTTTCGAAGACCATCTGGAATGGAGAAATTGGACCTATCGACTTTGTTTCAAGCTTTGGTAGCGGATGCCTGGTGAAAAGGTCCTCTTTCCCTTCCCAGTTTGCACCGCTGTCGTTCCCTGAAGTGGTATTCGTGCAACAAAAGGTTAGCATACTCGTCCATGATCGTCCTTCTTTCCGGTCAACCACAAGAGCTCATTTCTGGCATTTCTGACCCTTCCCTGTTTTGGCTGTTTGGGCTCCTGGAATCAATTGCTAACTGGGGCCCTCCTTTGCGTGTCCTCGAACAGATGTTCCATCAATTTCTTCTTCAACATCCTATTTCTGCATACATGCAATATCGTCTCCGTTGTCATTGGCAGAGTTTTGTTTTCTAAGCAACTTTTCCTCGAACTTCCCAAAAACCCCACTAGGAATCCCTCTGGGAACATTTGTAAAATATTGTTTCTTCTCCGGTTGCAGCAGTTTCTGTCACCCTTTTCAGTCTGGTCTTATTACACTGTATCACTTTTTATCACATGTTATCACTCACTGATAGAAGGATGTTTTAGCAAAAAATAATATCAAGTGCTGACCTCATGGGTCTTACCGAACTGCCTTTTTTGGTTGATTTCATCCAAGTATCAGGAAAGATGATCGAAGAATGCCCTTTTGAGATGAACGTGGTGACAAAAGGTCCAGAAAAGATCGCTCGGCGATACCGTGTAGGTACAGAATCACGAGAAAACAGTCATAGATACTTAATTTCCAGCAATTGGAAAGAGCTCGATGGTCCCCTGCCATGAGTGCGTGCTTCTTGCAATTTACGTGCTGTAATTCTTTTCATTTCATATTTTCAATCGATTTTTCATGGGCCTCGCGGGGTACCTCCTCCGCTTTCGCCTTGGTTTGTCCTTCTTAGTCATTTTTCTCTAAAACTTCGTGTACTGGTTTGGTTTCTTTGGGCACTTTCAGCTGTTTCATCTCTCGATGTGCCCCTGATTTCAGTGGATCGACTCCACATCTTTGGAATCTGTCTGGTTCTCTGAAGAAACGGCTGATTTCTCATTCAATCAGGGCATATCGAAAGTTATTCTTGAAAGGGCCCAGTAAATTCTGGAAATCCTGTCTAGAGTCGGAAAATCGGCTTGTATTGATCTCTTTTGGCTTTTAAAGCCTTTTCTAGGATGCCTATAGTGGCCGGTCTGATGGCCTGTTTTATTACTTTCTTCTAAATGCATCCTCTAAGTAGTATCCGCATTCGAGCCAAGCCATGACAAGAACAGAATGAGGAGATTTGGTACCTCGGGGGGAACTCGGACCTCCCACAGTGCATTTCGAGCACTTCACAATCGTTCTCTACATCATCGATAAGCTGCCCGTTCATCGATTTGAGCGGTGGCAAAGCAATCAATGAGTTTTTTGAAGGATCTTCTGAGCTGCGTTCACATCTGACGCATTCCTACGTAGTTATTGTAATGAATGTCCTAGGAACTTGATGCCGTCCGTTGATGACAACAACGAACGGCCTCGTGACCTGATGGAATTTCTACGTTGTTGACAGCAGCAACAGATGGCATCCATCGCCTGTGGTGGCTTCATAAATCAGCAAAATTACTCCCCAATTGTGAACCGACGTTCCGCTCGATGACTTCAATGATTCCCTGGCTTTGATTTGTCAATTACTGTTATTACCAGAAGGAAAAAAGGAGGTTCAATATTCAAAATGAAGCCTTTTCCCTTTATTGGAATTCGTGACTACGGTATCTTGCTGGCTAACGGTGCTCGAGTGGGATGCTCATAGTTGAGAGGGAATTTCAAGATCGCGCCACGTATTCGGATTACTTTCACTATCGAGAGAGTTTTGTGTAGGATTGAGTTTGCCTTACACTGACCTACATAGTACTCGGTCCCTGTACCGACAAGCTCAAGGTGAGAATGATCCGCATTCACCTCCCGTCTGGGGAGACCTGCTCGGCTACTTCTTTACCTCATACCCAATTTTAGTTGTTAATAAAAAATTGTTTCGTCATCATACCAATGTCGTCATAGGTTCTTTTTTACTTTTTGTTAGCTTTAATGGCCCCTAAAAGCCCCTGAAGAGAGTCAGCTGATGTCGCCCAATGAGGCAGTTCCCTGTTATGCCCTTTGAAATGGGATTTTTTATTGCTGGAGACTAAATGCGCCGTTTAAATGTCGCCTGAAGATATGGCTTTCGGAAAGGCGATAGACACAAAATTGATAGCCATCGACTTCATGAGAAAGCTCATCTGTTCTGGTCATGAACGATATCATGGAAGAATCCTTGTGAAAAAAACCTTCCGCTCCCAATCTCCTATCATTTTATTGTCTCCATATGGGCGAGTCTGCAAACTCGTTTTTAGTGGATTTTTTTTGTTGGTCTAAACTCTGTGAAATCTTTTCTTCAATTCATATTCCCATCGGCGGAAGCAGTTCTAGATCTGGACGATTACTACAGAAGTTATAAATAGTTCAGTTGCTTGCAGCCGGTGACCTTTTTTTGCGATAGCTGAGACTTTTTGACTTCATTTTTTGAGAATTTTTGGTCTTTATGTTTTTTTAATAGAGAAAACCTCAAACGGGAAAGGTTCTGTGAAATTTATTTATTTTTTTATTTATTTGTGCACTCATTGGTGCGCTACAAACAGGGCAGAAGGTGTTAGTTTGGTCAAGCGTGTTAAGGCGAGAACAAACAAAGAAACAAACGCTAAACTCGAAATCTACTGATTTCGTGTGATAGAACGATTGAGAAGTATGCCATGTGAAGGGAGATCTCGAGAGAAAGTTTCAGGCATCTTTCCTCATGTGGAAGATATATTTTGCAATAGCTTCATTTATTAAAAGTATTGGATATGTCATAAAATTGGCTTACTTAATAGATCTCCTCATTTATGATCTCTCGAATGAAGATGCTTGACTTCCATTTGATAAGTGAGCTATGTAGTATGTTTGAACTATGTAGCAGGAGGAATGGTGGGAGTGCTGTGCGAATGCACTGCTTTCAATAGCACTATTCAACGTTTAGCCTTGTGACGAGCTTTTTTCAGAGCCATCTGAACCTTATTTTCATGAGGATTGCGTTTTAACATCGTTACAATTCTGAATCGAATTGTGATACATGGCGCATCACGGGTTGATCGGGCGTGATCGACTTCATTGCTAGGGCTTTCCATTCAGTGAAAATGAAACTTTAAAGATAGAGTTTTCTGAGTTGGTCGCTCCTGTTTTGTGTTGATCCGGGTTGACGTCGGATAGCAATGAGCTAGGATTCGACCCAGAATCATAGGGAATCGTTTGGGGGGAGGGGGAGGGTGAGGGGCGTCATGCCGGATTTTCACGTAGCAGTAGCACTACTGCTGGCGGGGTCAGTTTGGAGTGGTATGTACCAATACAATGGTCAATCTGCCCAGTAACTCTGAACGTTACTAGTAATTCTTCCAGTTCCTCGTTTCGTTCCACTCTTCAAAAGATAGCCAGATATGTTTTTAGGACATTTACCCATACCACATCTGTAGCGGTTTTTGATCATCACAATGGGAATTAGGTGCTGTTTACTTTTTTTGAAAAGTATTAAACCTAGTTATGATCGCATACCGTTTCTTCACAAAGAAAGTAAACAGAAAGGGATTGTGATGAGCCGATGGCGATAAAGTACGATGCAATTACCGCCCAACAATCCAACCGGCCGTGTAAGTGGCTTTGTACTAGGTTGTTGTGCCAATGAGTGACAGCTGACTGGGCATGAGGGACCGGAGACGGAGCAGTCTGGGAAGAACCGGTTTCGTGCTCTTTGTTAATCGTTACGGACAGCTTTTCTTATGACCGAACGAGTGCCGTTTTTCCTGGAGTTTTCCAATCATAATCAATCATGTTTACATAACTGGATCGAATTACAATGTACAGCGTCCAATACAGTTGAAGAGGTACTAGAAAAAGCCTCCCTCTCCGATCTTTTTCTCCGACAACTGTGGAGTGCAATTGACCTGATCTTCAGCTCCGACAACGGCACTCTTCTGCCATCTCCTGTGAGAAATGGAGCACGAGAAATGAACTACTCGAGTACCTCCCAATCAATTAAGTATGTACCTGTCAGTAACATACTTGATTGATTGGGAGGCTCATGCCTGGGGGCTTTCATGACTTTTATGATCCAATATTACTTTACAATTTCTACAAAATACTTCCTATAAATATTATTATTGCATAATATTTGGATTGAATAGCCATACTTACCTAATTCAGTCATCCCTACAGTAAGGTATCATTAAATCCGGATGGTACCATGTTGTTAATGATTTAATCGAAAAAATATGAACTTTTCCCTGGAATGGGCGAAGGTGGTGTAGTAGCAAGTGGCGTACTATCCCACACGCATAGTCACAGGTTCAAATCCTGGATCAATACCTGCCTAAACCAACCAAGCCTTCTATCCCTCCGAGTTCGGTTAATCTGGTACCAGACTCGTCTGGAAAGATAAATACACTGATTTGTACATTGCCAAGCCACCAAGTCATTGTAGATAGGGTCACATATGGATTACCGTACCGGGGGGCATACCATGAACAGGGTCCGTTAGCGCCGAAAGCTTAATCCTAATTATCTCATAAAATTTATGAGTCCTACTAGAAATACAGAGTGAATTTTATTTTTGACATTTTATATTTACTTTTTCGGGTATGAAGCTCTGATAACTTTTTTACTTTTTGCTTTACTACTTTTTACTTCACTCAAACTTTTTTACTTGCTCTTACTTGCTTTTTTTTGTTTAGATACTTTTTGTCCTCGTACTTCCTTTCCTACCTACTATATAACTTTTTATTATTTTTTTTATTTTTACTTTTCAATATTAAGCGCCCTAAGAATTCTTCGAAGCAGTTCCTCTCGAAATGTTCATTTTTCATTATACTTTTTACTGTGGACTGGATCCACTGTCTCTCCACGGATCAGGTTTTTCAGATGTTTTTTTTTTTAAGATGTTGGCCATAATTTGATAAAAAAAGCAGACGCCGAGGTCAGAGCTCGCGTCTACCGTGCGGGTTTTTCTCATTCATTCGCACACCTTCCACCAACGGATTGGCTAATGATATCGATTACATTATGATTGAAAGGGTTATAGCTTTCGATTTTATCCATAATACCGGTTTTTCTCAGACTTTTACTTCCTAACAGTGTAATACTTGGCAAGCTAAGATTCTCATGGATCTTATGGCTTCATTGTAATCCTGGCATATCTCCTGACGAAGCAGCAGGGAGTGTCTTTAATGATTCATTTGTTGACTGCAGTCGGGCATTGTACTAGTCATCGTTCAGCAGTTCTGAGTAAGGTCTTGAAAAACCTACGATACGGCCTTTGGTCTAGTTGTGTTCTCTCAGATGTACTTGACTGAATGTTTACAATATGGCTGTTACTGCTGTATCCTGTTACATGAAATTACTAGACTGTAGTTATACATTAAGGGAGGAATTAGCATAGTGGTAAAAGGCGCATTATCACACACGCAAGGCCACAGACTCGAATTCTGGATCGACAGCCGCCTGAGCTAACTGAGCCTTCCATCCCTCCGGGGTTGGTCATTTGGTATCAGGCTTGTTTGGGGGGGGGGGGGGATAAAAGCACAGACTTATATATCGGCAGGGCACCGGGAGTCATTGTATAGGCAACACATTTCATACGTCACTACGATTCTGAACGGAAGTCGCGTGCGGGGCGCATCCCTCCGACGGGATTGATCAACGCCAAAGACATTTTCTGTAACTTTCACTAGCACATATTATATAATCATACTCATCGTAACCAGTAGGGTATCTGCACAGAGTCGGCGCAAAGTTTTTCCTGAAACAACAGAAATGCGAATGATTCAAGGCGAAATGCGTCGTGCAGTTTTTGCCGTTTGTTCGTTTCTGCAAAAGTGTTTACTGACCGGTTTCGCAAGGTAGCCTGATATCAGACGGACTGTGATATTATAAAAGTAGGTATTATCATAATTGAGCGGTATGGAAGCATGTGCATAATCATTCAAGGCCATCATTTCCTTGGGTAAACAGATTACATGGCTTAACCCCATCAGTAGGAGTTTATCATAAGTTTCTTTCGCTGTGAGAAACGAGAAGCTGTCAGAGACTTTTATGAATCTTCGTCCATTGTCAATGCTGGGCTTTCAATCCTGGAAACCATCTTCGATAGGGCAATTAAAAAAAATTTCTTGAAGGATTTCAATTTTTTTCAAATTCACCCGGCTTAAGGTGGTTATTACCGAGTAGAGAACAATTTCCCTCCATAAATCCTCATAAAATCGCACTTTGGCGATAAACTACTTTTAAAAAACCGGTTACATAGATATGGATCTGTGTTTTTAGTAAAAGTGAAGAACCAAAAAACTCTGTGAACTTGTCCTTTTTGCCACGCCCACTCCAGTATTTATTCGCGCTCGTGACCTGCTCCGGTAAGATTGAGGCGATTATTTTCCGGTAACCTATGTGTTTTTGTTATTAACAATAAGTACAAGTGTAATCTAGCATCGTTAAACATCGTCGACGTCGTTGCAACTCGTCCATCGCTACTTTTTCCTTGGCGCTGGCCGTTTCATTGACTTTTTTACGCTCGAATTTTATATTTTCTGAAATCTTTAGTAGTTTATCGATTGTTGGTGAGGTTTACGACGAGCAAGAAGCCATTCAAAATTAACGACTGGGTTTTTTTCCCCGTGGGAAAAAAACACTGGGGAGTCATGTTTTTGTCCACTTCGGGGTGTCGATTGTTATTCGTCTTAGTTCCAACAATTTATGGTCTTTGGTGACAAAGAACATCCGGGCAAAAGTGGCAATCGTTCAATCGAATGCAGTTCAGAAGGGAATTGATGCGTTTGTTGTCTGGTATTGCTCTTTTCCTTGATAATGATGATGATGATGTTTTAAAGAGCTCTTTCTGACGGCTGACTGATGCTAGTCTGTCTGGCGAACCGCTCAATGACCGGACTTCTTTTCTTTCTACATCTAACTTCTACTTTCTTTTCGTTTATCCTTTTTCATACTGTCGTCTGTTTGGGTTGTAACAAGGTCAATCTCCTTTTTTTCTTTTTTGTATTTTTTTGTATTTTGTACACCGTTGTACACTCAGCTGTCGTTATAACCTCGCCACCTTTGCCTTTACCTTGGGAGGCTAGGTTCTTTCTGGCAATTCATTTTTTTGTACCTAGTCATGTGCTCCTGTTACCATCTAGTAACTACAGGGACAACAAAGTTACCCAAAGCAAAAGTGATGTCAAAGGGCGATTTTGCAGTAAAATCAGGGTAACCGATTTACACTCCTCCTTGTCCTCTCCAAAATGTTATCGTCTTTAAAACAATTAGGAAAAATTCCTGTTCGAGTCAATGCTTCGAATCTGTCACCCGGGGGGGGGGGGGGTGTGTAGGTTGGAGGCGATGCACTTTTGGTGGCAATGGTCGCTGGAATCTTCTTCTGCTGATCGTTCTCATTGTTTATACTTCATACTCGTTATTATAGTAGCCTAGGTAAAAAAAAGGTATCGTGACAAATAATGAAAAATTACCGGGAAAAATAATCAGATTTTAAATGTACGCCCCGTCATTAAGGCCTGAACATTAACTCTCAACCCGGTGCATTTGAAAAGGTGGACTTGTCCGAATTCTAGGAAGTCTGTTCTTTTTTTTTGATGTAGCGAAAAAAGGTGTCGTTTTCGCCTTCACTTCCCTTGGATCGAATTTCGCCTGGTAGAAAAAACCCCTGTTTTCTGCTGACAGTCGACCGAGCCTCTCCATCGTTGAATCGATTAGAAAGCTTGGTAGTCTCACAGGTTGGAATGGAGATCGCTTCTACCGAACTACATAGTCAGAGCACAAGAACTCTGACAAGATATGGCTCAGAGGTGTGTTAGGTTCCGTCCCATGGCCAATGCGCATTCGAGTACTGCCATGATTTAACGAAGAGATCGTATGCGTGGCGCATCCCAAGAGTTAACCACTAACTACTCTAATATGCTACCTTTTATGGTTTGTGATTAATATGATATGGCGTTGTTCCTTGCAATTCAAAGGGGGGAATGTTATCGGGAATGTCACACTTCCTTAGTGAATCATTCACTAATTTATTCAGATAAAAGAGGTTTTTTTGGGTTTCCTGTCGGAGGATGTCGAAACTGTCAGAGCAATGGGAGATCAGTTGAAATAGAAAGTGTTTCGAAACACAAGGGCCATATTTAGGATTTTCAAAGAAACGATCGAATCAATTCATTCACTCCCCCCACTAGAATCACTCATTTTGCTCATCTAGGCTATTTTAAATACAGAACGCCTCTCAGTTACGCTGGAACTCATCTGAAATAATTTGCTCAGAATTTTTTAAAATTTATCTGATGCTCTACGAATTTTAAAGATTTTGAAGATTGAAGATGGAGTTTGAAGAAATTTTTGTTAGATTCCTTCATCAGTGGCAACTTTGCTTAGAAGGTGAATTAGTGAAATAGTGAAGAGCTCCGCCCTCTATGTAGTACTCGATAACTTGGTATCGAGGATACTGATTGGACAAAGCTAGTGGAATGATTGTTTGTCTGATCGGGGATCAACTTGACTGTCAGATGTTGGCATCTAAAACTCGCTCTGCTACGGATTTTTGCTCAAATACATCGCATTCCGAATTTATCCAGCTGTGTAATTACCTAAACGTTGTGTCCTTTCTGGATATTTTTTCACTCATCCGGTCTATGCTTCTCTATTGATCCGCTCCAGGCAACCATGTGACATTAAACGCTCCATTTATTGAATGGGTGTTTTTCAGTGGAGGGGCAAGAGAACTCGGAACTCATTCACCTGGTACCGCTTTGAATATGCTTTATACTAAAACGAATAGGTACTTGTGTCAGTTTCTTAGGGGTAGAGGAGAAAGTGAAATAGTAGACAGTTCAGTTCGTTGTAGTGAACCCCTGTTGCGGTTTCTGATTTATGCTCCGCCCACCAAAAGTGATAATGTCTGCAAGTGTTGCATATTTATGTATGTATTTATTTGTGTTTCTCGTACAGCAGTATTGAGAAACCAATGGAATGCCTCTGTCTTTGAGGGAATTTCAGCTTTTTGCGCTGGTATTTAATTTTAGTAGGACTTTGTTGAATATTGAGTTTGCACAGCTCTGCTTAGGGACCTTAAATTTGTCAAAATGGTACATTACAAGCTCTGACTGGATTCTGAACACATCAACGGAATTGATTATATTTTCTTGCTGCCATTTTCGTCTACTTGTTGTTGCTCGAATGGGCGTGGCCGTGGGTGCGTTGCGATATGCATTGCAATTCTGGAAAACTCGTCCAACCAGATTGTAGCAGTTGGTCCAGTTTTGCAAGAGCATCTGAACGCGATGCACCTACACGTAACGGCCTGCCCGATTATTAACCTTGAAATTCGTTTCGATCGGGAAGATTTTCTGATGGCCTCTGATTTCCTTATAATGATGTTTACTGTGTTTGACAGTAAATTTTATATTTTATTGTTGTTTTTTTCAGATTTTTCAATAGATATGGATTCATATATGGCAAAAGCTTCATCACAACTAGGAGTATTATGTCAACATTGTTCAACGACAGATTTACCATGTCCAAAAGCACATCAGGTAATTCTTAATTTGATTTTATTATCTCATCGTAGATTTACTTTACTATCGTACTTTTTATTATCATTTTGAGTTCAACATTTTGATACTTTGCATGTCCCTACTTTCTCCTTAACTGCCCTAATTATCAGTGGCAATTTTTTGATTGAGTGCTATCATATCAGCATCTGCACGTGTCTGTTGTACGTCAAGCTACCCGTAATTAACAGTGGTAGGTAGTGCAGCTACTGGAAGCGCAGAGGAGCGCCTTTCCAGACCTTAGTTTGCCTTGTATCTCTATGCTCTACATCCCCTTCGGAGAAGTATGTCAGTGACAGTCTCGGCGAAGTCTTAGTGCTGATATTAACTGGCATCTGGTCAGTTTCCCAGATCCGAGTTCGGGTGGGAAACAGCTAGGTGGAGAACTTTTCGGAGTTTGATTAGAACTAATCATTACATTTCATATTTTTATGACGGGCTGTGTCAGGACAAAGAGATCTTTGAAAAAATAATTCAAAGCTATTCTTGTTTTTGGTCGCGCCTTGCACTTGGCCATTAGCTCGTGGCGCGCTAGGCCATAACGACTACGATTGAGTGGGTTCCCCAATGATTCAACTTCTTTACTCCTTTCTACTTGTGCCTCAGACCGTCCTTGTCAACGTCCGAGGTGACCTCAGCATTGTTCTTCAAATTTGAATTTGCTGGTGCATCGCGTGCCAGCGTGGTGTGTTGTGGCATCTCTGAACGGCGTACTTTTGCGCCATTCTCAGTGATTGGGTCAATCTTGCCCTCAGGGTTTCCCTGATCATTCATTTTCAGTATCAGTTCTAAGCTAAATGGTTTTCCTGGCGGATAGCCTCAATCTCAGTGATTCATCAGAATCGCTTTGAATCAGCCCTCGTTGTCGATGTCACTGTCGTCCTTGAGGGGTTTCGCGCGCGGACAAATACTCAGTACAATGCCAACCAGGTGTCGGCCAGCTAGGTCGTCGGCATCGTCGCTCACTGTGCTCAGCTCATCTCACCCTTCCTGTCACTTGGACCCACACAGCCATCTGGCCAGAAATGGTAGGTGATCGACTCTAATCGTCCTCAACCTCGCCCGTATGGACCTATCGGCTTTAGCTGAGAACAGTGTCATTCCATAATCATGTCGGCTACCCAGCGAGTTCGAAGAACTGTCAAATCCCGGGCCAATTTGGTGGGTGCAGTGGTCATCTGGAGCTGTTTCAACTAACTCTTTGTACTCCTTCTTGATTCTCGATTGGAGTGGCCTCGTACTTTCATGGGAGAGCTGTTTTTAGCTCACTCACTGTTTGTACCTCCGTTTCACCCTTGCTATCGAAGTACGCTATTTTGTGATGTTGTGACGGCCATACCTATCGACCTTTGACAATGACATAGTTGTCGTGTTGTAGGGGCTCTATCGAAACACGGAAGAACTATAGATTAATCCTGAAAAGAGAAACCATGGGGAACATACCCGGTATCGGAGTTCGACTTATCCAAGACAATTTAGATCACTTCCATCCCAAACTGCTTTTTTGATTGAATTATTTCACAAATTTGTGAGAAGTCATTGAAATTTGTCAACTCGAGGATCCACTTTCTAATGGAAAGCTAGAGTAGTAAATTCTCTTGTATTGATGCAATAACATCCACCGTCTTTCTTCTTTTTCTTGCATGCCGAACTAATTCTGAATGTATGAGAGAAGGCCTTTTTGATCGTCTCCTCGAAAAGATCCACAGCAGTTGAAACAAGGGGTACGCACTTCTGATGTGATCAACATGAACAAGCCAAGTTTTCTCTCAAAGAAAGTCATCGGTAACATACATTAGTATCGGTTTCCTATTCCTAATTTCTATAAACGAGTGACAAAATGGCATGGTCGAGCACGAGCTTCTTTCTTTTTCCGTTTGCTCCGACGATTTTCAGTTTTTTTTTGCATATTTCTCTACTCTGATGATTTTGGTTGGAAATTATTGATTTTTTAAAATATTCGTAAATAACTAAAATGTCAGTGATCTGGGTTGGGTGATTTGGGGGAGGAAGAGGGATATCATCGACCACGAGCTACCACACTTATGGTCTAATGATCGAATCTCACCTCATTTACGTCTGTATAAATAATTAAATGAATATGATTGGAGAATGAGCAAAAAAAAGAGTCGATCAAGCTTGAAAAGCCGCTACGTATTACATGCTTCATCCCGGGGATGAAGAGACTGATCATGACTTCTTTGCTTCTCCAAGGTAAACCCGGATGGCGGCTGCGCCTTGTGGCTGGGGCGACCACTCCGTGCACGTCGAATACATGGCGCGAGCAACTGTGTCCGACCAACGCAAAAATCTATCCTTTTTCCTTGGTTTTTCTGGTGACTTAGAAATTCTCACAAAAACCTTTTGTAATTCGACCGAATTGATCTTAATCTGAGCGTGATCGCATGATCTGAGTCCCTAGAAGTCATAATTTTTAGTTTCAACATTTTATTTCTTTTGCTAAAGCTTGAATATGATTTTCGTTTGAGTGGCAACGTTTTTTTTTTATTCAGGAGCATGGCTCACCGTCATTACCATCATTGTATTCATTGGCACCATCCGATATATCCGGTAACGAGCCTCTGTGTCGGATTTGTCATTGCTGTTGGCCGTCAGACGCATCCGATCCTCTGATATCCCCATGTCGATGCTCCGGATCTCTGCAATATGTACATGTTTCATGTTTGATGGTAAGTTTGAAATTATTTTTTTCTCAACTTCCTCATTCTATGTCCTTTCTTCATTTGAAAACATCAGCTGTCGTTTTTCACCTCCGAAGGCCATCCAGAACGAAGTTTCTGTGAGAACCTATGGTCGTCGCTTAATCAACTGTCACCTGTCATTTGACTTCTCGTTGATCTTCGCCACAGACTTGGGGTCGGACGCCAGATGTCTTTGTTAATCGCGAACGCGTTCTAGAATCAGACAGGGAGGCTCGACTAAGGGATGTGAATGAAATTGACAAGCCAAAGAAAAAAAATCAAATACAGGACCTAAAAACTCAAAAGAATGTAGAAGGAATCCGGAGTCAAAGTAAAGCAGACTGAGATCCGTTCATAAGATAGGCTATGTTCCCAGATAGTTCTAGGAGTGATTGGATGAGCTGTGGGCAATGATTCGAGCGCCTATTTATCTCCTTCTGTATTTCTGAGGGTGTAAGGGTATGAATTTTGTAATCATCTTACAGGTCCAAGGTGCTGGTAGCCTCCTGTTAGCGATTTCTTTCAATTCTTGAAGATTCGATCACTGCATTACTAATCTTTACTTTTGAGTTATTCATGCCTCTCATACTGTCTGGTGGTTTAAGTTTGAGATGGTTGTCTGCTGGCTTTGGAACCATACCGTCGTAGGAGGTTCAGGGTCTCTACAGTCCATTGAAGTTTAACGAAAGCTTGGCCTGTCGAACCATATACCTAACAATCCTCCGTTTATAGGTCATTTTGACCTTTTTTAAGGCTTCAGATAACTCAAATTTTGCTCAATAGTATATTCAGCCAACTGTACTCGGTTCGAAAATTTGAAGGAAATTGACCTTTCCATACCCTGTTCGGCTTCGTAACCGGAGCTTCCATCAAACAGGGTAGACGACGGTCAATAAAATGTAATCGTGGGAAACGGGCCGGGTTTTATCCAATTTTTAAGAGTCAAGATAAAAATCTCCATGATTGCTGGCCTTTGTGTTAAGTTGCTTTCTGTGGTTCTCCTAAGCTTTACTTTAAGTACTGCAGTAGCTAAGAAGATCCATGTTACATTTCCAACTTCCCCTCCCCCCTTCCGGGACTTATCGAATAGCTGATCATATGGAAGTCGGGTGTTTGACAAAGAGCTGCTGGACTGCGCAATTTGCTACAAAGTCCAAAACAGCTGCCAATTGCTTAAAGAGTTCTGAACCGATTTCGGATGCATGGCGCTCCCTAATGGGTAGATGGAATTCGTTCCCTAGCGCTTTTTACATTATTCTTCACTCTTAAGAGGCACTATACAGATTAGTAAACGATTTTATTGCAGCACTGGTTAGATATTTCATCGCGGAAGTTGCATCGACCGGCTGTATGTGAACTTTGTTTGTACAAGTATAGGAGAAGACGTGTACTTAAGGTAAGTAACAACTACTTTGAATTGTGACGAATAAACTGGTTCCTACAAATATTTGGAAAGATTTTCTGAGTTAGTGGGTATTCTTGAGTATTCGACGTCAGTCGGGATTTAGGGGACCAACTCTTCATTATTACCGAATAATTGTCAGTTCCGGCTTATTGGTGAAGTTTGGGAAGAAGTCCAACTTAAGATGTATATGAGCTAGATTCTCAAAACTTGGGATCGCGTTTCATTTCAGTATCTATCCAAAATCCAATTATGAGCGATTTTCTATTTTCGACTCGAATTTTCGTTTCTTTTTTTGCCTTTTCTATCCTCATACAATATGAACGAGCATAGACAGATTCCGCTGACCTTTGCGGGTGATGAAATTTCTGATTTTCATTCAGAGCCCTTCTAGGCAGGACTTTTGTTTGCATAAACGTATATTGTTGTTGTAATAAAACGCCGTCACGAGTCTAGACATCCCGTAGGGTAATGGGGAATACCATGACTGTGTGCCTTTTTGGTTCAAAGTCTAGTCACATGGCAGTAAGGTTAAACCAATAAATTGGCGAATTTTAGGGTTCTGAAAGTAAGTTATGGAGCTCTGAGAGAATGGGCGAATGCAGTAGGGGGCATATGCTTAAAGAGGCAGGATTTTGGACTTTAGTCCGAATGCCATGTATCTTGATTAGACAGAAGGTTGGAGAAGTCAATGTACGTTGTTGAGATTCAGAAAAAAACAGAGCTCATAAAGCTCTGAAGGACTGTGCGGAGCTCTGACGACTGTCTTTTCTACTGACTGTCCCTCTTAGGAGCTCAAAAAAAAATTCCTGTTCGAATTTCGAGATTAGTGAAAAAGGAGCTCTGAACACCTTCCCACTTCAATCCCACTTCACTTCCCTGATATATTTTGCTAATTTTTTTAACCCAAATCAGTTATTCTGATCTTGAACAGAAGTTTTGTTCTTGTGACAGCAATGTTTTTTGAAATCCCCAGTGGATTTCAAGTTCTCCCTGCTAAGATGTTTTCGAGACTGAATTTTCTTTCAAACGATCCTCGTTACTTCCTCAGAAAAATTTGATTTATTGACTTGTTTACAGTACCGGGAGATCAAGCTGCCAGATTGCTCGGATCGTGACGTACGGTACTATACATTATTCGTGTGTGCGCTAGCAATGATGATTCTGTCAGCGTTAGCCACAATCGTGTGCTTTCAATTGGAAAAATCTTATTCAACGCATTCCAATAAGTGGGTCCTTTTTTGAAAGTCTGTTATAATTTGTATTAATTGTTATTTAGTTATTTATTAATTATCATTATTATAATTTATTGATTAGTCGATTATCTAACGAGTAAGGCTTTGCCGTGGTCAAACGTTGGTACCGTAAGAGAGAGCGATTAAACGGAGAAGTGTGGCTTTAATATGCGGTCTTTTGGTTATCCACGTTTGTGCAGTTACCTTCTGACGTCCTTCCTACCCTCTACCTTCCTTGTAGTGATTATTATTGCCCTCTGATACTAATCTTTCGCAATGAGATGGGATTGGGCAGGTTGCAGCGCCTGTAAAGAGTTATTTCCATGGAGGGAATCGGTAGAACCCTCAAGTTATGATTAATTCAGGGATTGAATCGGCGAAAGGTTCGATTTTAATTCGTGTTGGTCATGGAATTCTGAATGAAATATTTCTAAATTCTTCCTTTGGCAAAATGTTTTTTTATGTTTTTTTTTTCTTCAACTGCCGTTTTTTTCTTCTCTTGAGAGTTCATTTTTTTTTCAGTTTTTCTGTATTTTTTTTACGTTCGTTCAAGTCTTTTATAGAATGAAGCTCAATTTTTTGCACAACTTATGTAAAAATTTCGGATTGGCTTGCCATAGGTAGCTATCAGATACATGGGGCAGGGTCCAATTAGGATTTTGCACGGTAAACTTTCTGATTGTCCTACTCATGCGAATAGAGAAATTCTTGGAGCAGTATGTGAGCTGTCGAGCTGTACAGCTGTCTATTTGAAGTGAGCTACTAACTCATTTCAAAAAGTTTGAAAATCATTTCATAAGGGTGGCGAGTTATGAGCAAACCCCGGTATCAAACGAGATCCGAACCCGCACCGGTGCTACCTGAGCACCGCGCTCTATATCCCTTAACCAAACGGTACATCGCTTACCCTTGTCTTCTTAATGGCTTTAAGGCTTTATTTATCGTCCCTACTTTGTCTTCAGAGCATTGTGACCAGAATGCTCAAGAACGAGTTCGCGTCCCGTTCGAAAGCGAAGTTTTTCCATTGCTTGCCCTCTTTGGGAGACTTTCGGATCTACTATGCCGGTGGAGTTAGAGCACTTGACAAAAACATTAAGTCAAAACTGAAAGTTATTGAAAAAAAATTGTTAAAGTAAAAATTGTTGAAAATTTTTGATTTGCTTCGTTTTTGTGGAGAGATTCAGAATTTGGTAAATATTTGAGTAATCATAAGCAAGAGCATTTTCTAGAACAACGTCTTCACCACTTCCACCATCAGAAATCACCACACCGGAACTTCCGGCACCTACGGAGCTGTTGCATCGTGAAGACATTGAAAATCTGCTCAGTACTGTAACCCTCATTGCCGCTATTCTGTTTTTCTTCAGCTTTTTCATGGCTATGTACGCTCATGTTAAGGTGAGGCAATTCGTTTGTTTGTTTGTTTGATACTTACATTTTTGATTAGTTTTTTGTTTTGTTTATTTATTCATTCATACATCTGCCTGTTTGCACTTCCAACGATCCTATGTATATAATATAAGGCAGTAAGCAAACATGTGGCAACTCAATTAAAATTGGGTTCTGGGAACGAATTTAAGTCAGTGCTGTATTTCCTTAATCTGAACTTTTGGTTCTATCTCACGCTTGCTAAAGTAATCACATGATTTCGCTCTGGATGCCTTACTTCTGACTCTCAACGAATTCTTCACAACTTCTTTGGGAGTAATCGGGAGAAGAACTAAAAAAATTTGAAAATTCAGCGGGGAATACGATTTCCTGATTTTGCTTCCCATTCTGGCTCCCACTTTCTATGCCAGAAAAATGCCAAGGTGATGAACAGAACCAGAATGCTTAGAAGCTTGAGAAGCTTTTTCGACAGAAGGCAGAGGGGGTAAGGGTACTTTCAAGGCACGGGATTTTTTAAACTCATCTATTATATCAACCGAATTTAAGCGGTCCCCATGGTGGGAAACTCTGATCAGAGAAAGTTGAACTGTAATAGTATCAACCTTCCTCTTTTCAATAGGCGTCCTGTCTGAAACCTCGATATACCGTCCCACTCCAGGATTCGGGAATGGCATAGGTTCTAGTCATCGCTCCGCTGACTCAGCCCTTTTTAAGTCTAGCCGCTTTGTGACGACTACAAGTCATTCCCTTTTGGTTCGTTACTTTCTCATTGAAAACTCCGGCTTATAAGCAAGTACAGCTAGAAATTTAAAAGGTGATCCTTTCTCTGGAAAGCAGACTTCTTTGCTGTACAACCATCGTCCACCATCGTCAATATCCACCTCGATGGAGGTGCACCATTTCGAGAATAGCATCAAAAAATGAAAGGCAACTTTCTGGTGCTCATCAATTCCATAATGGGACACACTGACGCTGTACACTTCCGTTCAGAATAGTAGTGACTTTCTAGTATCCACTGGCTGGCCTATTCTCGATTATGTTGGGCTTAACGATCCGAGCATGTTAGAGCGCCCCTTCCCCTTACCCTACCCCACATCCCATCCACCTTACACAGTTGAAACACAGTAAGCAAATTCAGCTTTTTGAGCCATCTTCTTTTACCTAAATCGCTTGAACACTACATTTCGAATTGATTTTTGAAATGTTACCTTGTGTACCTTACAATTTCCTCTTCTTGGAGGTAAGGTAGATCCAGTATGCTAGTTTCCTATCGCGACGGGATGATGAGCACTACTCAGTTCGGTTCGGTTGTAAGCCAGCCTCCGGCACTGAAAATATCCGATTTCTACCATTTTGTATTGTTCCTCATCCCTATAACCTGAGGCAATATCCTTTTCGTGGTTTTTACATCATAGGGACTTTCTCTCGTTCTTTTCTACATATAGCTTAGTGTTCCGAACTTTTACAAAAGGTTTCTAAGACATTTCGACTAGACTGTTTCTCCTTTTCGTGTCATTCATATCAGATACCATTCTTTGTTGCCTTCCAATGTTTCATCAACATTTCTTAAAGAGAGTCCTTTCTCTTTTCAACGAGGTTAATCACTGTCAAACAGTGTGCCAGTCTATCCACCCCTTGAGGGTTCCCTACCCCTGAATAAGAGAAATTCACGGCTGGAACAAAGTGTAGTCATGCACCTGTCGCGCACGCCTCCTTGAACATCTAGGACCTCATTACAGTATGTAAATGAGACGTGAAATGACACCGTTTACTTGGCCATCTACGGCATCTTCTTACATTCGGCAGATGTTATACATAAATAAGTGCCATGGCTAGTCCCTGGATCATGATCGATATATTGATTGATGAAGAAATATTTCAGTCGGGTATCAGTTTTTGTGGCTATATCTCACTATGTTGGAGTTCAAATTTGGAATGGACAATCGAAGAATATAAACAATCTCGAGATTCTCAATATCTCAGTAAACTCGAAGAATTACGACGGAAAATTAATGGTGAGTGGCTAGAGAGGTTGTTCTGTACTTTTCCAACCTGAGTTATTAACTCCTAATATTAATATGCTTTTTTGAAGTTTTACTGAAAGTTTTCACCAAAGTGAATAAATGCTTGCCTAACCCTTTGAAAAATCCCCTTATCGTCCCATATTGGGATCCCACCATACCCTCAAAATTATCTCGGGCGTTCTGCCAGACATCGGGATTTATAGAATCGTTGTACATAGAACCAACTGAATTACCAGTCCTTCGATGTCACTAGCGGCGAGATCTTTTCAAATTTGTAGGGCGGTTTTTCCTGGTCATGTTCGGTTCCTAAGTGTTGCTTCTCGGAATTAAGAGTAGTTTTGGAACGATGGAGAGAATTTCATTTGAAGTTTGAGGTGGTTTCGAGACTTTGTATGTTTTCCGGCTCAGCATTCCTCGAACACACCCCCGAGAATAGATATGTAATAAATAAATGTCGGCGAAGTATGTTTTCCATCGATTTCCCATTTCTGGAACATCGTCGTCGTTGAGAATAATGATGGTCGACGTTCGTGAAGATGTTTTGAGAAGGCTTTAGTCAACAATGGATAGCTACGATTCTGAGACATTGACAATCGTCGGCAATTTTCACGATTTCTGTCAAAACAAAATTATTGACTACTGCTTTCGGGAATTCGTACATTTTCCTTTCAGTCGTAAGCTCAACCCCATCCCACCTCTTTTCGAAGTAACTAAGAGAGGAAGAACTGCGTAGCTTTCTAAATTAGTAAAAAGAAGTGCAAATCCACAGAGCTATAGAGTTTCTGGGAACGACTCTATGGATTAATTGAATGATCAATCGTTAGGAGCAGTAATTGGACGAGCTCAAACGTTCAATTATTTTATTGTATTAGAATGAAATGATACAATTTGACGTAGAGAACTCGTAAGAATCGCAGGAATTGGAGGTTTACGTCCGGCATTCATTGATGGATTTTTTTTGGATTCTCACTGCCATTAGGGAATTCATCAATCGAAGAAAAAAAGGCAAAAGCACATTGTTATGGATTTAGTTATTTATTTCAGCCATCTAGTTTGGTGATTCGTCATATTTTCACTGCCAGAGACCACGAGAAGGCATAGGGTTCATGGCGCAACTTTGGTGACAGAGAGTGTTTTGAGATCCTGAAATATGCCCAATTTGTCTCGTAAATTCGTTCCTTTGTCAGGGTTGATAATATCGGTCAGTCCCGTGCGCTGCTTTACTTAGCGCATTCGAGACGAGAGGTCCTTTCTTCGTCGCCATCAGCCGGGGACGCGCACTATGGGATTACCGGTTTTCGCGGATTAGAAAAGGATTTGCGTGTGCTGCAGTAAAGATGTAGAGTAACGAGACAGAGATTGTGATCTTAACGCTTCATTAGATCGAGGGCTACTTGAAAGTGCTAAATAGGTTCTGTAAGAGTGAAAAGTTATCACAAAACTTCATGGTTATGGAGAAAACGGTTGGGCCTGGACGGGTCTTGAACTTGCATTCCTGCTTTTCATGTATCGTACTTATCCATTACACTTTGAGGGGTGCCCAGGGAGCATGGGTACGGGTCAATCACATTTTTGCCCAGTTGTAGCAAATTTTCAGTTCGAGACATTTCAAAAGTAAGAAATATTAGCAAAAAATATTCAAAAAGCCCAGCATAGGGTCGGTTAATTGGAAATAAAGGAAGGAAACAGTAAGCTATTATAGAATTCCATATAAAGGTCATTGTTTGTACTCATTGGTCAGGAATAATTGCATTAGATATTTTGTACGGAAATAGTCTCATATGGAAATAAAATCTGAAGTTTAACAATTGAAATCTGGAGTTTTTTTTTTAATTCAGATTGGATTTTTTTTAAAAAACCAGAAATATGTTAGAGAACACCAAAATTTTGGGAAATTAGGAAATTTCTGAAGAAGTTTCTGATTGCCCCTTTTATCGGCAGAATTGTAATAAAGTGTAATTTTCAGAAAAACAAAAAAAGGCACCGGACGAAGTTGAACCGCTTCGTAGTTCGGTAATTGTCATCGAGTGATGATGATGATGATACGGGCCAAATGCCTGCGCTTTCTGTGCGCTGTGTCTTCCTCAGCTTCAGCAGCCATCAACCCCATCCCTCCCTCCCTCCCCCCGATCTGCCCCCATTTCTTTTTTCATTTTTGTTTTTGCCCCTCTTCCAAGTCCTCGTCCTCATTCTCGCCGCCTACGCTCATCATTTCGCATCTCTTCTCAATTTATTATGTTTGTTTGTTTGTTTGCAATTACTATTATTACATATTTGTATTCAATTTTTCTTGAAATTATTTTTTCGCCACCCCGCCGTTGATTCTGTGTTATTTTTTCTTTGTATTTGATATTTTTTGTCACCCTAAATGCTGACATACTTATGTGATAATAAAATTATTTGACCAAAGCTTGTTTCGAGGATTGAAATAGTGATTAGAGATTCTTTGCTGTAGTCCCTCAGCGATTACCGTGTTATTGAAGCACTATATTTATTCCAATGAGGTAGTCTTTGAATATTTCAATCAATGTTTTTATAAATTTTAATCTGCTAATTCAGAGGGAACTCTTGATCAAACTCCTAGTTATGCACTACATACTCCCATCTTTTCGTATACTCCAATCGTTGGGACGATTGTGTATGTACCGGATGATTGAAAGGGGGAATACTGTATCACACGTTCACGGGACGTTGAAATCTGACTTTCTGCGATCGGTCCTGTTACCACGGTGTCCGAGAACGCGTGCGGCGAATTGCGCGGCGGACATCGTTGTGATTTGGACTGCTGTGGCGTTTATCATTGGGGCCCAAATTTGAAGTAGTGTAGATTAGAAGGATCACCCTAATGAACTGCTCTACTTCGAGTTTGTGCCCCGAAAATTGGCTTCAGAATCGCGACGAACTTCGCCACGCAAAGAATGACTGGTCTGTCCGACGATGTTGGCGTTTTCTCATGAAAAATCCTGTAGGGGCAATGGATGAATAGCGCTGATTTGATTTTGTTTTGCACCTTCAAAACTGCTACGCTACTCCACACTTCATATTGGGAAGATGTAGGAGTTCAAAGTAGTTCCTTTTGCCTAACTTCAAGTTACATTATTCCCCCAACATCACCAATAACTATAATACAATTTTGCGTACGATTACTCTGTCTTTGGTAATTTACAGATCCAGGTATTTTCTGCTTTTTGACGTAGTCCGGGAGTAAGTGTATCACAGGAAACGCTCGTTGAGCACTTCCTAGTATCTTTGGGAGAATTGAAAAAGCCTACATAGGCTTGGGTTAGCTGTAGTTTTTTGGATAAGAATGTAGTTTTGCGGCCAAATTTGGAATCGATTTCGAATTGATTAGGAATGGAGTTCGCCACGAAAAGTCCTATTTGAAGATTGAGATGCAAAATCGGGAATTAGGAACAGCAGTTACCTTCAAATTCACCTTTCCTGGTTTTATATCGCGGTCATGGGCGTCGCTCTTGGGCCATGGGAAACTGTAACAGATTCAAAAAGCTTTCTTCTCTGAAGGATAAAGGGCACTCCTTCTGTGAAGGATTTCCCACTTCCCTCACATATACAATCTCGTCTTTCGTAGTTTATTTACATGGAATGGTGCAACTGTCTAAGTCAATTATTATTGTTTGTGAAATGTTCCTTCATTCTTTATTAATAAGCTTTTTGGGCAAGAAAATGGGACTTTTTGTGGGAAATCCCTCATGATGAATTTCCAATATTAGGGAAAGAGGAATTTCAAAAGTTTAGCCGTTGTCGACCAGTCAGCTGATCGTGGCCACTTTTTATGACTGATTAAGGACCGGACGCGACCACCCATTCAGCGGGTTGGGTTGGTTGGTAATCCTTTGATGACTCGAATGCGATCCCGCAACCACTCATTGAATTAAACAAACAGAATTTCTTATCCGATCAGTAGACGAGATCTATTTTCATTCAAAAAAATGGAATTCGCCATCGAGCAGTTTTTGCTTCTTTGCTTACACACGCGATTACAAGGAGAGGAACTGCAACCTGTCTTTCAGGGATGAAATAAAGTTTCCCTAACTTTACCGAGAATCATTGCTCACAAAGCTTTTGTTCTCCTGGGAAACCATTTGCTCCCAAACCTGTGGACGGAATAGGGAAAGTGAACAATCAGGTATGGGAAATTAGTTTACTTCATGAGCAAATCGAGTAACTCAGCTCCTAATCAGAGATTTGATAAACAAAGATATGAGTTATCGTGCTCAATACTTATACTGGTTGTATACGATTAGAGAAAGCGCCCAAGTCAGATTGGCGAACGTTTAAACCGCAGAATGCGCCATGACTAGCACTATAGTCAGAATTGATCGCACCTTTTAGAACAGTTAAAATTCTTCATGAAATCTTCATGAATTCTATCATAATCCCCTTCAAAAATAAAAAAGATGTTGTCAGATTCAAATTACTTACTGGTAAGCTTCTGACCGAATTATGTCGTTGAAAAGGGTGACTATCCGGTGAAATATCCATCCAATCTGTAGTTCGGACCTGATGATCCTATAACCTCTCCGCTGTTCCACTCATATTCACCAGCAAGGAGAAGAGATTGGGTAATATATCGGAAAGCCTTACCCAGTGCTGAACCGACTATGACAAAACGCGTCAGTCTACAGAATCCAATGATTGTTTCATTGACAAGAGCCTGGGGGGTGTTTCGGTAGAGTTGAACGCTTTAATTTACATCGAATCCCCGCGATCGGTCCATTTGTCCCCCGTGGTCAGCCAGAAATCATGTGTGTACGTTGAAGGTCATCTACTTTCGTTTCGTTCGCACTAATTGGAATTTTCACTGTCAGTTCGATGGGAACACATTAATGACGACATCATGGGTAGCGACTCGCCCAATCATCCGTACAGTCGTCGTGTTCCAACGGACGATGGCCCATCATCATGGATTGGCGATGTCACATAGTTATGCATCGTGAACTTGTTGTGGTAAAGGTAGGAGAAACATTCCAAAGACAAACGATCCAGGAATGAGAATAGTCGGACACGAGCCAATATTTAATGGTTAATTGGCGTGGGAAAGTTAACTCCCACCCTGTAATAAAACCTCTGCTTGGGAAATTCGAAAACCAGTCGAGTTTGCTCCCTTGAGACTCATTCTGTCTACTCCTAGAAGATGATGTGTGCAGTTGCCATTCACTTATGACCTTATACTTGATTATTCATACCTAGCACAGTCATTTCTCCCTTTGTATTCCCCACTGAACTCGAAGTTATCTTGAAGTTAAGTCGTCTTATGCAGACGGGCAAGAACAACAGAAAAAATGCCTCCATGTGTTACTAAGAAAACTATTGGTAGAGTTTTTCGAGTCGGAGCCTTTCCTACTCATTGGCTATTACTCGATAAGGGATTGGTAGCTGGGTTTGAACCTAGAGACCCACTATCGGCTGTGCAGCTCATAACAATGTGCCATCACCCTGAGTACTTCTTCAAGAGCTCAACATTTTCTACTTGGAGATAGAGATCAAAGGAGAGCAAACCGCTCAATATGGGAGCGTACACTGTGTTACTCATCAAGAAGAATAAGTATTATTGCTCTCCAAATATTTCCATTATCACTGCATCACCTCAATTTTGATTACATGCCCATTTTTTCTTTTTTCTCGTTCACTCTATTTCTTACTCCCTCGTTCCATATTTCCGATGATTTCCGAGGAGCGGGAGCAAAGTTAAGCATGAAAATCGTGAAGGTGGTTCATGGTATATACGATTAATCCCATAATAAGACTAATTCGAAGTTCGTCCCAAAGTGGCATGCTTCTAAGAAGCTTCATTGCATGAGTATGGCGCCTGAATTCCTTACTCCTTATTAACTCATTAGCAGATAGGGTATAATGCTGAGGGCACTCCTCAGTTGAATAAAAATTTTGGTCCCTTTCCTTACTTTCTTATTTTGTTCATATATTTGATAATTCTTTCAATATTTACTCGAGTTTGTTTGAAAGTCTTCATTGAGAACACCAGAGTGGTACAATTCGAGGAAGTTTTTGTTGTGAAGACTTCTAACTTTCTGACAGAATTACTAAGTACCCTTTCTAAAATATGGTAGTAGTACATGAATCTGGGACATTCACCCAGGCCAACCAAGCCTTATTTCTATCCGGGTTTCGCTTAATCGGTTCCAGACTCGTCGGGGAGCATGAATGCACTCACTTGTACACCGGCTGGGGGGTGTCTTTATGTAAGCCACATGCCCATTTATAACCCCACTAAGATTCTGAACGGAAGTCGACTACGTGGTGCGTCCCAAGCGGGGTTGACAGCACCTCCCTCCTTTATCTTTTAAAATTTTGGAGAAGACTATTCAGGTATAGCTTTGGAACTTCCACGGATGGGTGAATACTCCTTCTTAAGGTTATCGTTAACATTTATTTGCTTCATTCAAACGTACTCGTCCAATCTCTGAGGGAATCTTAACTTTTTATTCAAAAAAAAACCTTTGAGTGCTTTCACTATCAAACGTTTCTTCGGAGATGTCTAGCATTCACAGTGAATAGCTCTTCCTGAACCCGAGATTTATTGTAGCCTGATACCAATCGTCTCATATGAGCCAAATTTTCATATACTTTAAAAAAATCCTTGATCTATGGTGTGGTACCCCTTTGATCTTATCTTCTGCCTTTGACTCACATAACCAGCCATGCCCTCCCATATACACCACCCCGTCAACTCCCCTCTCGCGACCGCTCTTTTTTTGCTTGACTTCTTCTCAAATTAGTATTAGTTTTGTATTGTTATTTTTATTTTTTTTTGTATTTTTTGTATTTTTATTTTGAAAGTTTGAATAGTATAAGATTTGTATTTCTGATTTTTTGCCATCATCCCTACAATTTATTGAATTCTTTGTTTTGTTTTTATTCCGATAGTGTTGTTTTGTTCGTTTTTTATACATAACAATTAACATCTAATATTACAATACTCTATGATTGGAATGACAAGGTATCGTTGCAGCGATAATTTTATTCTATTTAATTATATTGATAATTCTTTGTCTTAAGAGTTTTGCATGAAAGAAAGTGAAAAATGAAGTGAAAAATGGATTTAACCTCGGGTTGATAGATGAATTCATTCGTCAGTAGTAAGTTACGGCTGGATACTGATCAATTACAGATAACTTTTCAATAAAAATGTGGAAGTATATCGGATTATTTACGATCAAAAGTCCTATCATGGCAGTTAGGTTGGGTGCTCTTTTCCTACAAAAAGTACCTAGTGTTAGATATTTTTCATATCGGAAACGACTACCCTAGATAGTCCGCGGACTTGAAAATTAGACGGAAGCTTAGTTAGAGTAAGTTTTGAAGCGATAATCAAACTCATGGTGGCCAAATTTTTCCATCAGTAAGGATAGTACTGTCCTGCTAGAATGGCTTTGGGAACAGCTAATTCTTCCTTCCCCTCGAATGCTGTTTTCATAAAGCATGATGGAAAGGAAACCTATCTTGCTACTGTCTTTATGTAGTCATTTCCTAGCAGAAAACATCGTTTGTTTTAATTTTTCATTACAGTCTATTTCAAGGAGTGATCCTCGGTTATCAGTTAATTCTCCTTCATACGTACCTTACCCTATCTGAGTTGCCCTAGCCAAATTCTTAGGGGCTTTGATTATATCTCGAAGAAATCGAAAATCACCCTATTCACAAACTATCATGGTGCTTCAGCTGGTAGAAGGTGAAATGGTTGTATTAAGCGAGAGTAGAAGGGAATTGAGATGAAAATGATGTGGGCAAACCCTTCCAAGCTGTACTCTACCTTGAGTTTGCTTAATGGAAAGCATCAGCATTTCCCTGATTCATTCCCTGTCGTATTATTTATTTATTATTATATTATTATATATTATTATGTTGATTAAGTTTTTATTTATTTTTCTTTACTTTTCATCTAAAACTTGTAAGTATTTATACATGGAAAATTACCCAAAGATGTTCTAGATTGTCTGAAATATTGGAGAATCAATCCAAAAATCTAGAAAATTCATAATTTCTCTGAAATCACTTTTTTGCGGCCATCAGGGGAACTGACTTGAACGGTTTCAATAGTAGAACACCTGTGTTGAACGTTTGGCTGCTAAAAAAAGTAGAAACCTCGCTATCGGAATGGCTCCTCTGAGCTGCCCAGAGTCACTTCAACGAAGAGTATTTCAAGCCCTACGACTCACTTTATTACCTTCCCACATCCCTTTGCATAGGCAGAATTTTCGTGATCAATCGCCTTGACATTCTCCACAGGGGCGAACTTCACGACACAACAAAGAACCCGCCGAAAGAAGTAAATCATCCGCCGTCACACCACATCTTGTATCGATGACCAATAATTATCGACTACGCGAAACTGAAACCACACGAATATTTTGTGGTTTCTGTAAAAAACCACATTAGAGTGGAGTTGGTCGTTAATTACAAGTAATATTGGAGAGTGGGTAGTGTTTTCGATAAGCTAATTTCATCGCGGTCCCTAGGTCCTACCTTATTGTAAGAAGCCCGTTCACGAATTGTTAAGCACACAGGGACTGGATTCCCTCTGCTGTGAAGAGTCCAGCTCCAAATCTCCCGAACTTCAGCTCCAAATTACGGATTCCTCCCATGCGAGGAAGGTGGTGAAGATGAATTGAATGGGTCAAGTCGTACCCTATAATTACCTATGGGAAACGTGTCAGCATAGGGGAATTACTGGAGCATTCCATAAATAATGAATCGAGCCGTTGAGCCCCGTATTTTTGGTTATAAATGATGTTGTATCTCTTCCGATTTGGAATTTGTCATGCTGTCATCCTTCCTAATCAAAGATAGGCAGAGGTCGGATGCTACCAAGTGGGCCGCTATTGCACGCATGCTGTAGTGATCAGATCTAGGATCGATACCCGCTCAGCCCACTAATCCTATATCTTGTCCTTTTATTGAAGAAGCTCGTCACATTTTTCTGAACTTCCACTGTTTCTGCGAACGAGGTGAGATCGAATGGGTTGAATTGTACCCTATAATTACTTTGGGGAATCTCAGTGTAGCCTTCCTTTTGGGGTTTCCCTTTGGAACCATTTCGCCATAAGCCTTCAGCAAGATGGCAATTCAAGGATAAACACAAGATGAACAAAGAAGTGTTTATCCTTTTCCCCGGTGTCAAGATTGAGAAATAAGCATCCATTCCCATAATCTAGCTAGCCTAAACTTTCTTCTAGTGGGAAGGCTTCTTCTTGGACTTACTTTTGTGGGCTGTCAACAGAGGTCTGGGCACAAAGGGGACGCTTGCAGTAAATTTGAGGACCTGGCTGGCACATAATCGCAGTTTCTTCGGTCGGATGGGTTACGAATAAATAAGTAGGAATAGTTGTAACTTACCAGTCAAATGAGGATCTTTGCTGAAGTAATGGCCTATCTAATTGTATATGGATTCCTTGCTAATGTCGTCGTGGCTATTTTGTGACGGAAAGTGATGAGAATTCTGTGTAACGACTATGGACAAGCACACTATCACTCTATCTTTGTCTCCCCCTCTTTGGAACTTCCCTCTATTCATACCCTCTCTCTGGTCTGAGCCTTATTTTAATAGGTAAGCTTCAAAAGACAGAATTGCACCCTGCTCAACAGAAACTAGGAGATGCAATGACTTCACACTTTTGGAGGGAAGAGGTCATGTCCTGGGATTATGGCTGAGCCTTAGCAAAAGCCCTTAATGTGCCTAATGAATCGGTCAATAACAGGTGAAGTATACTACGATTTTGGTTGAGGCCGTTCTGGGTGAGTGGGTGCATTAGGGCCTCACCAATGCCTTACTTAGAACAGGTTTAGCCATAATTGAGCCTACCTAATGGACATGGTTGTTACGGACACTTTTCAACCTTTTTCCGTCATTTTTGGACGAAAGGGCACTTCAGTGGATGTTCGGGTATTCTGTTGTGGATGGATGTGGGGTTTTCACTGGAGGAGCATCAGTATGAGATTTCTGGGCTGATTATTCTAGAGCACGAGACACAAGTGCAAGTCCAAGCAAGCCAGCTGGTTTTAAACCGTTGCTGAAACGGGAATATTCTAAGCAAAACTGTTCCAAAAAGTTTCAAAATTTTGCTTGATCAAAGACTGGTACGACTGATCGGTACTTCCCAAAGTTCTGGGCTTTGGATCTTTCTTCTCTTCCGGAACCATGAACTTGGAAACGTTTTAACGTTTTCGTCCTACTTAAAGCCTCATGAGCTTGGTAATTGTTCTAATCAAGGCATTCTGTCACATCTGTGCTAGATTCTTGTAAAAGGCCAATTAGTGACAGCTCTCCCTCAATTCTTCCCCCTTCCACCGCTCTACTTCCTTCTTACCCCTACGTGTCTTCTATTTGACGTCTTCTTAGTATAGGCTTTGTGAGTTTCACTGGTGCGCCTACTCCCTACCTTCGTCCCAAAATCAGCTCTTTGCTGCTAGTATCAGAAGCAGGCTTACTTTTCAGTGGGATTTGTGCTCATATTTGAAGGATGGAGATTTGGGGACCGCCATTAGAAAGTTTCTCATCACTGTTTGACTTAGACGGGAGCCGATCCTTCAACTACCGAATCAGAAACAGCGCTTCATACCACCACGACGGAAAGCGTCTGCCCTACTCTCCCCAGACATGGAAGCAAACGTGCACTACATGCAGTAGAGAGTACCTACTCTCTCCATTGACTGGTTTTAAACCGTAGCTGAAACGGGAATATTCAAAGCAAAAAAGCTCTGAAAATGTTCAAAATTTTGTTGAAAATTGATTTAAAAGTAATCTACAGCTAGTAAACACCTTTTTTGATGTTGTAAATAGTTAAGGTCAGGAATCATTGATCGAATGGGAGTTTCCCAGTCACCACGTCCCCCTCCTCTTCCCTCTCCATTCTAATTCTATGGGAGCAAAGCAAAAATCTGACCATATGTGATTGTTCACACTTGTCCCGTACATACATAATAATACGGTCGATTAACAGCTACCAATGACCTCAGCGAATCCACTTAGGACCCATCGATGTCAATTGTCACAGGCCATACATAATCGCTTGTACCGTATGTACATAAGGGCGCTTGACACCGCGCTGGTAGCTGCTTGTCTCTCAGCATTCATTAAGCTTGACCGTATTTTTGACCCGAACCCATTCAGAACCGCTTCGCAATTGTTCTAAGCAGTAGGGGGTATTCTAGATAGCATCAATACCTCTGTGGGGGTGGATATTATTAGGTATTACTGATTACTGTGTGCTATGTCATACAGTAATCAGTAATACCTAATAATATCCACTACCGTTCTGGTATTAATGCTATCTTTGGCATAGTGTCTTTAAAAAAATGATAATTAAATGGCAATATTTCCGAGATACGAAGGGCGGAATTCGAAATAAGTTAATCTATTCCCCTTGCAGGTCTAAACGATCAACTACATTGTAGTATTTTTATCCTTAGCCACATAGCGGGATTGAACTCGATAATTGAGAAACCTAAGTGAATCGTAGTAATTGAAGGAGTGAATGAGTGGAGTTTATTGATGATAGTAGACAATACAGTATAATACACATCCTGAAAAAAAGGTGGAGACTTAAGTCTTTCGTGGGGAATCAATCATATTTCTGAGACGCGCCCTGCATTCGACTTCCCTCGCCCTATATCGTATGTATGGCGGATACCGATCCGGATTTAAATTCGTGACCATGCGGTATGTTGTGTGGCACTTGCCACTGCACAAACTCCGCCCTCATTACAATGTCTACTCAATGTTTAGAGTACACTAATACAATCTCAATATTGTAAAATACCGAAGTTTCCTTAAATATACTGTCTACATACAGTACCTTGATGATACCTCATTGATATTGATTGGTTGATCGGTTCATCACCAAAACTTTGCTTAACCATGAATTTCAACGCAGGAAGATTACTGAAGGGGAAAATGCAGCCATCGCCTTCTTAGTGGCATACAAGCCATAGCTTTTCGCCACAACTACGGTTCGAGTCCCGTCCGGGGACGAAGTTTTGTCCAAAACTACGAAAAATGCAGCTTTTTTCCATGGCTCGTATAGGAATCAACCAAATCACCGAAGAGTAGGGTACGAGATGGCGGCTGATTGAACATTCCCAATCTAAATCGGTAATGTTCCTGCAATTCCAGTACGAATTATTCTGAAATGTAGCCAGTTTGCAGCAATGCATATTTGGTCATAAATATCCATGTGTAGAGAGCAATAAATGGGTATGGATAGTTTTTTATAACAAATATAATGGATTCAGATTGACATCGAGTCATGCAAATACCCCAGTAAGCCTCAAAACCTTTCAGGGAGTTTTTATGAGTTTTCTATTGAAAACGGTTGCTCAGTAAAGTATACTCTGGTAGAAGGGATTTCCATAAGAATTCGATATAAATAATTCAAATTAGATAAGAAAATTTGTGAAATCATAGTCATTACATAAGATTAATACTATAGTCAATTTTTTAATTAGCTAATAAACAAATGAAAAAAATAAAAGGAAAGTCTTTGGCGTTAATCAATCCCGTCTGGGGATGCGCCCCCGCACTCGACTTCCATTCAGAATCGTAGTGGGGTCATGAGTGCGTATGTGGCCTATACAGTGACTTGCGGGGGCCAGCCTATGTACAAGTCAGTGCTTTTATCCTCCCAGACGAGTCTGCTACCAATTCACCGACCCCGGAAGGATGGACGGCTTGATTGGCCTAGGCGGGCCATTGGATCCGAGATTCGACCTACTGACCGTGCGTGTGAGATTGTGCCCCCTTGCCACTACACCACCTCCACCCAAATGAACAAATAAATAAGTTATTATTAGCCTGGATAGGAACAGGAGTAATTCATGGTCATAAAGCTTCCTTTCGATCCTAATAAGTATGTAAGTGACTGTGTTAATCAATCATAAAATAAGCAGCTTGTGAAGCATTTCAGTTTGGAAGAAGTACACTTTAAGGACGAGGGAATTGTTCGTTTTGAGCGTCAAAAATACGTAATAAATAAATGATTGGGTAATGAATCAAATAAGCAAGTAAACAATCAAACACATAAATAAACAAGTAGACAAATGACTGGTGATTACTGGTGGAGCCTTTTACCACCAGCTTTGCCCTTTAGATCGAGGGGGGGGGGGGGGTGGGGGAAAGGGGGAAAATTTCTATGTTGCTATTGTTTTGTTGTGGTTGGAAGTGGGATGGTGGCAAATTGCGCCCTAGCACGCAAGTTATTTGTAGATCTAATTCTTCTTTGATGGTAAATGTGCCATTCCGGGCCAACTAGGCCTTCTGCCTCCCCGGAGCCGGTTACATGGTATCAGACTCGTTTGGGAGAGGCTGGCCGTCGTTAGTCATTGTATAGGCCACATCTACACTCAAACATCATCATGATTCTGAGTGGAGGTTGAATGCGTGGGAGCATCTCAAAACGAGATTTATCAGCTTGAAAAACTTCATTCATTATACTTTATTGTTTTGTTGTTTTTTGATTACATTAGAGACCCTGAAGAACTGTTTACATAATTTGTTTAGGTTACTTCCACCTCAAATAGGGGAATAATTACTCGGATAGGCGGTACCTCAAGTCTTGGGTATATCCTGACTTTCTAATTTTGATCCAAAACTTTTGTTGGGGTCCTGGAATTGAACCAGCGACCGTGCGGGCCCATGGCAGCTGCGTTTCGGCTTAGTCCGAACTGTTGGACAATGTTTTTCAGTGATCAGTAAGTTCAGGATCACTATATAGTTAATGCCGACCTTGTCCCAATCAATTCTGGGCCCATGTAACAGCTCCATCAATGTTTTTGTGCTTTAGTGCGTGGAATAATTGCTATTCCCAAGCTATAGCAACTGATGTTTTTTCCTGAACTTAGGCCTTATATTATACCTTTCTGAGGGCGCCCCCTTTACCTGAAGAATAGGCCTACTTTACATTTTACCCCTTCCAACACAATGAGTTACATAAACGACTTGAATTGCGGGGTTCCTGTAGGGAAATATGTGTCAAAAGGGCAAATAATGGCAAGGTGTAACGTCGTTCTTTGGAGGTTGTTATCTTGATGGTTTGGTTCCCATTCTTGTGGCCTGTTCAAGTTGGGTTCACCCAGGTTAATGACTACCTGCTTGGAATCCCACATCTGAGTAATTCCACCATGTCAAATTGATTGCTAGTCCCGAAATATGTAGTTTCTAGAGCTCAAATCAGGTAGAACTAAGTTTTGAGCGAAAATAGGTTACAGTAAAGACTAAAAAACAACTTTTTTCTCGGTTGTAAGTGTAGGATCTTACGTGCAGCGTTTTTGGTAGTTACGAAGCTGTTTAGAATTTCTTCTGTATCGATATCGCACTTTGTTTGGCTGTATCCAAGGTTTTTCTAGAACATTTGGGGTCAATCAAATAGTTTCAGCTGATCAAATCCCTATCAGATAATTGTTGCAGATCTAATCCAGTCGGTTGTATACAATTTTAAGGGTTCACACAGTTCATCAATCCCAGGTTTTCAGAAGAAAGTCAAATGCATGGCGCATAACCGGATTTCCTCAGCAAGTGCGATGGTATTGTTCAGCCACAAGCAGTCTGTCTACTCGGCTGCACATCCTTGAGAGTACCTCTGGATCTGTAAGTCTCTCAACTTTTATAACCAACGACATCACAAAAACGTTGGTCTTTGAGTGCTCCATTCCGATTTCCGGCTTCCGAAGTCGGCCAACCCTCCTTTTCCACGCTTGGAAAAGGAAGCGTCGAGAAACTTGCCGCAAAATGGGTGGTCTAGGGACTGTTACGGCGACAGAAACTTCTACTTCGAACTGGTTACCTTTTTTTGAAAGCTCATGTATAGGTTTTTGGTCTGGTCCTTCTGGATGCGCCAATTCCTTTGACTTAGCTTGGGAATCACAGCTGTGTTTTGAAGGGTATTGGTTTTTATACAATGGCTTCTGAGGTACCCCTGGAAAGTCACTTTTTTTTATTTTAACAAAACAGCTGGAAACATTTATCGAGTCTTAATGGACCCGTTGGGTCTGGTTGGTCTGAGCGATCTCTTGACTGGTCCCTGAAACTTGCGTGTGGCGCCACTCGGTACTATCCCACTTCCACCCTTTTGATAGTCTGTTGGTTTAGCTCTATTATTTACCTTTGTTTCTTTTTTATCCAATTTATCAGCATGCAGTGATATGGCCCTTTATCAGATTACGTCACTTCTCCCTATTATATTCGGGTTTTTAGCTTTTATTTTGATTAAAGGCGTATTATCCCCGCTTAGCATACTTAAACCCCATTTGACGGGACCGAGACCTCCGGGAGAGCTTCACCCGCAGTGACCTCTGCCACTGACACCTCAATCTACTCACATTTTTCACACCTAGTGTACGAGATAACAGTTGTTCTGTCCTGTGTACACTCTTCCCATAGCGATCGCACGTACCTAAGCTGTACAGCTAACTTTTGGCCTGCGACCAACTTAACATCGTCGATCATCACTTGGCCGTCCGTCTCGTGAATAGCACTGCTGCGGAAGAGTGCACAGCAAACGTCCGCGCCGGTCTCGAGTTGCGGTCTGATCGTCGCTGATGGCGGTCGTGGTGGTAATGGTGGCGGCGGTCGACCGACGTCGACGGGCTGGGGCGTGGCCGGCGATAGGGCGGAGCCGGCGGTGTTCATGCGAAGTGCCGACACGATCGCATCTGGCCCTGTGTCTGACACGCTCGTCCTACGTGCTGTATTCTGTGGGCGCCATGGGTGGTGGCAGGACTGGTGGCGGTGGTACTACTGTCACATGCAGAACGACAAATAATCCCACGGTACTACGAGTAGTAGTTGTGGGTGGTGGTGGTGTCGGTAAATCGGCACTTACCATACAATTCATTCAGGTTCGGTTCCACTTCAACGGTTATTTTCACTTTCTGTAATTTTTCGTTAAATTTATTGATTTTCCTTTAAACTGTATCACATTTCGGTCTCTCGTTTCGTTTTATTTGTTCACGCTAACATTTTTCTCGCTCTACAGAATTTTCCACTGTCTCACCCCATTTTCGGCAACGCTCGTCGATTAGCATTTTGTGGGCGATTCCCTTGCTGTCACAAGAAATGCCTGTCACTATAGATTGACAGAAAACAAAGTATTTTTGAACAATTTTTCGTTTAAGAAGTAATATGGGTAGATTTTATGGGTTGGATACCCCCAGCACCTACCTGGGGGTTCGCTTGCCCATGAATCAACTCAAAAAGTTCCCACCATCTCCCTCAGTCCTATGCCAATTGTTATGCGTGATCAAAGTTCTACCCGGTTCCTTTCGTCCCCAAATTGCCCTCGAAGCCAAATGTTATCAGACCGGCGCTTTTGGCGCTCGAGACCGCAGGCCCTTATCCGCTTATCAAACGATTTATGGGTTCCAAAGCTCCATATAGCGACTAGAAATAGACAAAAACTCTGATAAGCCCTTCTATTTGACTTTTCTGACATGGGAAATGTGTTCTGGAACTTCCAAACTGTTTGCTCCCATCATTTTTCTGGGGAGAGGGAATGGGAACGCGTTCGACTACATCTACCGGGATCGCCACTCTTTTCATTTAAGGCTTCCAAAGGTCTTATGAGGCCCAAGAACTCCAGGACATCAGTCGGTGAAGGTTTTTCACCCTCTTTAGGGAGCGTAGTACCTGTGTCGATCGATTCCTGACAGAAAAACTTTGTTAGTATTCCAAGGTTCTGTTCCAAAGAACACACCTATGGTAATGATACCTCCTCAGCCTCCGCCCCACCACTTCAGACACCGAGTTTTCGATAATAACCTGTCTTATTGGACTCTTACTTTCACCTCTACCTGTTAACATACTAGATTGAAAATCAAGAGGTATTGTGGTAAGGTAGAACCCACAATAGGGCCAATTAAATGGACTAGTCCAGACAGGCATGATGGGATTTTGAGTATGTTCTGAATGAAGAACATGCCTAGACTGGCCTAACCCGTCGTCTTAGAGCACCTTTGCAGCAGCAGGTCGGAAATAGGATATGGAAATGGAATGGCATAAAAAGCATGGTAACCGGACCGGACTCTTTTTTGTAATTCTATCACTTTGACTCGGAAATTTAAAGCCTTCTGAAGAATACCGGAAGGTTTTTGTGTGAATCGTTTGCCTACAAAAAGCTGCCCTTACGCACACCCTCCTCGGACTGCGCCATGCAATCGTTTAGCGTTCAGTATCAAAAGGAACCTGTGGCAGTGCTTTACCTGTGTCAATAGGTCGATTAGACCTGCTCCAGTATCATCGTTCTACTTGAGGAAGAGCAGAAATGTTCAAGGATCAGCTCGAGTAGGAGATTTTATCGCAAAAGAAACTTTCAGCCGGTTTCCCACGCCTTATTTATGACTTTCGCAGACCATTTTTCGATCATAATAGAGGCGATGGTGGTGGTTCCGTAACGATTCCTAAGACTTTATGGGTCATCTGTGGGTTTTCTGTCTCGATTTCGTTTCCTGGGGTTTTCATTGACAACGTTCTTCTAAGGAGGACTGGGGAGAAAAAGGGAGAAGGACTGAATGAACTCATTGAGTTTTTCCGGAGACCTCCAAAAACCTCTTTTTCACCTCCTTTACTCACTTTTGGAAGTTTTTCGGTTAGGAACCGAGTGCTAGCTAGCTGCTTGGCTGTCAATATAAATTGAGAGAGAGAGATGAAATCTCGCATTGATTTTGCCCATTTTCGCGAAGTTTTCCTCGGAGCTTTCCATGAAAATCTCTGGCATTTCTTTTGTTTTGTTCTTTCAAATCCTCTTGTGTTGGGCTGGCTCCTCATTCGGACAAGCCGTCAATCTTAAGCAGTCAGCAGCCTATTGAAGATTGCTTCGCTCCCTTGACAACACCCACCCATACATTTCCGGTCCATTTTTCTTTTCGGGCTCAAATAGGGATAACTTCGTTTTCAATAGAGTGAAATCGATTAGGCTATTAAACAATGGATTGGCTATTAAATAATCGAGTAACTCGGACAGAAAAAGAGGCAAATTCAACCTTAACGACCTCGGGTAATAAACTCGACCACAGAATTTTTCAGGAGAGTTCTTTTTATGGAATAATTTCTGTGTGGTGATCCCTAGCCAACCGTGTTATTTATTTATTTTTTGCTAATTAATTTTTACTCACCAACAATTTTTATTTTGATCTTTCTTAAGTAGATGTATGAATACAGTTTTATACTTTTCAAATTAAAAAAAATGATCACAGTTCCGTGAAGGATAGCCATTGGATCTCTTCCTCTGATACCCTTTCATTTCTGGTAGTTTCTTCCTGAAAATTGCTCTCTCATGCTACTTGGTTTTTTGAATTCCCACTGGGAAGACCTATAAAAATTCTCAATATGGCAAAAAGTTGGATGAGTGCCAGGAGTTCCCACTCCTTACACATCTGGTTGACTCCCCATGAAGGCTGATTTTTCCTCTTCCATTCTATCTGCTTTCTGTAGAAATTGATTTTATTCGATTGATTATTGATTCCCTAAACTCTCGGTATAGAAGTCTTGCTATCTTGGTCCTACGATGATTAGACTCGAACCCAAGAAAGTACGAATCTTTGTAATTGAAGATAAACAGCTGTAACTGTTGAAAGGAAATACGCCGTGGGAAAAGTTTTTTCCAACTGGTCACATTCATTCGGGTAGAAACTTCGCTGAATGAACATGTTGTGGTTCTTGATAGCCCGATGCTTAAGAGCTTTCCGGGAAGGTCTCTGATCCTCTTTTTCCTTTTTGAGGCTTCAGCGAGGTATCTTACCAGTGCTATATTTGATGAGTTCAAATTTTGGGGCTTGTCAGTCCGTTGATTAAAGTTTTCTTGAATTTACTGATTTTTTTTGGAATTACAAACCAATTGCGCCAACTCTTTCCGATAAAAGTCAGACCTGGCATGGCACTTGGGAGCGATGATAGATTTTTTCGGCTTTCCCCTTCAATTTCCAATAGTTCCATCAAAAAATTGATCCAACTTCACACCGGATCATTTGCTTTACTGATTAATTGATTGACAAGTTCTTCGTTTACTTGTTTATTTATTCAGTGCGTTTTGAATAGCACCGAACACCAAACTTTCCACTGTCCCCACCGTTTGTAAAAGAGTGGGCTTGAACAACGTGCCTACTCAACAGGTTTTCGCCTTCTTCTCGCCCTTTTTGACCGGAACTTCCATAACGGCTCTCTCTTAGTTTGATTATTTGCACTTTACTTTACGTTTTTACAATTTCCATCAGTTTCTCCAATTCCCAGGCCATGATTGTTCTCGTCAGAGTTTGATGGGATGAAAAATCAGCTGTGCTATAATAGATGGCCGACCAACTAGGGTATGTCGCCGTCGTCGTCGGCCGTTGAGTCGAGCCGCGCAGAGACACTTTGCTGATTATCGAATTTCTCAATCGTTACGTAAACAAAACGCCGCAAGTGTCCGATTTCCACACCACGTAATCCTGCACCAACATGCCTTTGTGGTTTTTGCACTACTAGAAACATTCATTCACCTGGAATACGGTAGCTGCCAGTAAGGGCGCGGGCAGAATAGGGGGTCCGATTACAATTGGATCTGGCGAGGAGGTTAGGTGGGGACAGACGTGGTAATCCAATCAGCTGTTACTTTAGACCACACCAACTCTTGTGGTGCTATAGATCAGCCAAAATAATGCTGGGAGTTTGTTTGGAGGGTGCTGGCAGAAAGTTCAGCCTTGGACGGGACCGAACTCGTGTCTATGCTTCCCGCCCTCCTGCTTATCCATTACGCTACGGAGAGCAGTAATGGAATTCGGTTTACATCTGCCTTACGAGCCTAGGAGCTGTTCAGTATCAATAAACGGTAAAGAACAAGAAATAACTGCAAAATATGGTCGTCTGATTGCCCCCAATCTGGGCACGGACCCGGAGATTGCCGTGTTCCTCGCGGGAGAGGAGAAGGAATGTTCCTAAAAACCCAGAAGTGGACCGAATAGTCGCAGTCATGTGCTTGACATTGTAAGCCGATGATTCAATGGCAGTCCTCCAGTAAAGGTTAAAAAGCGCGGGGGCAGTCGACCCACCACAGTCGACATCTCAAATGCCAATCGGATGGCGTCTGACCGACCGAACATTTTTTCCCAGTGCGAAAGATGGACAGCCATGCACCCTCGCAATACATCTTTAAGCAGTCTTTCGATGGCTATCCCCTAAAACGTCATGGTTCCAAAGAAAGCGTAGGGGAAGGGATGGGGGGTTTTTAGAAAAACTAAGTCACTCATGGAAGTTATGGGAACAATCCAGAAAAATCGAAAAAGAAAGCTTTTGGAGTGACGGAGAACTCAAAAAACTTTTTGCATATGTATTTTTTCTGTACAACTGCACAATCAGCATATTTCCATATGAATGAAATTGTTTCAGTAAAATTATAATAAGACCAGAAAATCTATTGTCTGTGGTTACTTCATCGATTCTTTGATAGTAAAGATAAACAGTCCCTCCAATTTTTCTCTATGAAGAGAAAAACAAATTTTTCTAAAATTTATTGAATTAACAGAATCGAATCCTTCCAGAGTCCTGATGTTTTGCAAATAGTTAAGCTTTTTTGTGGTTGTGACAGATATTTTACTCGTTATTTCGTTCATATCGAGGGTATTACCATTTTAAGGACCACCCCCTCCCCCTCAATTTCTTCTTTCTACACGCCTACCTTCGTTCCATTTTCAATTAAAGTAGTTTCCAAACTAGTTTTATAACAAATTTTCAGTTGAAATGCTTGAGATCTTCGTCATCTGTTTATAATTTCAGCAATATTTCGTGCAAGACTATGATCCGACCATTGAAGATTCATATACAAAACAATGTTTCGTTGATGAGGATCTTTGTAAAATGGAGGGTAAGTTGTCGTCCTTCTCAAAACCTTTCAATTTTGTCTTAGACGCTTAAATTCAAACTGAAATTGAATTTATTCAATATGTTCTGAACAAGTTAAACTTTCGACTTGGTTTGCTACATTTTTTTCTGGAGCCCCTTTCTTGTTTGATGGTTGACATTAACCGGATTTCTTCTCACTGTTTATTTTGTTATTCATCATGTTAAAATCGATTTCTGAACACATCATTATTTTATTGGTTCTTTTGGTTTGAGTATTTCGGGAAGCCTCCGTTTTGTTTACATCGTGTCCTCTGATTGTTTTTCTCTTTGTTGCTGTACTCGAATGTCTCGAAAGTTAGCATAGCTTCAGTATATTTTCCAAATTACTAAAATCAAAAATTTTTCGAAATCGTAAAGCGAAGTTTTTAAAAAAGTATTTCCTCCTCGTTCATCGTTTTTAAAGCGCTTTTTTATCTGCCTTTATTCTCTGAAAAATTACTTTTCAAACTCCTGTGTTGTTTGGGGCTCAATGT
Source organism: Haemonchus contortus (assembly GCA_000469685.2). Lineage (NCBI taxonomy): Eukaryota > Metazoa > Nematoda > Chromadorea > Rhabditida > Trichostrongylidae > Haemonchus > Haemonchus contortus. The sequence continues at coordinate 45,292,638 of LS997563.1, forward strand.
TTATTTCCATGCTTACTATGGCTTGGATATTTTTTCAATTATAATATTTTGAGTTTTGATCTACATTCTGGAAAAGAATTAGAATTGTATGGCTCAGGGCTGAAATTTCGCAGGCGTAACAACGGCATAGTCGTGATGCTTCTATAAATTATGGTCTATACATATAGTCACGCAACGCGAAGCTTTTCCACGGAAATTTTATGGAATCGATTTTTGTTTGAAATTTCTCATTTCTCTACAAATTCTGCAATCTCCAAGATGACATACATATGACGCGACTTTGTAAGGTTCTGATTATTTTACCGGCATTTCTGGATTGGAATTGATCTTACTAGGTTATGCTGTGGTAGCAGAAACAGCTATATCTGTACTTGAACGACTGATATTCCGAGTTCCGATTTCCGATCCCGATTTTCCGTTTATGTAGATCTTTTTCCTCTGATTTGACTTCATATCCATTCATTCCAAGAGTAATACCCTTTATTTGACGAGTTTCTGGAATATCTTTTATCATTTTGGCCTTCTTTTCCGACTGAAATCGACTTCCCGTAAACAGCCGCACACCCCGTTCCAACAGCTGTTGATTTCTGGTTCTTCATGGACCGACACGAGTTCCGTTCCCGAGGAAGAGCTCCCTGATAAATGTGCATGAGGGTCGTATCTCCCCTAGGAGTCATATAGTGATGACGTCCAGCCCAAAACTCGTCCAGATTTATTATCGTCTGTGTGGAACATTGAGATTTCTTGTAAACATAACTGGTTTTGTCGAAATGAGGATCGTCTGTGTCATTACATGCACGTCTTGGAGATGATTGGATAGCAGAGATTCTATTCATTTTTTGGACCATCAGAATTATATACATATTCCTCTCCCACGCGGCCATTACCCACATACAGTACGATCCGATCTATCTAACAATAACATACCAAAAAAAAGGGTCAACGCTACATAGCGATACGATTTTCTCTTCAGGACCTAGTTTGAAGAGTACTTTTCTATCGAATGCCCTTTGAAAGGTTTATTTTGTCGTTTCAAAGGAAGAAATTCGTTGGAGTCGAGCAGAACCCGACAATCAATACAGTAGTCGTAGTAATAAATCACCCCGGCGGACGTGCGCCTTAAGAGAAGCCGACCGCAAAGGCGTGCGTTACGACTCGTTCTCGCTGACGTCAGCGGAAGTTATGATTGGAAAAGGAATTCATAAGGATTATATTTTCTTTTTCTGACGTTGGAATAGGGACAAGGAATCGGTAACTATCAGAAAAAAGAAAAATTTCTGAAAAAACGTTGGAACGGCAGAAAAATAAGTTGTTGTTCTGCTCCGACAAAAAAAAACGGAAACGTTTCAAACTAATTTGAGAAATTGTGAAAATTTCACCAATAAAATTTTCTCAAGCTGGATGTCAAGAACTGCATTTTTGTAGCTGCAACATTTTGAATTTCCGAATGAATACTATTTGGAAAATTTATTCAGACAAATCGATCGCGTTTGATATATCGTAAATTGGAAAACTTTATATCAGACGGTTTAAAACGGCTATATAATTTTCCCTCTAGAAAGCGGATAGAATGGCAGAAGATTTACCATTCCTTTTATTTCGAGAAAAAAAATTTTTTTTGAGAAAACATTCTATCCTCATGAGTTGGTCAAATGGTACCAGACCCACTTGTAATCGGAAATCAAGAAAGTATTCAATTAACGCTGAAGTTTAGAGCTACAGCGCAAGTCCATGGCATAGTCTGACAGAAGCTTGCAATCTTCATGCTACAAATTCTTTTTTCTCTTCTTTGATCTTTTTCCTTCATCATTCTCTCTGCTTTTGTAGATAATTTGTATTTTCCTGCAATTTCTATACTTTTATTAACTACATAAGTCGTTATGAGATCGGAAGCAGTTTAACAGAAAATGATTTGTTCGAATTTTTGTTTGTTTATTTGTTTACGATGCGCTTGCGATTTACTATTTATTAACAAAAACGACTTGTTAATGTAACTCAGGACAGTTTGTATCATTAGTATCCTATGTAAAGAAAGCCCTGCTGATTTCAGTACTCGACACAGCCGGGCAGGAAGAGTTCTGCACGATGCGTGAACAATATCTCCGCTCTGGCAATGGTTTCCTCATCGTATTTGCCGTTACCGACAGAAACAGGTCAGAGAGTGTGTCATTAGGTTCTTGTATTGATTACCATTACTTACTCATTTCATTTATGTCTTGTTCTGTCGCCGCTCACTGGATCGTTTCCCATGCCCAAACTGTGTGTCATCGTTTCTTTTCATTGTGTCTCCATATTCACAGTCTTTTTTCCCATCTATTCACCCCATTCTGATGATATATCGATCAATATTGATCAGCATTGATTCTCGACCACTCGGACTACTTCTCTCTTTGTGGGTGTGTGTGAGTGTTGCATGCGCGGCTGTCTAGCTAGCCGGCTGGGTGTCGTGGTATGTTTGGCGAGCAGCAGCCACCACCACCAGTCAGCAGCAGCATCTTGTTTGGTCGGATTTTACGACGATTGGAATTCGTTCGTGAGACGTTGACGGGGTTGTCTCCTCCTCGTCGTAGTCACCATCGTATCATATAGGGGGAAAAATTTTGGGCGAGCGCCAATTCCCACCACCCATACGGGCCTGATAGTAATGGTGGGGAATGAGGGGAATTTAATTGTCTTATCACACTGATAACGTTCATCATGGTCTTTTGTTTGTGGCGCACCAGTTTAACTGTACAACCACAGGGACCGTAGAGTTCCAATGGCGTTCAGAAAATAGGTATTGATCCAAAAGAAGACTCCTCATAAGCTGGAACTACGCACTGGAAACTTGCTTCTAGTCATTCCTATGTTCCAGTCCTCTGGTAAGGGAGCCTTTTACAGCCTACTACTGGTGATCACGAGCCTTCCTAAACTGGGAGCTTTCTCGGTTTCCCATGACATTTCGTTTTTCGATTTCCGACGAAAAAATGATCAATCGATCGATGCCGAATTCCTTGGGAAAGTACACTGTCTGTGGCATTAACTAAAGCACTGATGTACGTAAGTGTGACGGCAAAAGTCCAAACACACCAATAGGACAGATCGTTGGCCAGCTGCCAAGTGCACTATTCGTATGTACTATACCATTTCTACGAGTGATTCTATGAGTCACGGAATGAGAAGTGAGGGCATTCGTGGGGGTTTTCCGATTTTTTTCAAAGGTCGGAAAGTCCCTGAATACAAAATAATCGCCAAAATATTCGGGAATGTCGGTGAAAAGATAGCTCAGAACGTTCCAGCAGAAAGTATCAGGTTTAATCATCAGCTACCCTATTGATTTATTGATTCTATCTGTTCTTCGTTTTTTGTCAAAAAAGTAAAAGTGGTCCCAAATCCACTGGCCCTTTTGTGAGCCGATAACTCGTCCTTCATGCTCGTCGACTGCGGCTCCTCAAGGAGTTAGTGTTTCGGGTAGAGGTTTCAAGCGTTCTTCTCAGGCTAGCTTTTATCGATCGATCAACTTATCGATTTTAATCAATTTTCAACCAAATGATCGTTACATAGTATAAAACGAATCTTATACAACTCATATATTTGTGGAACTCTTATAAAAAAGCGTCATGTGGTTTCGCATTACCTGATTCATCGTGAATTTTTTCTGTTTCATCCTACGTATATGAAAATTACTGTACCCCTGGGTTCCCTTAGTAAAAGCGGCAGTTATATAGGAATATCGGTGTCAACCAGGTGAAGGACTTATCATTCCGAGTTGGGGGGATCGTATTCTGAACCCCCCCCCCCCCCTTCCCCACTTCCCCGTCATCCTCGTTTTACGGCGTTTCGGGTGCTGATAGGCTGGAAGTTCGTAACTGGTGTGAGAGGGGTTTCGATTTGCCTCTAGCGGGAGGTCCTACTCGCTTTGTTTTTATTTGGTTGGGAGAGGGTAAACCTATGAATTTTATTATTTTTTACCGTAAGATCAGGTCAAACAATGGGCGGCTTATCACAACTGTATACGGTACTACAGTATGTCGGAATATTTCTTATTCTAATACATTATGCAATTATGATTGTCTCTCCATGAATTCTATACGTCTATGGCGTTTCTGTAAATTGAATTCTCATATTCCGATCAAGCTACATGGCATCGGAGCATGCTTATAGCATCCCGCCATCGACACAAAGCCGCCATGGTTCCCCTGAAAGGGAACAAAGCCCCAAAAGGGGCGAGGGCCGTTTGAAGCATGCAATTCGAACGAGGCTTCTTTGTATGATTCACCCCCTACCCCTAGCTTCACTTGTTTTTGCCAATCTACAGAGCTCTGGATCTTTCTCAGGTTTTTCAGCAACTGTTCTCTCCTTGAGAGCTCTCGAACGAGAGAGCCGCTCAGCAGACTCTTCGCGGCTCGGAAAACTCTCGACGAGTAGTTAGCTGGCGTGAAAAAAGAGAGAATCGCGCAAAACTCTATAGTACAAGTGGTGGGGGGGGGGGGGGGGGGGGAAGCTGAGACGCGATGACAGCCATCATACCCTTCAACTTGAGGCCCCCGAGCCGAGCGCTGATGTAGTGATGAAGCTTTTCGTGAGAGTTCTAAGAGAAACGAGGAACGTCGACGAACGGGAACCCCGTCAGCGTGGAGTGTCCGCCGCCGTCCAAACACACGCAATGGGCTTTAGCCCCGCCATCGCGGCTGCTCTCCGGCGACGACGACGACGACGACGGCCACTTCGTCAAGTATTAATGCTCACGCTGCGCCGCCGACATTGTGTATGGGCTCGTCGTCCGCCAGCCAGGAAACGCCAATGAAAACATCGTCGTCGTCGCAAGTGGAATTGAAATTCACTGGAAACACAGATGCCCTTTGGGACGGGTCGTCAGAGGGGCGGCGGACGCACTGATATTTGCATTGGTTTCAATTGCGCTATTTGATTGGGAGCTTGAACGATATAATCAAATCTCAGTAATGGCCTATATAATATCGATTTTTGGGCATGAGGGATACGCCAGGAACTCACTTTTTGGTATTAGTACCGTCATACTTGGAGACTTCATATACGGCTGGTTCTGATCGTGATTTACAGGGATGAATCCACTTTTCTTTTGAGGCTAACCTTCGAGCACGCTTTGTGCTGCTTATTCCTAGAGGAAATGAAAGGAACAGGAAGGTGAAGCATTCCATCAATCGATTACTCAATGAAAATGATAGCTTTATCTAGCTGCATGATAACATCGGAGGCGCTGAAGTAAAAGGGCTAAGGAGGGGAAATTATCGAGCATTAGGGGGGGGGGGAGGGAGAGAGGAGGTCAGTGCTCGTGGAAACGGTAGCTAAAAGCTCTAGTTGTGCTAATCTTAATTATGAGTATGATATGCGATCAGTACACATCATTATTATTACCTTTATTATTACTAGTATTATTATGTATTGGTTGTTATTAATATTACAATTATTCTTATTTGCGTTCCTGTGGTTTAGACGAGGCTGAGTGCAAGAGAAGCAAAGCTTTTTTCTGCGTGTCTTGCATTTGGCTGCTTGTAACAGGTTTTCTCAAGCTTCTAGCTTCAGGCATTTCGATTTTGAATAGTTAGTCTAGCCGTATGATAAGTTTATGAGCTGGTGATGATGGTGAAGGAGACTTGAATTTCTACCTACTCCTAGACCAGTGGATAAGGTGTTTCATTCCTGGAAGGTACAGTTGCCGGTTCGACCCTCGCTCACAGCTAAAATTTCCGATTAGAAGTAAAAGTCAAAACTAATCATATTTTTTGAGTTGCCATTTAGAGTAAATGCGAAGGCTGAGGAATTCTTAAAGACATGGGGAAGAAGAAAGGGTAATTTGATTAAGGGAAGGTCTACCTGAGTATCTGGAATGAGCAAAAAGCACCCAAAAAAGGAACATAACGGTAAATTGCCCGTGCCCCGATCGTAATCCCATTTTTTGGCGTTGCTATTTATTTTTATTTCACCTTTACACACCCTGACTTTTGTTGATTGGTTCGGTGGAAAAATCCGTTTGTTGAGTGATTCCAGTAAATGTATTTTGTTCTTTCGATTGAAGCACGAGCTGACTGACTGATCGAGGACCGATGGGAAAACCTCGGCCAACGGCACGTGGTCGTCCCAGAAATCATGTAGGCCGACAGAGTTCATCAACACCAGCAACGGTCAATGTTTGCAAAAACGACGTATGACGAGAAAAATCGCTTCTCGGCGTCCCGCTATCGCCCGACCGCAATCTATCAAAGCTATTTGTCAAGCTATTCATTCCATGAACGGAAACAAAACGCTAATAAAATGGGGAATTTGGATTCTTTTCATAGTTTCCCATTTCGTAGATAATCAGTCACTGAATCGACCCTTGTACGGTAACTCCTCGTCTGGGTCTGGGAGGAACCCTAATAGGAAGTAACCTAATTAATTTTAAAGTCAAAGGTTGAGATAACTTGCTAGCCATTCCCTCTACTCGCCAAGTATTTCTACTCCGGCTCCGCTAAACTGAAATCAAGCCAATAAGGGGGCCTACATGGCCTAACAGTTGGTCCTGAATTGTTGTTCAGCTCCGACCTGAAGGTTTTAAGAAACCCGGTGAATGATATGTAAAAGGGACAACAAAAATAGTGTCAGTGATTGTGAGTGACAATGACAACTGGTTTTCAACTCAGTAATAATAACAGAAGGTCGGTATTCCTTCTTGTTTGTTTACCTTTCCATTGACTCCCTTACCTATACATGTTCTGGATACCTGAGGTACAATGGGGACTTCTTAAGTACCCCTTGTTTGTTTACTTTCCTACTTACTTTACCCATACATTTTCGGGTTTTTCGGGTGGGAACTCGTAACTTCTGAAGAAAGAAATGGGATCTTTCCTAAGGTTTATCGAGTGGTACGAAGTGATTTCGACTTTTTTCATCGGAATTCCCCTGAGTACGGTAGATAACTAACTGTACGATTATCGTAGCTCGAAGGGCCATTCCACTCGGGTAACCCTACTGATATTGATTTAAGGGCTTTACTGATTCCGAGACTTTGCACTTTCCTCGAAATCAATATCAAGAGCCACGGCGTTAATTGGTTGCTATTTGTTCTGGTTCCAGAACGACATGATATGATGAGGAATGCCGAGAATTATCAGTTTTTATCAGCGGAATTGATCAATCCGTCCGCGTAAACAGTCGGAATCGATTTAGCGACAGCCAGCGAGTAGGGGGCTCGTTGACAGTGCTCGTGTCGGTATGCTGTCGCGGTCGCTGTCGTGATCATCGTGGTGTCAGAAAACGACCGCGATAAGGGACAACTAAGACACAACTGCCACTGAGATCGGGAACGACGAACGACAAGAAAGAATATCGGCAGAAGAAGAAGAAGAAGGAGGAAAAGAAAGACGAACGGCGGCCTGCTCTTGCCGAAACGGCCGGCCAGTGTTCTTTCGTTCTGTGATGGATGTACGTATATGTAGGAGAATTTATTGCAGGGATCCGACCAGTGTATTCCCTACAGAGAGCTAAAAGGGATCAACGAACACGGAAAAGCACGGGGTTACGGGACTTGCAGGATTCCCATCTGAGTTTACTGGGTTTCCAACTGGCACCATGCCAGTTATGAACAAAATATTCTTCTCTACGGCTCATTACTTACTCAATGATATAGAAATGTTTTTAAGGGAAATTTGATTTCTTCGAAAATTCCATAAAGAGTTTTACTTTATGTGAATTTTTTGAATAGTTTTCATTGGAACCATTGTTGTTTTTTCTGTGAAAATTAGAATTCAAGTGATTTTCCATAACTCTTCATTTTTTTCCAACCCTTTTGATTTCTCTGATCATTTCATATTATTTGATTGTATTATTAGTTGAGGGGAAAAAAGGGTCAACACCGAATGGATACCCGTAGAGGACCGCGAAACCCTTGTTTCCAAAAAATAGGTGTATTTGGACGAACTTCTTTGTGCATGCAGTTGTGTATTGCTGGCTACAGAAGCTGCCCGTGCAACGTAGCGTCCCGGTGCGAATGGCATATCTTCTACAGTCTCTACAACACTGTCAGGACCTTCTCCCTAGATGTGTTGGTCAGCTAGGCCGATTTGGGACCCTTAATTAGGCAATAGCTAGGCCGTTTTTCGACCCGAGAGCGACTTCGGTAGTATCCTCAGAGGTTACTGGTTCATCCGAGGAAGAAATCTCAGAAACAATTTTTGTCGTGAACTGTGCCTTTAATTTTTGGGTCAGAATTTTTCATTAGTCTCATGCTTCATGGAGAATCAGTTGTTCAGTCAGCTCCCATGATCCTTTTCCTCTTTACTATATAGGAAAACAATCCGGCGCGCCTATTGTTGACATTCATCAACACTAGTATGGGAATTCCGAAATACGAGTTCATGTTTTTATTCTTCTAGCCGACCTTGTTCCCCTTTGAGTTGGAATGAATTCAGAATGACATCCGATAGCTATTTCGTTCTCTTTTTGTCGCCTGGTCATCAAATACGGTGCCCTTCGAGTTCATCGGGTAATTATACTCCTAATTTTAATTAAGATAGGTTGGAAAATGGGATTCGATTTTTTTTTCAACCTAAAGATGAGGATGCAACTCGAACGAAGCTCCGGGCTGGTAAAGGACTAGATCCGAAAGACCTTTCATATATACTCGATATTTTATACATCAATTATGAGTACAGCAGTAATTATACCTGCATCCGGAGTATGAATATGGGTTTATACTGCGCGACACAGCCCTCACTATGTATTTGGGCTCATCATCATGTTGTCTTGTCGTTTTTATTCAAACACAGTAAGATGTGAAGTTTTGCACGTAGTGATATGGTGGTTGATGAAGCCATTTGTTTTGGGAAGAAAAACGGACAGGACAGGTGTATTCGAAGAGAAAAACATGCGTGGACTATCAAGATTAATTGCTGCTTGCAGATTTCTTGGTCTGTTAATGAATAAACTCTGAAAGAATAGCAAATACAAGGCCAAAATGAACGGGATAAGGTGCTCAGTTTCAATCTATCAGATTCACCATGTATACAACTCCAAATCGGAATCGTAGAGGCAATAATGTGGGTACGCGGTCCGTAGCACAATTTGAGGCAAGGGTACGTTCAATATGAAAATCAGGTTTCCGTGAACACCTAAAGTGGAACGGTACAATTCAATTAGTCCAACGGCCTATGAAAAAGTTATTCGACCTGGCAGGGATTCAATTTTCGGGCTGTACCTTTGGAAACCTCGAAAACACCTCGCAACGAAGGTTTTTTCCCGTAGAACTACAGAAAAGTAGTGGCCTATGTATCTTGAGAGGCTGTGCAACCAATCAACTGTGAGATATGCTGATGATGGAGTAATGGAGGGTTCCGTATCGTTATATTGCTCCTCTATTTTTGCCATCTCCCTACCCATGGGTCTCCCATGAGGTTCACGATCTGTCGCTCGATCATGCTCTTTTTGTCGGTCTATCCGACTGCCTGTTTTTTAATTTGTCCCACTCTGTCTGTCTGTCTGTCTGTCTGTCTGTCTGTCTGTAAAAGCTACCTCTACTTGTATGTTTTTTGTCTGTCTCCCTATCCGACGGTCGATCTGTAGGTCTGAATGACTGACTGTCAGCCTGTCCGTCTGTGTGTCATCGCCCTCTAATCCCTCTGGTCAAGGACCACAGCTCAGGAAAATAGGGACTGATCGTGCGAAACGGATGAAAAAAGGAAAGTCTAGTAGAAAACAAGCTCCAACTGAGCCTACGATCTTGAGCCCCCTTGCGAAGTCAATGCGCGTGCTCCACCTTGCCCCTAATCCCATCTCTTTCTCTTTTTCTACTCTTATCAGCGTATGTTCGCCGATGATGCATCTGTCCCGGTCTTATCTCTAGCAAAAACATTAACGGCTCCTAGAAATAAATATCACGATATGCGCGAGAATCGTATGGTATTTCACGTACACAATACGACACAGGCAGACACACACGGATGCTGTTCGTATCCGTCACGATTGAAAGTGCACACTGAAATGCGATGATTCAGTGGCCGGTGTAGCGGAATTCGGTCTGTTTGTTTTGAAGCGGAGCTAACTTATGAAAAATGCGAAATGGGTGGGAATTACAGGGGTTTATTGCATTGCTGTACAGATGGATGGCCTTAGTTGATCGATGTTCCGGTGAAATCCTTGGCTTCGATGACCTCTAAAGGCAGGAAGTACTCAGATCCTGTGAAGCTTGGGAAGAATACCTTTTGATTGTCAAGTTCTATTGATCAAGTGCCAATTCGGGAATATAAGGAAGATTCAGATGCCGCCAGAAGGACATAGGAACCTTCCACCTTTAAAGTCCTTCCTTCCAATCCAAAAACATTTTTCTATGTCATCCTCTTCAGTGGCATCTGCTAAGCCTACAAGGGACAACAGATGGCTCATTCATTTGGGTTCGGAAGCAAGTAACTGGCGTAGAAGTGGTCAAGTCCCGTCATGGACCACCCGCTGCCTTATCGGCCAAGTTGTCGGCCATGGTATCTTACTGTACTAGTAATGGTAAACACCGTGCGGAATGTGGTGTTGTTGAATAGGACAGACGATATTTTACGATTGAGTTTGCCGTATGTGGCCGCCGTCGACCACCAGTCGTTGTCCATCCCCGTCTGCCCGAGAAGGTGACGGAGTGGCAATAAAATCCCTATTGAGATCGCCTCCATGGCACATGCGGCACTATAAGGGAGCACTTGAATGGAGGAGTGCACAGCAACGATAACTAGTACGCAACAATTCCATTCAATGGGCTATTATGTAAAGTGCGGTGATGAAGAGTTGAAGAGAATTTCGGCCCGGGCTAAAATGCCCCGGTCAAACAGATTGGGGAGGGTGATTGAATTTCTCGTTTTCAATTTCCCGGTTGTTTGCTGGGAACAGAACTGGAGCTACTCCATTACCATTTCAACGAAAGAGCTTAGCCGTTTCTTCGATTTTCGACTTCCGTTCGTTTCCGCTGTTCTTTGCCGACTTTTTGGATTTCCGGAGTAAACAAGGGGATAAATAGGTAGGTAAATAAAAATTCAGGGGAGGGGGGGGGGGGGGGAGGGGGAGGGGTAAATGTTTCGAATGCAATAAAAGAAACTTGCATCAACGATTGTTTATTTTGAATTTAAATTTTTTAAAATTTGATCGTTACCCCTTTCCAAAGCTACACGGTGGAGTGTTCCGAATTCAACTTTCGATGACCAGAATGCCTATTTACCCTCCCGCACACTCCCACGGTACAATAGGATCAGGTCCCAGATACAGTGTGATTGGAGACTCTTTTTCTGTTCTCTGCTACTGATTGCCATCTCTTCTATGCGTAACCACAAATTCTCTTGGCACCAATAAAGCGTTATTGATTACTTGATTGATTTATTGATTACTTGTTTCAGTTTTGAAGACGTAAAACGATTGCATTCAATGATCTGTCGAGTAAAGGATCGGGACGATTTCCCTGTGTTGTTGGTCGGTAACAAAGCCGATTTGGAAAATGAACGACACGTGAGTCCATACATCCATCGCTTGTTTTCGAGGATTAGTTTTCGACATTCCGCCATGTCGTCGTTTTGCTTTTTGGATTTTTGCCTTCGATTTCTCCACCTTCACTTATTCTACCTACATGTTTATATGTATTCGTTGGGAAGAGGTGATGGGTGGAAGCGCTCAGAGAGATAGAGAGGGAGAATGACGTGCGAAAAGCTAACATTGATGAGTTTTTCTCAGTGTGATATGATCAGAGGGGTTGTCATCGATTACTGTGGAAGCACTAGGCCTGGGAAAATCATAATTATAAATCTATATCATTTAAATTGGTATCAGCTGCACAGAACCAAAAAAATTTTGTCTATACACAAAAAGGTATCGAAATTATTTTGGACAACTTAACTGTTTTGAAAATGATTTTTATCGTATTTCTATGTCTTTCAAGAGAGACAAGAGTCGTTGAACTGATGAGATCGAAAAACAATTTTGGGATCAATAGAACTTCGTCTAATCGCTACCGAGAGCTGGATAATGATGGGCTCTTTGAGGACGCGCCATGCATGAGGATTTGAGAAAAAATCGAGGAATCGATGTGATCTATGAATAAGGTGAACAGCGACGAGTACCCCTCTTTGTTATTATCCGAGCGACTTCTCCTATGAAGTAGAGTTTGCTGTTTCCGCACTAAGCTGTGCCCATGCCAGCGGCGCCTTTTACCATTGCTCCACATCTCCAACCAAATTTTACTTCGTCTATATTTATAGATTTTTGTGGAATTCTCATTACTACAGTTTTCGAATCCTCCCAAAACTCTACCGAAGCTACAAATCCGATTAGTGGATATGGAGCTCCCTTCCTAAAAATGTTTTGCAGTTCTTTTAAATCTTCTGAGTGAGTAGAAACTGAAAGCAAAGGTTTTCGTATGCCATTCAAGGTATCGCCTTACTTTTACCAACCGATTTAGTTCTGATTACCCTCAATTCGTCGATTTCTTTGATAATGGCTTCAGAAGTATCTTTGCCATAGGTAGCTTTGTTTAAAGAGCTCATACTGGAGAGTAGAATGATTTCTCGGCAGGCCTTCACCCTTTACCTTTGAAACCCTTGGTAGAACTGAGTCCTTGTCCCTTTCTCGTGCCGATCTTATCCCCCAATAGCTCCTTCTTGTCATTTAATTTCAAAGTCTCGAGTTTTTGTGAGCCTGAAAGGTACTTGTACACTTTTATGATTTCCCCACGCCGATTTTACAACATTACACTCAGGGAGCTTTGAAATCGTCCCGATAAAAGCACCCTTTTATCTGTTCGTAAAACAAGTTTTACAACCGCTTCAAAACCGCTTTGTGGTCGCCGATAAGAAAAGTTGACGTTACGTTTCCTCATTTTTCATTGGCAAAAGGGCAATGTGGCGGAAAACGAGACTATTGTCCGCATTGGTTAGAAACCCCTGCTCTCAGAGAGTTATTTTTTTTGAAAAGCCATTTAGCCAGAGGAAATCAGCTCAACGAATCTGACAGGTTGAAGTGTCCATGGCGTATCCGGTATGACACTTCAAGGACAAATTAACGGCAATCTTCTTTCTCATTGTCACTTTCCATTATACCGGTTTCAATTCGCAACTACAGCAAAGGCATCGCCAACTACTTAACAGTACCCGTTTCCGTAGCTGTATAGAGAGATGGTGGCCAAGTGGAAAATGGCGGCATTGGCGCTTGCTCATGGTCATTTGATTGTTCAATCTTTGTAGCAACCACTGGATTCATTCCTATCCTCCTTTCACAGAACTGGGTGCTATTGAAATGAGAGGACTTGACCCACTACACATTCTCTCTCCGATTCTCTACGTACTTTTCAATGACCACTGGGCTTTATGTTCCGGCTGGGATAAGCTCATGAAATCTGAAAAAAGTCAGATGTAATAAAGTAAAATGGAAAATTTATAAAAGTCAAAATGGATTTATCAAAATTTCTATTAATAATTTCCTCTATGAAAGCTTCAGATTTTCTGAATGGGTCGTAGAATGGACCTTAGAATGTAACCTCTTGGTTCCAAAAACCGCATTATTTTTTTTTCGAATTCAGGGAGTTTCGTGAAAGTAATTGAACGTTTTGTTCTTATTCAGAGAAATTAATTGCTTAGATCTGAAAAAAATTGGATTCATGCCCGAAATTTTAATTTGTTAAAGGAAAAGGTAAATCCACTAATCAGTTAACCTATCAGAACTCAATTGATTTCCGAATTTTCAGTTCCTTAGAAGGAGTCATTTTGAAGTCCTATACCTCAGAAATACAATCCTTATCAAACATTAACCTTCTCCGGTAGCGTCCAGAGTTTAGGGTACATCGTTAACCTCGACCGTACTGTCGTTCAAAAGAGATTACTACTTTTTATGACCTTTAACGTGACCGCCGCAAAGTTAACGACTCAATCCCGGGCGCCACATTGAGGGACAAACCATTTCACACGGATGGGATTTGTTGAAAAGATTTATTGCTGATTTTAATGATCTATCCAACATATACAACACTGATCGAATGGCTGTTTTTAGGAATGCAGCTCTTCTTTCAAAAATCCTGATTGATTGAATTATTTTCAATTTTTAAGGGATTCTGCATTCGATCAGTCAGAGAGTACTCCTGCAATTCATGATTTCCCCTTTTCCCTTAGATTTGTTTCTTGCTCTTTATTTTGGGCTATATTTTTAATTTTTTTTCAGTTTTACCAGATAAATGTAAAACTTCTTTGTTTTTTCCCCGACAAAATTCAACAGAGGCGGTTTCATTGGTTAAAGCGGAGCGTCTGGAAGGGTTGGAACTGTAGGATACCCTTGAAGCAGCTGTCAAGAAAACTGCAATCCATGTAATATCTTAGTTTGTTCGAGAAATATTGCTTACAATTAATTACTGAGTAAAGCTGAGCATTCCAATTGTTGAAGGTTTTTATCAATTCCTAGTTTACCAACACTATAATAGTAAACAAAAGGGATTTTACGTGTCAAACTGTGTGTCCATAACAACAGCGCCTTCAGCCACTGCACTAGCACTTTTTTTGATGTTCCTAGGTCATTAGAGTTCCCTTAGTGGGTCTCAAAATTCCAAATTCCTTTTGTAAACCAAAATTTCAAAATTGCTCTGGCTACAGCAGCAGTAGACTACTATGCTCGGTCGAAGTAAAATTTCTGGAATCCGCTTACCATAAGTGTGATTTTGGGTCGTACAACTACAGCAATGGTTTTTCGCTATCTACTGGCTAATACTTTTTATAAAACCTCTTACGTCCCTTTTAACTACGTCCCAAATATGACTTTTTAGAGAAGACATGAATCAGAGGTAGAATTTGCTGCCCCTGAAGTATTCGTAGCCCAAAACCTGTACTTTTGTAATGTATACATGTGAATGTGATTGCCTTTCGGGTCGCTGATGCCAAATAATACGTCGCCGACCGGCTGGCGGGGTGATGATGTTTTTTACTAGTACGAATTCAAAGAGTTTTGTGATGTCCCGGCGTCAAATTGAATCATCCTCCATATGTGGCGTTCGACTCGTTTTTCTATGCTAAGGGGTCCCGTTCAGAACTATTCAACCGTTGAATGCCGGTAGGCTATTGAAAATAAATTCTTGTTCAGGAGAGGGATCAAAAATGTTGTAGGTACATTTCCTGATCGAGTAAAGTAGTACTTTTGGAGTTGTAGGTGCATGGGAAATCCGGTTCCCAATTGCTCCAGCATTCCATAAATAGTACTATGTACTAGCGTGAATGTAGGCGTTGGGACAAAAATGACGTCTATATATTTTGGGGGCCTGGGAAAGAGTCTTGACAAACAGCTCTGGTGTATGCGTGATGATTGAGAGCCTGAGCAGCTGTCGTCATCATCGTTTCTCAAAGCAGCAGCTCTCGGCCTGGCCTCGATCTGGCCAACAAAGCCGAGGTCACAGGCGGATTTCTGAGTGAACGAAAAACTCCGGGCATTGTTGTGAGATTGGCGTCTGTTTACCTAGGCTGCATTGAAGTAGCGGCAGGGATAGGGATATGTCCTGTAGAAATTGAGGAATCCTCCTTCTTGTTCGGGAAACTGTCATTGAAAAGGGATTCAGAATGAGGAGAATCTTTCGTGGCCGTCCCTGGAAATGACTTGCAGAAACGACTGAATAGATGTTCCTTTCCAAATCTTGGGACATAAATGGCTCGGTAGAGATTGAGCAGTAGTTCCAATCCCACTCACTTCCTGCTCATTTCCCTCTTTTCATGGTTGCCTAAACTTTTGGAGACTCCTATTATTCTGAGTTTATTACTCAGAAGTATAGAAAACTGTAATATCTATAATATTACTGATAGCTCTGAGGTTGGGGAACGGAAGGGAACTAAAACTCTCCTCGAATCACCTATACTTTTCGAAGCTACGGCCTTTTTCGATGGGCTTTTTCGTTGGAGCGTACGTCCCCTCAAGAAGGTAGGGGAAGTGGTTCTCACAGCAAAAAACTATCGAAAATCAATAGAAAAACCAATAGAAATAGAAATCTGAAGAAAACTAAGCCCGTCCGATGAAAAGCCATAGTATAGAAGCCTGAAGGCCATTCGATGGGGTCAGGTTCCTCAATTTCTTTTGTTCTTTGATTTGTATCAAAAAATAAGTATGAAAAGTGGCTGACGGAAAGAGAAATAAAAAGCATTGTGTATGAGGGCCAAGCCAAAAAGATTTGAGAAAAAGGGTTTATACTTGCTCGACTGAACTGAGTGGACATAGGCACAATCAGCAGGCCTTCGTAGAACACTATCGTAGTAACAAACACCTCTGCAAGTCTGCATTATGTCAAGTGTTTGACGCATCTTTAGAAGATCTAGAACTTTTTATCATCATCTGAAATGAACTCAGATTTTGCCTTCTTCGAGAAATTATTCAATCACTTCTCAGTTTTATTAATCAGAAGAGCGAATGAATTTTCATTCATTTTAATGATGAATTACTGCGGCCAAATCAACGACGTTCAATTTGCCGGAATAATTTATCATCATATATTATTATAAATGATCAATGATTCTTACGAATCACCTCCATGAATGCTTTTTCCATGACTGAACGCTACTTCAATACAAACATGCTGCTTTCTGCATCTATTGATGGTACCATCATGCTTGATGATTCTATGAATGCCAACATTTCCATAATAATGACAGTTTACCTGTTGTCAGTGTTTGCAACCATTCCTGTAAGAGCCATTTCTGGGAGGTTGCCCTGTTAGGGAAATGGATTACGTGGCTACAGGGAGGGAATGAAAATGATTGAACCAGAGGGATGAGGTTGGGCAACCTGTCCGAAGTTTATCTGTCATTTGCTCGAAGTCGTAGGACTACTTCGGATGGATGTCTTCTTTATAGAGATCCTAAGGGCATCCTAGTCTCCGTGTGTTAGGTTTCCAGAATCGTGTACTACTAGGGTTCCATTAGGTTTCTCAGTACATCCCTAAACCCTCAAGAAAGGAACCTTCACGGACGGCTCTCAATGAACCTCAGCATCACTGCGTCTGTTTTCTCGAGCTCTTCAGGAACTTTGTATATAAGCTTCATTAGGCTAATTTTTTCTTCAGAGCTTCAAGAGAAGCTACATCTCCTATTCCAGACCTTAGAAACTATAATTCTTATTTTTCGAAGTTTTCTTTGGTAGATAAATAGGCAATTGGGAAGTTCTCTGGTTGAAGTTTCACATCCTTACTGTGTCATATGGGCAAAGGCGATCAAAAGAGGGTTATATCCCCAACTTCAACATGACTCACCTGCGGCCTCTACTGTTTACCATCTTGTGAAGGTAATGTGTACCCAAAAAAGTCTTTTACGCTCTGGTTCAGCAGCCATCAATGCAAAACTCCTGCATATTGTAGCGAGGGGAACAGGAAGACATCGTGAGAGATTCTATCTCCTCCTCAGGTTTGTCTAATCGAATGAGGTCACGGATCAATGCCCAAAAAGGGAGAATTGCTTTCTGAGTGCGGGACAATACGGCGACCGTGATTTCTTTGGGAATGTATGCACACAGAAAAATGGACATTCGACAGAACCAAAAAAACTATGAGACTAGAATTCTTAGAGGCAGCCTTGAGAGCTAGGATTGTGCTGGGGGGCTATAAACCGTTAATGGAGTATCTTGAGGTCTTTCCAGAGAAAACATTTCAACCATCTATGTAGAAAATGCGATTTCGGGAAGTAGAGCTTAAATAGCAAATGTGCAGGTTCGAGTTCCGTCCGAGGCCGAAGTTTTGTCCATAACTCCTCAACCTTGTAAGACTTTCGCATCGCGTACTGGGGCGAAATAGTAGCAGTTAACAGAGATTCAAGTCAGAGCCACCTATATTTTTGAAAGGAAAGTAAAGTTGGAATAAGCTACGAAAAAACCTTTGTGAAGTAAAACTCGAGAAAATTTGGAATTCTTCCGACTCCACTGATGGGGATACATAGCGTACCTTCGGAAAAAACCCTCTTGAACGTTCCTCCGCCTCTTTTCCAATGTTCACATGATAATTTTGATTCTCAGCTTCATTTTTAAACCACTGCTCCTGTAACCAACGCAGTTACTTCATTCATTTAAAAATTCTATATGATTTCAAAAGGAGACTCTGTGATATAACTCAATAGATACTACTCAGATGCTTCTATTTCACTTGTGCGGTCTACTGAATCAACTTCTGCCTATAACCTTTTATTATCATGGCCTACACTATCCGACTTGGTAAAATTATGAGGATGACCTTGAGGATGTCAGAGCTTCTAGACTACATACAGTATCTACAGTAGCGAACAAAAGTGTTCGGCCAACTTTAACTTGCCGTAACTTTTTTTCCCAGAGGAGCAAATCGCACGAAATTTTGTTATGTTTATCTGAAGCATATTTTGCACTGTCCAACACTGCTTGAATGCAAAACAGCCATATCCACATACTGATGGGGAGGCGTTTGTAGACTGTGCTGAAAGCAAGTTTGTGACGTCTGCAGTTATTCGGACCTTATATACGTATTTCTTCTCTTCTGGGTTCGGCATTAGTGCTCGTACACTTAAGACATGGCGAAAAGGAAAGGACTCTTAGAAGGGCCACCATTCGTATTTCCAGTTGATTTTTTGTTCAAGCCTTTTTGAATATCTGGAACATGATCAAATTGCAGGTTGATAGTGGTAAATACTGCACCAATGCTACACATGTTGAAATTTCGCTTGATTAGATCCAGTAGGAAAGAAGTTACGACTGAAAATTAAATTGAAGAAGCGTTTCGCCGGATACTTTTGAGCGCTACTGTAAATAAGGTACACTCTGCAGCAAGAATAGCTTTTAAATGAACGTCGAATGCATGGCGCACTTTAACTGCGACGTCGTTTGATGTTCGTAGTGAAATGTCCAGAAGTCCTGAATTTTGGTTCGAAATCAGTTAAATGAAGCGAGATCGAAAAAATTGAGCTCAAGTAGTTGAAAGTAATAATCAACCCTTCCAGTCGATCTTCATGGACCATTTTTCTTTCAATGAGGCGGAAAGTAATACTCCCTTATCGCCAATGAAGTTCGTTCTCGATCGACTTCAATTTCTTGATATTTAACAGCAATAGTCGGAGAATGAGAGGAAAAATCTTAGCTATGCCACTCGGAAGGGGAGAAGGGGCAATTTTCCCATTCGTGGTTACTTTTTGGAAAGGAACATAATTCATGTGAAAATCCAAGCCACCCAAATATTTCATTGCGAACATAGTCGTCGATGTGTCATTTTTTTCCTGGAATGGGCTTTCCCTCAAATCACCATCACACTGTTCTAACGATTGGTCTTCCGGTCCAGGAGCTTTTTTCAAGCGTTTCCGACTGGCGTCAACTGTTGGTCGTTGACGCCGCCGCCGCATTGCATAATGGAGTCCATAGAATCGTCTGCTAAAGGGGAACAACAGCAATCGAGGGAAATCTGTCACCAACCAGTAATCAATTTGTCCCTGGTCCAATGGCCCTAGAACAAAGACTATGCGGTTTCTCCGAGGGTCCATGGCTGACTGTTAACAGGCTCTTGCGGCTGAATCATAGATTTAGATCCATCCCTTAGATGTGGGCATAGCCAGGAAGGTCTCAAAAGGGGTCTATCCACTGCCGGTAAAGTCCTTAGAAGGGAGTGGACTGTACAGCCCTTTGCAAGGACTTCGAAGTCTAACTTTTCTGAGATGGGAACGATTTTGTAAACGTTTGCGATCTGAAACTTTGGTCTGACCTTCTGCTTGTCATGAATCATTGAGGGAGTGCTTCAGGGAGCGGCGGCTCGTGCCGACCTTGTACTCATGGGTGAACATTCAAAAAACCATCCATATACGACGGTTTCGTCCATGTTTAAATGGTGTTTTTTTATTATCGTTTGATGACCTTCACATGTGCCATTTCTTACAAAAGAGCGCTATCCACTTACGTCTCATACCGCACTGCCCTCGTAATGGAATAGTGGTGGATTCTGGGTGGACGAGCATTACACAGAGGTCTGAATTATGGCTCCAAGTATGGAAAAGAGATGGTAAGTGAGAAATGGATTAAATTCACTATGGCGACGGAGTAACTGAGCGCTTTTTTGAAAAGGTAGCGGAAGAGTCACGGATCAGTGCCTAGTAAGGCTTGTTTCAAACCCAGACCTCTGTTTCCCACTCACTGTGCTACACTCGGAATGGGGTCCCCAGACTGGGATCTTCACAGCTTTCGACAAATTGGAAGGTAACTAGGTTCCATCGTTACTTTAGAGCTTCGCGATCACCCACATTACCTTCTGTCTCAACCCTTTCTCCGTGGAGTCGTTGTCCAATCTCATTTTCGGGGTTCCCAAGCATGGCTCGGTTACAGAAACTTCTTAACTGACACTTCACTTCATTCAATCATGATATCAAATCAGGTGAAATCACTGATAATCCGTTACTTGGTTGGTGCTTTTCTCTTTCCTCTGCACCTATTTATTTTTTGTTGTAATCCTCTTTCCCAGTGTGATTGGAATTTGCTGCCATTGATGCCAATCGGTGGTTCAGTTGAACATCAACAACACCACAGTAGCATTGATTTGCGTTCCGCCCTTTTCCTGCCTTTTTTGCCATCATTGGAATGCCAAAATATGTATGGGGATGCTTGGCATGATTCAGGGACCTGATTCAAGCGTTGAAATTGCTGGGTTGAATGGAGTTCTCACCAAGGTGACTGCAGGACTAGATGGGACGAAAATCAGGAATTCACCACCTGCTGAACGATCAACTTCCACAAAGGGTTTTTATCATAGCTGAAAATCTGCTGAGGTTGTCGTATACCAAAATTCCTCACCAAAACGCCATTGATTTCGGTCTGGAGGGTAAAGTGACATGAATAGGCGCTGATCATACGGAACGATCCGAGATCGACTTTGGCTCGAGCTAGTTTAACCATGAACCATTTCAGGTAATTCAGCTTAGGGTCCCTGGGGATAAGCTTTTCTAGAGTACAACAATTGAACTTCAGATCACGGTATGGCGCTGCTTCCTTACCGAAAAGTAGAGTATCTAGGTTTGGAAAAGGAAGAGCCCTACAGGACCAATCCCCTTAGCATGCGCCATATGTCCACTTTTTGTTGGAATTCCGAATATTCATAGGAACTCCCTTGTAGCAATCCTAGAATGATCCTTGACAGTAATTCACTGTTCAAATAGTTACGATTTACTATTTTTAACTTATTACTTACTGGTTAATCGACCTCGGGTGGACAAGGTCGCACGGTTTCTTCATATTCTCTCTTAACGCCGATCATTTTTTGAAAATCAGTTGATCATGCTAGTCAAGGATCGAGTTCAAGACCAATCTCCCTCTCGAATACGGTAGAAGCGTTTTTCTGCGACGTCCTGAAACGGTCTCGGTCAATTAGTTATTACTATGTAACTCAGCTTGAGACCAAAATATACCATGTGTACCGGTTTGTAGGGGCTTAGTAACATCGGTTAACATTGCGAGATTGAGTCCATTCCGGACAAAATATGGTTATTTAGCCTCCGGTTTGACGCCATTTACAGATATTTGTCTTCGAAAACGCCGTGAACTGCCTGAATTTGACGAAAGTATGAAGTTTCAATGGTTTGCGTTGTCGTTGGTGGATCCCTCTTCCGTCTGCAATCGCCTCCGGAAAGGGTTTGTCATCGACGGACTGGATGCCCCGTACTTCACCCCTTTTCTCCGCATTGGGGTACATTTTCGGATGCAGCTTCCCTTAGATCATGGAAATGAGGCTAACCATCGGACCAGTTGTTCACAGATACCGTAACCAGTAGTTCCAGAGTCGGCACCATCCCGAATCATCCAAAATGGCTCATTCCTGCGTTTCAATTGCGATCGTTATGCTCACGGTCATATCAATGTGTACATTTCGAACAAAATTGCCATTCACTTGGTTCGCATTGGACCGAAGCGAATCAATCAGGCATTCCTATGAACTCCCGCTGTGTACGCCACCGATGGTACCAGTGGGATAAGAGTCATTAATTTTCGTTTCCGAGAACACTCTGACCACTTGTCACGTCCAATAGATCCGGTATTGGACTGTTCGGATGGGAAGCAGTGATTTATGAAAGGAATCGTATCAGATCAGTGAACAAAGAGTAACAAAAAAGGCCCTAGAAGTCGAAGGGGGGCCATATATTTTATGCAAAAATTCAGACAAAAAAATGACAACAATTTTTTTTCCAACAGAAGAGACAGGAATAGGATTTGAAAAACTAGTTTTTCGAAAGCAAGTGGACGCTCGTTGATTGGAACTTTGGCTGAAACCTACTCTTCGACTTGACTGCGAGTGTTACTGCAACTGCTGGAGTCCGTCTAGAGCACGATTAAGCTTGTTTCACCCGAACAACCTGGTCCCATGCTTCTTGAGGGAAACTCCCAGTGGTTTAAGTAATGACTGAGACTCTGTATTTTCACCTTTACAATTACTCCCATACAAAATTCTACTTTTCTATTCCTACCCCATTCTTTCCTTTCTACATATCTCGTGGTTTCTTCTCAATGCAGCAAATGTGGGATTTGCAGTGGTGGTGCCGCTTTTTGTAACATTTTTTGTCTTCTGGTAACGGACAGATGTTAGCGAACAGATCGGCAGAAAATCAGATGATGCGTTTTTCAGTGTTGGGATGCTGTTTTGGTTGCAGGAAAGGGCAGCATTGGGCTTCGATTCCAGAAAATGAGGGGCTTTTCCTAAAGGGGACACAGAATACTCTGGTAATAGAGTAGTAGTGATGAACTTTAAAAAAAACCAGCACAGGCTACATCGCAAATTTTTTTCGAACATATTTATGGTCGAAAGATCGTTCGCTACAGAAGAAATGGAGTAAATGTCTAGCTGAAAGGAGCAAAGCTAAAATGGAACTCACATTTCCTTAATTTTTTGCTATAATTACGATAGTTGGCCTGGAAAGGTATTCATTCATGCGCTTGGAGGGTCCACGTTGGAAGTTATCTTTTATTATTGCCACATGGCATTATCATATTTTAAGCAAAACTTTTCTTCATTAATCTGTCTGACAGGGCTGGAACTCCATCTCTAGCCTTCTGTGGGAGACGGTCGTTAGGAACGATTTTGGGTAATCGATTTGCCGCACGCGGCTGTCGCGGACCACTCATTCGCCGTCATCACAGCTCTAGCGTTCTTCATACAGCTCAATCGATATGCGATCATTATTTTATGCATAATTCTAATATTAGTACTTTTGTTCTTGTATTTCTTACCTACTGCTGCATCCTGCTACAATCCTTCGCGCGCGACGCCCCCCTCACCGCGACGCGACCATTTCGTTCGTAACGCATCACACCCCTTAGAAGAACAGCATGAGAAACAGTTGGTTGAAATAAAAGCAAGAAAGAAAGAAAGAAAGGAGTGCAAGATTACGTGTGATACGGTATGTCCTTGCGGAGTGCAAACCTCTCTCACGTCTGGTTTTTTTCTCCTGAATCTATTTTCTTTCGTTCGATATGATTAGGTTTTTGGGTAATCCAATTGATATATTTTTGTCTGTAAAAGTATTCAGCCATGCAATTGCAGGTGACGAGGTCTGAAGCCGAAGAATTGGCTCGATCCTTGAACGTCCCCTATGTGGAGTGTTCGGCGAAACTCAGGATGAATGTCGATCAAGCATTCCATGGAGTCGTTCGATTAGTACGGTGAGTAGGCAGAACATTCTCATTTATTCTACGAAACATTCTTATTTCTTCGTAAGGTTCAATACCCGGAAGACGAGCGAGTTTGGCCTAAAGTATTTCTCTGAATTGGAATCGTTGGAACCTTCCACGACTGGCATGAGTCTTTGAAAGTTACCTAACCTCCAATTTCGACTCTGTAACTCTGTAATCGACTGAAATGCTCGGCAAAGCGACAAAATTCCTTAACTCTTATGAGAGCAGACACAGAATATGGATTCTGTCGTGAAGGATAGCGGTTTCTGCGGTTTTCCTTTTTCCCTTGTTTCTTTCCTCTCACGACATTCATTGTCGTCGACCTCGAACGCGTTCGACGTGATCGCGGTCACTACCGCTGATTTTATGTGACTTAGCAATGTAAACAGCCGTTAAGCTGATGTTCATGTTTATTCAAGTCTGAGTCACCTTCAACTTCTCCCTTGTCAGAGCATTCTCGAAATGGGGCCAGAGGTAGGAATTTCGGTGAAAATTGAGAGGAGGTGGGGGACATCCCTTGTCTCTGACTAGGTGTCAGTGCATGAAGAAGGATAGGTAGCCGTCTTTGCGGGCCCGTAATAATGCTGCCTGAACGGGACTAGTATGCTGGTACGCCACCGCCTATACTTCTTGAAAGAAATGAACCAGTTGTCAACTGAAGTTCAATTCTACCCCTATCCTAGATTTTTGCACTAGATAATCACCTCTTTCAACCCGGTGCCCCTCGCTTCTGAAGCTCAGTTGGAAATCTGTACTCCCCTTGCTAAATGGGTTCCCAATCATACAAGCAGCTCGCAGAGCCGCCCACCTCTCCTTCTCTGCCCAAATACCTTTGCGTGAACTCCGATTCATTGTTGTATCGTCGCAATGACTTACATTACTCGAACGGATATATAGGTAGCCCAACAACGGCACCCGCTCCAGTCAACTGAAACTGAAATGCCCCTATGTAACATGAGGGTAAACCGTTAAGGCATTTTTCATAAGCGCCTATGTGGTATGCATATCAAAACCCTGACCAAAGCATGCAAAACTTTCAATCTCTCCGGAGCAGGCCTATCGGTGACAAACTCGTACAAAATGATGAAAACGCTTGTAAGGGTATAAACCGATTCCGCACGCCATTGTACAGGCCGGACAAATATCTCTTCGAAATGGTACTACGATATCAAATAAAGTTCCGGTGCGTGGCGCATTCTGGAAAAGGTCGATATTGTCCGAGCGGAGTTTGGAAACGGTGAAAGGGTACCCTTTTAAAAACCCAGCATTAATGCTGAAGTACTCTGCTTGTCTGTCCAAACATCCCTAGTAGGTTCAGCAATGGGTTGATAGTTGGTTATTTCCCCACTGTTTATGAACAGATATTGATTGATCGCACGAAAATCGATGCCTGTTCGGAAAATCGTGGTAGGAAAAATAGGGCCAATGTGGTATCCGATACCCAACCGTAAAGCGTCTAGTGCTTCGTGGGAACCAATGTTTGTCGAAGCTAGCTGAGATGACATTTTGTATAGAAGCCTTTGTTGAGCCTGTAGAATGATCTGCTTGACGACCGTCGGCAATCGCGTTGGCCAGCCGTAGAACGATATGTTCAGTGCAGTATTTACCCAGTAACACATCTCGCGGTCCGTTTGGCTTTTGTTCGCTGAACGGACACGCGATACCCAAGAAAGGAACGTAAACAGGCAATTTGTGGCCAAGTCAAGCATCACGCCAGGCTCAACCGATGTTCAAAACATCAGGCAAGGAGCCCATAGAGGGACCAGCGGAAAACTCATAACGGGAGCACTACTCAGGTCCATGTTCCTCTCTTCAGGAACGAACTTGACCCTACTGGGGATTTTCCAATGATTATCAAGAGTATTTCCTCCCGAACATGAGATGCTTTCAACTTATGACCTTCTTGATCAGGAGATCTTGCTAATTCCGGGGTTTTGGTCGTCCGAGCAACTCAAACAACTCCGTTATCCATATTTTCTAGGGGATATGGGGGCTGCTCCCGAGGTCTAGACTAGCAGTGGCTAGGTCTTATACCAACTTTCAAAATAAGTTCAAACCATCTTGACCGAGGCTAAATGTCTTCAGCCTTTTCGAGTATTGTGTGGTATGAGAGTTGGAGGCGTTTTGATCCAAAATCCTCTTGAAATAAAGAAAAACGCTCAATCAAACACTTCCTCAATGCTGCGGAGAAGTGGAAAGCATGGCGCACTCCAATTTTTTCTATCAGCACAGGCAACAGTATTTGCTAATTGATTGTTTTCAGAAAATTCCAACATGACGAGCGAACAGCACCGGAAGATCGTCGAATCGAATCACCGGCGAAAACCAAAAAGAAGAAGAATTGCAGGATACAGTAGTATGATACCATCTGCTGTGTGATCCCACCTCTCTGGAAATGGACGCCATTTTGGTTGGCGTACTGCCTTCTCACTGACAATGGGTACTTTGTTTTATTCGCTCCACATACTGATTGGCATATATACATCTAACTAATACTGTATAGCCACTGTATCTATACATATATGAGTTTCAAAGAATCTCTTTAGAAGCTACATATATGCCGTGGTTCATGCTAATGCCACTGCCCGAAGGGCGGGGCTCGTACGCGCGCGGTTGCGAAGCGGCCCGCATGATTCATCCAATCAATACGCTCCTTGACTGTCAGGAAATTTCGGAGTTTTCGTCACGAACTGACCGCCTATTTGAACCGCACCGCAACCGCGCGCGTACCACTTGTCCCGCCCCTCGTGTATTTGTCCTTATGCACTGAACCGGTACATCTTCTCGTTAGCCTGTGATCTTTGTTTTTCCTCACGCTATACAATGTGAGCGTTTTTTTCTGTTCTCGGCGAGCATTTTTCTTGCTGAACCCTGATTTTCAGGGTTCGTTTTTCACCTCTTTTCTTTTCCTATGTGCATCTATATAGCGATTTAATCCGGTTATCCATATAAATGTATCTGCTCCCTAAGAGAATCACTATAGTGGAGTCCTTCATTAAGGATATTGTACATACAACCTCGATACTATTGGTTTTTCATTGCAAAATTGATCGAGTAGCAAATAGATTGCATTTTAAGACCGTGCAGCGATGTATATGTATTGATTGAATCGCGTCAGCAATCAGTAGCTATGTACATCGCTTCACAAGTTCGCGTCTAACTAAGTGAGTATGACGTCTGTGTCAGCTAATCTGTATAACTTCCTTCAAGAGTTTCATGGGAGAACTCTACCGATTATTCTAGCCCTGAAACATGTCATATAATTACTCAGAGATATATTTTCATCTTTATGTGGTTTAATAAAAGATTTAAATTGGCAGAAGTATATTTTTATAGCCAGAGACAGACTTGAAGAGGAATATGAAAGACGACTGAACTCCCTAGGAACTGATTTTTATCCTAAACGGACTTCGGGTATCGGAACAGTCGTTTACGGGGTGAAGCATCAGGATCGACTTTTCTAGGAAGGTGATCGAAGTTGCCAATTTGGTAGCGGTTTGCAGGTCAATATAAAAAAGAGAACCATAGGGCCTACAATTGAACACGAGACGAACTCCCAACAGCAAGCTGGCTCTGGGAAAGCTATACTACAATGTTAAAAGTGAAATGAGTACATTTTCAAGGTTTGAAATTTCATAGAACCGAGACTGCGTAATGTCAGTGTACCGCGCGAATTTTCCGCGTGCGGCAGGCGTAGCACTTCTGCTGTATACATGACGAGGAACTAATTTGCTTTGCGAGCACCCGCCTGCAAGCGCGGAAAATTCGCGTTACAACAAAGCGACGCCCGTTAGGAAGAGATTTATCGAGGGAATCTTATGATTGAGGACTATTTTCCACGACAATTCCAGCTTATTTGCTCTTCGGCTGGAAATTCAGGAAACCATGCCGTTTGAGTGGTCATCTGTTCCTGGAAAGAAAACGTTATGGTCTAGTGGTTAGGTATGGGTACCCATGTACAGTGCAAATGGATCGATCTCGTAAGCAGCCAGGTTTTTGCCAGACGGCACTGTCATTTGTCTGTCTGGCATCTCTCCCTTGAAGGCCTGCAATAGCTAACCCGCTTCAGATACGTGGCACAGGAGAGTGGAGCCAAAGAAGAGGCATAGTGCATGTTCTTTGGTTGACGATCTGCTTTTGGTTCACTTGAAGGTGGGGAACTAATGATAAGGGATGGTATTCTGAACTTCCCGAATGTGAGGCCGGTTCATTAGAAGTGTCCCGTATGGGGAAATTGGATCATGTTCCTGAGTCCTCTGAAGATTCCATCAAGCAACCTCTCTCCTCATCACCATTCATTTCTTTGTTCCCTCTAACACGGAGATTGGCACCGGCAGACCAGTATGAGATAAGTCACAGGAGAAGTTAGTAGAGGAGTTATCTGAAGGTTAAATGTAAAAGGGTGGCTGAGCAAAGCCAAGAGGGGATCTTCCAGTCAGGGAAGGTGAGTCCGATGTAGCCAGCCATCCAAGGATTGTTTTCATGGAAGGGATTCCAAATAGCAGCAGTTGAGTGGAAAAGCTGCTATCTCCGTAGAACTGGGAGTTGTGGGAGCGTTGGGAGGCTCCACTGTAACTAATAACCTAGACCATTCGAAATTTTGCCGAGTGGGCTGGGTTTGTGTAACCGTAAAAGCTCAAGTCTAGAAGCTCGAAACACTGCACGCAAACCCGCGAACACTTTTAATCAAATGATGATTGGCCTTGGTGACCAAACGTCGTCATCCGCCATGATTCATTTTGGGGTAGGGCTGGGTGAGTCGTTGTCCGCCGCCACCGGGTAAGCCCGAGCACCGTATGCCGTACTGCTTGCGTGCTCCGTAAGACTCATTTGTAGAGAGAGGTCAGAAGAACCAAAAAACACCTTCTGTTCTCGAAATATACGCTCACAATTTACCTTTGCCCGCTCTCTCTGAATCAGTGATTTTTACAAGAACAACAAGGATGATCTACGCTGCTGTAGGTCCGATGGGCCGGCGGGCAATTCGGCTCAGCAGGGCCGAGCCCACACTCCCTCCAATGGAGGGGTGTGGGCTCGGTCCTGCTGAGCCGAATTGCCCGCCGGCCCATCGGACAGCTCGCGGAAGTCGAAGCGAGCTTTAGCCGCCATCGAACTGATTGGCAGACTGACAAAGCCGAGGGCGAATCCCAAAAAATGCGTTTCCGTGGTGCAGCGGACAAGGTCCCGGACTCACGCTTTAGAAGTGATGAGTTCGAGCCCGCGGCTTAATGGCACAAGTTTTTTCGCTTGAGTTGCTGAATGAGAGCGTATTCAAGCTGGGCCATACCTGCACTTTAGGATGACGATTTTGCGTAAAGTGTAGATTCCGGAACGCAGCGGAACCTTCACATCAGCCATTTCAGGCGTTGCTCTAACGTTGCTTTCGAAAAACGCAACACTTTTTATCTCAGAACTGGTTTTTCACCAAACTTCTGCTTTATATTTAAACCTAGGATAAACCCATCCTGTCAAGCACACGCGAAGCCACGCTCCGAAAAGTTCAACATCACCCAGTGCCACAGAGCTTCGAATCATGGGCAGGGTGGAGAACACCATATAGCAGCGCTAGACTTGTTAATTTTGACAATTCCAAAAATTCGTTAACATTTACTCTCAATTTTTATCAACAATTGCAAGCAGAGATGGTATAGAATGCAAGTTTCCCAGTGTGCCCACTGTTACTACTGTTGGCATCGTTTAAAACCTGATTCACAGAATAAGGTGAGCACAGACGATGACTGTTCAATAGAACGGAATTCAGTACTTCTGAGGTCGGTTGGGTAAAATCTGGAAACAGATGTGAGTTCAGACATTTGGAGACACATTCTGATGATCATCGCAGCCGCAGCAGTATTGAGGCCCCCGCGTATACCATAAGGGCACTTCCAGGTCAGAAAACGGCCCAGTTAGGGAGTTGAATCGGCCCGTATGTATACTCGTATGAGTTTCACCGGTACTGTAGAGGCTGCACCACTCACAAGAAAACCCATGCAGGAAGTTCGAAGAACTTGTCATGACCAGTAGCAACGGTGAAATGCAGTTCTGTACGGTTCTGACTTGAAGTTGTCAGCTCTTTGAGCAATTGCAATAACTGAATTCTCGTCCGAATACCCGTTTCATGCTGTTTCCTTCATGGCAAACTCGTCCAACCTATATTTGTCCTACTTTTGAGGAGGCCTATTTTTGCCGAAATTTCTCCGCTTTCTTCTTACGGATGTACCACTCCCAAAGTATACTTCCGCTTTTTGAATGAAAACGGATACCTTTATCGTGTACTGTGCCTTAAATTATTCACCCATGTTAGGGGATTGCAATGATAGCATGCTACGGCTATTCCGAAGATGAGCCAGAGCTCCTACTTCAAAATTTCGGTTCTGCTCCTTCATATACTACACCAGTCGGGTCGCCCGGCTAACGCCGGGCTTTCCTCCTTCTCTGTAAAAAGTCGGAATGCCGATTAGAGTTTTGCGCCTACCAATTCCGTACAGTTACATCAACGTGAATGATCACAACATTTACTTTTGAAATGGATTCATGTGGCACTACTTCGTCTGTTGGCGGATGGGTGGCAGGACCGGACTCCACCCACAGGGGGCGGGGCGTGCGCGATAGAAATTGCAGGTCGCAAATTCATAACTCCTGTTCCGGAATCTACACTTTACGCAAAATCGTCATCCTAAAGTGCAGGTATGTCCCAGCTTGAATGCGCTCTCATGCGACAACTTAAGCAAAAAACTTGTGCCATTACGCCGCGGACTCGAACTCATCACTTCTAGAGCGTGAGTCCGAAATCTTATCCGTTACACCACGGAAACGCATTTCTGGGATTCGCCCTCGGCTTTGCCAGGCTGCCGATCAGTTCGATGGCGGCTAAAGCTCGCTTCGGCTTCCGCAAGCTGTCCGATGGGCCGGCGGGCAATTCGGCTCAGCAGGACCGAGCCCACTCCCTCCAATGGAGGGGTGTGGGCTCGGTCCTGCTGAGCCGAATTGCCCGCCGGCCCATCGGACCTCCCGCAACGTAAATCATCCTGGTTGTGCTTGTAAAAATCACTGATTCAGAGAGAGCAGGCAAAGGTAAATTGAGAGCGTATAGTTGGAGAACAGAAAGTATTTTTGGTTCTTCTGACCTCTCTCTACAAATGAGTCTTACGGAGTACGCAAGCAGTACGGCATACGGTGCTCGGGCTTACCCGGTGGCGGCGGACAACGACTCACCCAGCCCTGCCCCAAATGAATCATGGCGGATGACGACGTTTGGTCACCAAGGCCAATCATCATTTGATTAAAAGTGTTCGCGGATTTGAGGGCAACGTTTCAGCTCTTTAAACTTGAGCTTCTTTGGTTACATCAACGCAGCTTAATCAGGAGGGTGTGTTAAACGAATTATTGGTAAAATTCTAAACGGCCTAGGTAACTGATTACAGTGGAGCCCTCCAACGCTCCCACAACTCCCAGTCCCACGGAAACAACAGCTTTTCCTCCCAACTGTTGCTTTCTGGAAACCCTTCCATGTGTACATCAGACTCAGCTTCCCTGACAGAAAGATCCCCTCTAGACTTTACTCAGCCACCCTTTCACATTTATTCTTCAGATAACTCCTTTACTAACTTCTCCTGTGACTTATCTCATACTGGTCTGCCGGTGCCAATCTCCGTGTGAGAGGGCACAAAGAAATGAATGGTGGTGAGGGGAAATGTTGCTCGATGGGATCATCACAGGACTCAGAAACACGATCCAATTTCCCCATACAGGACATCTCTAAAGAATCGGCTTCCCATTCGGGAAGTTCCGAATACCATTCCTTATCATTAGTTCCCCACCTTCATGTGGAAGCAGATCGTCAACCGAAGAACACCCTACTACGCCTCTCGGTTGGCCCCACTCTCCTGTGCCACGTATCTGAAGCGGGTAAGCTATCGCAGTTCTTCAAGGGAGAGATGCCGGGCAGACAAGTGACAGTGCCATCTAGCGAAAATCTGGCTGCTTACGAGATCGGTCCATTTGCATTGCATATGGGTACCCATACCTAACAACTGAACCATAACGTTTGCTTTTCAGGTGCAGATGACCACTCAAAGGACATGGTCCCCTGAATTTCCAGCCAAAGAGCAAATAAGCTCATGTGTCACTCAGCAGAATTGTCGTGGAAGATAGTCCTCAATCATAAGATTTCTTTGATATTTCTCTCCCTAACTGGCGTCGCTTATTGTTAGTTGCGACGCGAATATTCCGTACTTGAGGCTATGGCTGCAGCTAAGGAAGCAAGTAATTCAGGACCATGATAGTTTGAACGCTTAGCGAATTGTAGAAGGTAGGATTATCAGAAGATATTAAGACCAATCAATACTAATTCATTGAATTTTATTTCATTTAATACGTTACTATTTGTCTAGATAGTACCATTTTCTGCCATTTTCTCTTGGATGGTATCTTGCTGAAGACTGTCTGGCTGTCGATTTTCTTCAGTCATTTCTTGTACTGGCTTCTCTGGAGACGTTACTTTTTTCACGAGTTTTTCTGAAACCAACGTCATCAAAATATCATACTTTGAAGTCAGTCAAACTTTCCATTCTTCTGGTGAGACTTCACAGAAAATCTTGATAATCACCCTTTCTCTTCAGTCCTCTTCTGCTCATCCCATTAAGTAGATAGGAAGTAAGTCAGATTCTCAAGATTTTCTCGAGCTTCATTGTTACCCTGCTAGAGTAGTAAAATGGGAAGAGTGGGTGCACAAATCGAACAAGAACGGCGATCGTGTGTACAAGTATAACAGAAGTATGAGAACAGCTATAGAGGGGCTATATAGGTGCCATTAAATGAGTTTTCCTTGAAGGAGTAGTTACTGATCATCTTGAAGTGGTCATTGGGCTGAGTACTCACTTGCTTCCTTAGCTGCAGCCATAGCCTCCCTTGTCGATGGTGTAAGTTGAGCTGCCAAGTCAGTGGTTACTGTCTTGGTTCCTGAACGAAATCATCAAAATGCTTCTCCCTCTAAGCAGGCCGTTTGAGTTCCATGAGGCTCAGGAAATTTGAAAAGTAAATTGAAGCGTTGGCTTAGGTGCCCTTAAAGAGTTTGAGATAAGTTCCATAAATCCTATAAAATATGTCATGTCAATGAGGTGAAACTAGGTTCGCTGCAGAGGATCGATCGGTCTTGTTAAGAAATGCAGAGGCGCCTCTAGCCATTGCGCTACAGCTCACAGTGGGTTGATCTAGTTCTTTTTTCTTCAATTTAAATAGTCCAAAAGAACTTCTCTCACTCAAAACTACTGACATGGACATTCGGCTCACCTTTAATTGGTGGTTCTTTACTGGTCGATCTGGCCACCGCCTGGAAAACAACGTTGAACATTTCAAGAGACTAGCTTAGCCCACCTGGACCTCTCTTTTTAAATAAACATCTATCCTTCTCACTAAACGTTCTTTTTTAATTTTGAGTGCTGGCTTAAAGTAGCTTGTAGGAATGGAATAACTACAAAACCCGACATGATCATGTTTGTCTGAATCATTTGATTGATTGCCATTACAAAGTACATTTCCAATCGGAATCAACAATGGGGTGGCTAGTTCATTTGAAAAATTCCAGAATTCGTTGTGAAACTATTTTTTGAAAATTTTAAAGTAGTCATTCACCTCAAGGATGAGCTATGTAGTGCTCTCGACTTTTCCCGGATCAGTAGGGGCGCTTGAATGGGTTTTTGACTTATACGACGCCTTTAGGGAGCCAACGGCCGATCATTAGATACTACAACCCTCCCAGATGAATCTAATGACACTTAGCCTAATACAAAGGGATGCAAAAATGTGTTGGCTTGTGTCGTGGTCGAGCTGCGGTTTGATCTCGGACCACATGATTGTTAGTGGCGCAACATGGCAACACGCCACAACTGCCTCAAAAATCGTTTCGAAAGCAAAAAAACGGCTGTACGATGTTATTAAGCCTCACCCAATTCGGCAAAACCAGTCTACTCAACCTTTTGGACTCTCTTCCTTTGAATACGTACAAGTTACTATATGATATAGTAAATAAGTTAGGGTAATTTACTACTAGCAGGCATACCAGGAATAGATTTTCCATCCCTGTACATCTACTAACTACACCTTTCAGTACCTATAGCCGTTAGGCTTGACTTATGAGATCATTTACTATGTAACCTGGGTAACTAGACAAAATCCATGTCCAGGAAAGCAGTTTCCCTTGAAAAATCAAAGGAGTCAAGGGAAGGGACCATCGTGGAAGTAAGTTTCGGTGTGGAAAATGGCTGAACCCCCTGATTCTGCCGTTTTGTTCGGGCAAATGTCGGAATTCCAACGACCAATGGCCTTGATATATCGACAAGTTGACGTGTGACAGAATGGTTTTTATCATGGCTACATAAATCCGTATGTGGCAAAACTAAAAACCGTCGACAGGCGTCGAACTTGCGCGGCGAATATACGCGTGATCTCATAAGCGACACACTTACCAGACCACCACGTACACCCTGTTATCGGTGCCGACCGAGCGCACTTATCAAGCGTACACTGCGATCAATTCGGTTCAATATGCATGAAACACATGTGATCGACGGTGTTCTGACTGGACAGCACATTGATTCCGTCAGTTTTGGCAACGTTACCAACCGGTCCATGGTCATATCCAACCAGACTGACTCTATGAGACACCAGCCAGGAAGTACAGTCGAACAAATGGTCTCTCTAGAATAGTGACGAGGGGTGATTCCACTGGTGAGTCGCCCAGATTGGCCGAAAACCCTCCTGTAACCCTTTGAGTAAGCAGGAAAACCGATCGAAGTCCAATCCCTTCTGGAACTAACCTCCCCAGAAACTTCTATGGAACTGGAGAATCAGACAAGTTGACCACGATCACCTCCTGCGAAGGATATCTGAGTCTCTGATCAGATGGACAAGTCTTCATGCATTTTATTCGATAGTGGTCCATCCCCCTTTCATTCGATTGTATGCTCACATTTATACTTTTTTGTGCATTTTTTTCGAGCTGAACCGCAATCGATAAAACGGATGGTGGTGGTGGCAGAGGGCCCACAGACTTTTTTTTGAACGAATGGTTTTTTACACTCGTGCTTATCCTGCCTTTCTTCTTGCTATCTCCTCTTTTTCCCGTACTCATTCATTCAGGAGGGCTCCCTCCTGTTTTTTTTTGTACCCCTCGTACTTTCCCCAGTGAACACTATTGATGGTTTTCAGCCTTTTCAAAGAACGGAGGATCAGAAGAAGGCTTCATCTGCTTCAAATCCAAGAAGTACTCAGTTCGGACAAAAGCGAGGGTTTTCAGGTTGGAAATCTTGCTTGCTGCCCAATCTGAAATAATTCTTAATATTGATACAGTAGACACCCAGGTCCACGGCTAGATTTCTTTCTCCTAAACTAACTTGGTCTCCTACTCGTTTTTCCTACTCTAAACAGCTTTTTCTTCAACTTAACTGCTACCCTTTCACTTCTTTTTGACTACTCGTTCCAACCCTAGCAGAGGTGAGAATGGGACTTATCAAATTTGGGTGCAACACTTTCCTAGGATAGGACTGGAAGATTTTTATGTATGAATTAGCCTAGGTAGTAGTCGAGCAGAAGAAGCTGTAGGAGGTGCAGCCACTGAAGCATCAACCGAAGCGTCGAGAAAAATGCCTAGGAAACAACAAATTCAGCTTAACCTTCTCCGTCACGGATTCCATGGCACAAGTTCGACTCGGTTTGGGCCGCTATCTAACGTTGTTCTGGAAGAGGCTCTCTGCCTCATGCGCCTTTCAACAGGCAGAGTTGATGCTACTTCGATTGACTAACGACACCTACATGTGGCTAGCTAATCCTGCAACCTTCGAACCAAACACAGATCCAATTACAACTACGATTTCAAGTGCCTGTTATGTACGCGGCATATCCCACAATGGAATCCACCCGCTAACTCTTATACTAAAAGCTTTATCGTTCTTTATTTACCGTGCATTTGACCACACGTCATAAGTACAAATAATTGAAAACGGATACCTGGGCCAGAGTGACGGCAAAAATCCAAAATAGGAAAGTGCAAGTCACTCTGGGGCTGGACACTTATCAAAGAGCCCAAGGCCGACGTTTTATTGAAATTGTTGGCCTAGAAGAGCCTGACAAGGAACTCCCCTGGTGTTCCCGTTACTGCTCACCGAACCCATTCAGAAGTTCAGGGCCCGCTCAGAAGTTACGATCTTGAAAATCCAGCCTCTGCCTGATCAGAGCATATTCATGAAATTCACCCATAGGAAATGACTTTTCAGCTCGTTTTTCTTGACGCTTATGTCAGGTGGGAGCACCCAAACGACTTTCAAAACATAAGATGACTTTTGAAAAGAAAATTGGCTAGTTTCTAGAGAATCATACTGACCTCAGCTAATCTTTCAAGTGATTTTGGTCGGGCCATGGTACGGGAAGCTCGCAGCATTCTGAAAACGTCAGTACAAAATGAGATTGAACTGGAAATGCGAAGGCCATATCTTTGATATGCCTACTTGATTAGATTTGTTTGTTTTGTTATTTGTATTGTATTTGTATTGTAGCAACTCGTGATACAAACACTTTCCTCGATAGTGGGGAATAATAAGGAAAGCCTTAGATCCTTCGAGGGACCCCAACCCAAACGCCTTTATACACGGACAGCCGTTGCAGCCGCTGCGCTATCGACATCTCATATGTCAAACGTTAAATCAAAACCAACTTTTGATGGAATCGATCTACTACAGAGCTGTTAGTAATAGTGTGGTGATTACATACCAAAAAAGCCCTTTTTTGAGTTTATTGTTTATGGTTTTCTTTGAACGCACTTAATATTCTTATTTACTTTTTCTATGTGAATCCTGTGTAGAAGTTCTTGAGTTGTCTTGGAAAAATAAAAAAAGGAAATGCCGAAATGTGGTCATGGCTTGGCTTCCATGAACATGACTGCAGTTTTTATTTACTTACTTTCAACTCAGGAGTAATTACGAAGTGAATCCAGCAGATAACACCGGCATGCGCCTCGATAGCTCAGTTGGGAGAGCGTTAGACTGAAGATCTAAAGGTCACCAGTTCGATCCTGGTTCGGGGCAACTGTTTTGCATTTGCCTGACTGCTTCAATTTGTCAATCAAATCAAACGTCAATCAAAAATTTACTTAATTGGCATTTCAGTCAAAAAAAAATTCAATTCTGTAATAATTTTTGAGGAATCAGAACCAAGTTAGGGGAGACGAAAAGATGAAGGATTGCATTTCGGTTACTTAGAAGAAAATCTATTCCTTCGGTTTCGTCCTAAATAGACGTCAAGATTGCAGGATAAGAAGTTACCACGTGATCGAAAAAACATTATTCTTACAGTTATTTAATACAAATGATTCAACGGAACTTGCTGGGGCAGTGGCAATGACATGACTGTGCCTTTCACATACTTTTCATCACTACATCGCACATCAGGTCCAGATGTTACTGCTTGTACTTTTAAGTTCGAGTGAAAAAAGAGTTGTCGACATTCTGTAATGTGAGAACTCTGCCGGGTTTGAACGCTTTCAAACTCTTCCCGAGACTTCTGCTCGGGTCTTTTTCATGTACGCTTTCGATATTCCGTCATCCGAAGGCTCTTCAACTACTCCTCTACGTGATTCGATGTGATTCATTTACAGGTAAATGTCATTTTCTGAAAGCATCATTATTATTGGGAGCTTTTCGCCTTCCTTGGACGATCCTACAAGCCGTAAAGGGAGGATCTTCGGGCTCTTGAATGAATTTTTATTTTCGTTTTGAAAGTTTTGGCCCTCCAAATTATGTTATCAGATGCCATTTCCGCTTCTTCATTCTTATAAGGCTCCTTTCCATGGCATGAGGAGTGCCGACACAAAATTATTCATTATTAGTTTTTTTGGTTAAGAAGTATTTATGAAGTAAATAATGTTGATGAAAGGAGCGAGATTTGAAAAATGTAGCACATCCATATGAATATGGGCAAAACTTCAACCTTGGATGGGATTCGAGCCCCGAATATGTTCGTGCAATCCCAGCCCCATGCTGCTTATCCCCTCGGCTATCTAGAACTCTCTCTTCTCAGCTTCTGAGTCTCATTTCAGCCGTGGCTTAAGGGAACTCACATATACCATTACGGGCTAAGCCGGTCAGCCAAGATCGGTACCCAGCTGCCCTCTTCTGGTAATGTCCCCTACTTCCTTCAGTAGCAGCTTCTTGAGGAAGTGCTGTTGCCAGATTTTCTGCAATCTCTAGCCTCGAGCACACTTCAGAGCCCTAATTCAACTAAATGCCCACTTAGCCCTGAAAGATGCCCTAGCATGAACCCTATATGGCTTCTTTCAGTTATGTTGTACATGCTGAACCGTTTCCCAGTGGAGTAGAGACGAACATAATGGGAAAAAGTGATTTTTGAACTATGACCAGCAATGAAGGGCGTTGATACGTATCGATTGTGACGATCGTGAAACGGTCCGTACGCCAGGGTATGGGTGGTGGTCTGGTAAGCATGACGCTTATGAGATCACGCCTATATTCGCTTTGTACAAGTTCGATTCCTGCCCAACGGTTTTAGCATTGCTGAACCGAGTTATTCACGATTTCCAAAAGATGCGACTGTCAGCCGTACTTGGAAAAGAATTGTAGCTACAAAAGTGAGAGCTCAAGGTGACTCAAACCAACCATTTTGACCCAGTTTTGCTATGAAGAAGCTGTAAAACTGATAAGTTTTTCCTAGCTTATCAAGTATTTGCCCTGGTAATAAAGAATGGCTCGGGAAACCTTCAAGAATTTGGATTCATGAGGGAATTCTGCTTCCTTATAGGATAGCTCAAAGATTTTTGCTTCTCAACCAAAATAAAAATGGCAAACCCATCAAAAACGTTTACTTGACCAAGTACCTACTGAGAGAGCTTGACCAGTAAGGATCCCATTGGAATTACACTCAGCCTCCAAAACGAAACTTCCACTTGGGCCTGCAATCATGGTTGTAATAATGACGTCATAGGTGAGTGTATAGGTGTGCCCCGATGAAAACGAAACCCTTGAGGTTAACCCAGTGGTCTTTGACTGTTTACTTGAGTAATTTGGATAAATAACAGAAAACAAATTGTACTGTGCTTGTCTAACGGTGTTAAGACTTACTGAGAGTTACTCATCTTCATTGTCCTTGAATTATTAAGCTGATTATACTACCAGAAGGCAGACCCCAAGCCTGATTTCATTTGGAATTCGTGCTCAAAGTGTGCACAGCCCTACCTTCTGCGTTTTACTTTTGTGATACCTTCTCCCCACCCTCATTCCTCTTATAGTTAGACATCCCTTATAAGCTGCTACTATTTTCTACTCAGGTACTTCTGATTATTCAATTGATTATCATTCATTCTTATTTAATCAATTATTATCACTAATGTATAGTTTTTAATGTTCAATAAATCTCTCGTAGCTGTTGGACAACCTAATTCGGCCATTTTTTTAGGCCGACATCGCTCCGAAGGCGATCTCTATAACCAGCATCTGGTGCAGCTCACCCTCTCGCTGCCCACTTCTTTCTATGAATTTTTCTATTCAGAAGGACCATCTCCGCTGCCAACTGAATGCTGTGCTATCTTCTTCTCTATTTCTGCTCCCTATCTCAACTCGATCTCTGGGAAAAGTAAAACTGTCAGCGATACTTGGTAGAGTTCCACTAGTGGTCCTTCACCACTGGTCGGAGTCGGCCAATCGGCCTTGTCGTTGAGTTGGAGCTGTCCCTCCGGTGACGTTTTTTTGGGATTATCTGTTGGCTTAGTTGATGATCATAATCGAGCCCGTCAACCCTCGAACGCTTTGCATTTGTGAGAAAAAACCAAGGCTTCTTGTTGAAAGCGATAATATCCTTCGGAGTACGTATAAAAGGCTATAAAACCAATCGCATCGTTCAACAAGCCCATTAGCATT
Source organism: Haemonchus contortus (assembly GCA_000469685.2). Classification (NCBI taxonomy): domain Eukaryota; kingdom Metazoa; phylum Nematoda; class Chromadorea; order Rhabditida; family Trichostrongylidae; genus Haemonchus; species Haemonchus contortus. Next base: position 45,332,192 of record LS997563.1, read on the forward strand.
ATCGGTAAGCATTCCTGCAAATTTAAATTTATCAATTAGCCTGTAACCTTCATACCAACGAACTGTAATTGTGGTTGCCCAAGTGATTGTAACAATTACGTCATGTCTGGGGGTTCCCTTTGAATCAACCAGTCGTATTCATTTAGGTCGACTGTTTTTGGAGGTTTATTCATGTGATTGTAGAAGATTCACATGAACAGACAATACTACTCCTTGCCTTGTACCCACTCTTTACTTCTGACTATGTATTCTTGAGTGGATTCCATGTATCTGAGTTTGGACTGCGGACCAGGTATCACTTCGGAGGCATTCCGTTAGCGTTTTGGGTACGATTCATTTCCATCCATACAAGAAGAAAAACAGTACCATGTGATCCCCGAGAACAGTTTCTTTAAAAAGATTGAGAGAGGCCCTGAAATGTTTAGCGACAGTAGCAGAGATCGGGGATCTGATCCTGTGACCACGTGCGTGCCAAGCAGATTCGCTAACCACTGCTCTATAGCAGTTGTGCAAGGCTGGTCTATTGCATTAGTAAATTAGTAGCCTTCATGAGAAACCCTTGACTGAACAGTAACCGACGTCATCTTTTTTGCGACGTTGGTTCTCTACAGCGGAGCTGCTGTAGTTCATTCGCTCGGGGTTCGGCTTTTCCTTTTCCTTCTTTTTTTGCTATTCTGACCACTCAGAGACTATGCTTACGATGGAACTATTCCCATTTTCCCCAACATGAATCTCAGGGTCATTCAAATTTTTAACCGGAACTCCGCGTCGACAGTTCAGTTGCTCCAGCTCATCACCTTAGTTGCATTTGGTACGTCAGTCGGTACTGACTATTCACTACTCAGTAACTATTAAGTAGTAACTAGTCCTCAGCTACAGGTAGATCCCAAAGTTGAAGGAAGTAACCGAATTTGACCGTTAGGGGGGAGATCAGTCTTGAATACAACCTCTGCAACCGGTTGCTGCAGGTCATCATCATATGCTCCCACTCGGGCCGTCCTTTTCCCATTCAGCTGACTTCCCTCATTGATGATCGCTGACAAATGTTAAACTATTTCCTGGCCACCGACTATCGAACCATACGGGAATTTGCCCATGGAACGAAGCGGACCCGTTAGGTCTTCATGATGATACCACCTAACTGATGTGGGAACTGATCTACCGGTCGGTAGCCATCCGGAAATACGTCACCAATGCCCAGTTCGAACGCGTCAACGTTGATTGTCCGCCAATAAACGGCTGATTATCAGAGTATACGTGGTGTTCTGGTAAGCATGACGCTTATGAGATCACGCGTATATTCGCTAGACAAGTTCGAATCCTCGAGGGGAGTTTTGCAGTTTTGCCACATGAATCAATGCCTATTTTTGGCTAACCAACAATCAGAATCATCTGAACATCACCTTCCCATCGATTTCTATCAAATTTCCTATTTCATCGAATTCCAATAATCAATACCCCTGCCCCACAACCATCCCGCCAAATCAATAGCAATCAATACCCCTTAGAGAATGATAGCTTCTACTGCTTCCACATGGCTTAGTACTAGCCTGTGACTCCAAGAATCTGCCCTGATGATCAGTTGGTCCAGGTAAATTAAACTACAGGCAAAATGTCGTGTACGTAGTCACTTTGAGAAATGACCTTTGTAAAGAATCAGAGGGCGTGTCCCGTACGGCAATTGCTGCACGATTTTAAAAACGTATTTTACACCGATTGCGATGAATCGTTTCTGAACGCACAAGTGAAGTGAAGGATCGTGATTCAACATTTTTTTTAGTTGACAAACACGCCCACCCGGTTACAGGCGTCCTCGTTTTTTTAGAAAAAAAAGGTGAATTTAAGCTGAAAACCTCTCTTTCTACAAAGAGGACTGGTCGCTACTAGGTAGCCAAGAAGTTGTTTTAAGAGGAGAAGCCCAAATATGAGGCAGTTCTATGCCGTTGATACTTGATATACGCTGAAAATACTAGCGTCGGGAAAGGAAAAGTGAAATCACTACGGGCGATGGCTCAGCTTACGCCATGCGATGGTTTTTCAGCAGCGAATGTTGACACGATTGTATGGTCATGGCACGATGCTTCTATTTTCAACGGAGTGGAGCTGGATTTTGTCGTCCTAGGCATCATTGAAATCTGTGAGCGGTCTCTTTTGAACAGATAAATGTGTGATTAATGTTCTGCGGTGCCATACGCTCAAATTTTCTGTTAAAGATTGCGGACGAGCTACTACTTCAAGCTCCTCTTTGGAACGACACACATGAGCGAATTGCTTTCATGCTAACCGTCAGAATGAATACCTACCACAGCTGACACTGATTAGTTGCTGGGTTGTCCGAAGAATCCATAAAGCTCCGGTGCGGTCCCTCTTTCAACCACCTGCTTCTTCTGGGGACATCGAACGTCCAGTGGAGGTGTTTGATCGGATAGTCACAAATTGTTATGATCCTTTCAGGCTCTGAAGTTGGCGATACCTAAGAAACCCAGCTCACTACACTTATATGCAATAACCGTGAAGAGTTCATAGAAAGAGTTCATAGTCAGTGATTCTGACCATCAGAATCTTCGTATATGCTTGGCCTGCTCGATGAAAAGAGGAGTCTGGAGACGAAGAAAGTTCAGAGGGCGTGGGCTACTAAGAAATCGAAAGTTGGTAACTAACTTTTAGGATAGTCGACTTTTGAGGTCCACCGATCACCCTAAGCTGGTGTGGCTGCGGTTTAAATAGGGGTGAGCCTCGGGTCAACTTGCTTCAGGGGCCTCCAAGAGGCTGATCACGTAGATCAGGTTCCCTCATGAGCCATTCATCTCACTTATAGCGCAGGGCCCAAAGGTCTCAGTTCAAATGCTGGTTCGACGCGATCGAATTCGCCTAAAGTTTATGGGAGTTTATAATGAAGCTCATTTGTTTCTATCCACTCCTTTTTCCGCTATCAACTAAACATTGGATACTCAGCTGACCGTTAGTTGAACTATTACATTACCAAAACAGTTAGCGGTGTTCAAAGGTAACAGAGCGTCACGTTAAGGACAGCTAATCGCTTTACTGTCGAAAAAGGCCTATTTAGATGTGATTCTCATGAAAAATAGCAAAAAGTACCTACGGCGGAGGCAACCTTGAGTTCTTCAAGAGCTCATGATTAACAGTCGACACAAATAAGAACAGTCAAAAGATCAGATCACAATCAAATTCGTCTCGAATGTATCAAAACTAGTTTCTCTAGACCCCATAACTTATTTATTTATTTATTTACTTGTGCATCATTTGCTTAATTATTTATTTGTTTACTTTTGCTAATTTGACGTGCTCGACCACCCGGACATTATGGTCCCCCTTAGATACCTATTATTCACTGATTTTTATTATTACATTATTACAACTTCATCGCAGAGAAGACTCGATTGCCTGGAAAAAAATACAAAGTAATTTGAAAAATGAGAGACTTTAAGTAAAAATGGTCAGAGATTACGGTACAATTCGACTAAAAGTGCAAAAATCAATTACAAAACCCAAAATTCAATTTAAATTGTCAAAAGTTTACTTATGCGATTCGTAAACACCCGTAAAGTTGTGAAGAATCAAAGACGTTCACTAGAAAAGGACCATTCTAATAATGCGATTCTATAGATACCCGTAACGTCGATAGAATGCATGCGACAGAATGATGTGTACGGAGTAAAGAAAGGTGTATACAGTACTATCAGATACTAATCGATATCAATCGATACAGAAAGAACGTGCTTGACTATAAAGTAACTTATAAGTTCTATATACAATGAAAATCAAGTAATCAGACTGGTTGAATCAGCATCAAATTCCTGCTATGTTGATCGTCCATTGACGTTGCCGGTGCTGTTGAACTTTTACTTTGATGTCGTACACCACTCATTTTCAGCGGAAAATCGACAGTTTTCAATGGACCCAGAAGACGTTTGATGGTCTGTCGCATCAGAATACGGTAACGCTTCGATACGACACAGTATAGAGCGAAATTCAGTGAAGCGTTCAGGAAAACCAACTGAAATACTGAGATGGATTCTGGAGTCAAAGGATGACTGATGAGTTTGGCCGTGATTGAACCTCATCAAAACTGGTAACGGACAACCGCCATAGGGTCGAGCTTGACCGTTTCGGAAACCGGAAATCGGAACGGACATATTGGAGCAACGACTTGAATACTTTGAGTATACCCACAAACACAGCTGTGGTTTTCCTAGGTTGGTATTCCCAGGTATTTCTTGAGTTCAGGGTAGATAGTCCCAAAGAAGTTGTTTACGAAAGTTTGGGGAAGAGGAGATAGGAGAATGTAGAAATGAAAGAAATAAAATTTGTTTACTTCCAGGTAAGGAAGTTTGTTTACCTGTTGTGTAAGGCATGTATAAACGATGGCTCTCGCGTGATACTGCCCATATACATCGAATAGTAATCGAGCTGGGGCCTGGAAAGGTAAATATCATGCTCGCACAACCTTATCATCAAATATAGGGGGAGGGGGGCGGAAGAGGAAGAGGGGAGAAGAAGGAGTTAAGAAGGAGTTAAGAGTGGAAACTTGACTTTCAGTTAGCGTAACAGGCTAGAAACCCTCTTTACCTCAATTTAGGATGGGAAGTATGTCTCTTTTAAAAGCAACTAGTTCCAAGCTCTTGATCCGTCTTCAAAACCAACAGAAAAGGGCGGGCACGGTGAATATTTCTACTTTTCGGTCAATTATACCTAATGTAGGTGTGACAAAAGGTCCACGCTCGGCATGAGCAGATGACAAACCCTCCGTAGATACTCCGAAGTGTTATGGGATTGATCACTGTAGCTTCAAAATTTACCAGAATAACGATATTACTGTACCTGTGGTCCTACACAGATCAGCAGCATGAACACAACGGCAAACAACATCGCATTCGGATTCAATCGATAAGACGATATTTCCTAGAAAATCAAGCAATATCGATATACGACCGATCGATACCTCAATAACTCTCGAAATGTACCTGAATTAGAGCCCCGTCGGCTAGACGTGCACATTCTTCTTCCTTTCGAGCATCTTCTGCTACTACTCGACGTAATGTGGATATGATCATACAGTTCATTACCAGTAACGAAATGATCGGTAGTACATTGAAAGCCATTAGTGACACATAGTCCATGATACGGTAGTACAACTGAAAAGTTTGTTTGGCATCACTATAATCTGCAGTACAACAAAGTGTGATAGGGCGAAAACACTGAGCCATCCCTTCCCAGATAAGCCGTGTATCGATCATCATTCTGCTGTTGTAGAAGTGATTGAATGGGTCTTCAACCTAAGAATTGAATTTTGGGGGCTGTTCCGTTCTCTCATTTCTCGTCTTTTACCCTTCCCTAAGCTAGGGAGACTTTTATTGAGATGAGATGTGTTCGGAGTCCTTTACAGGTTGAGGGGAAGTCCCATGGGTTGGACCCGTTCTGTGTGATCTCAGTTGTTTGAGTGCGATCTCAGCATACAGCATGTCAGTTTGCGAAGATATCAAATTACGGTTGAGTTCAGTCAGTTCGCACATTACAGAAACTGGTTGTGGAAACAGCAGCCGATCCTTTGAAACTGTACTGTTACCAACACCAACAAAGGGTGTAAGCGGGAGGATCCGAATAGTGCTATCAACACCTGTAGCAATACCAGAACTATAGGTAATTCATAAGACAGGTAGGTAGGGGTTAAGTGCAGCGGACAGGATAACAAAGAGAGGGAAAGGCCCGCGCACACTTTCCCGATTAAAACTTCTTCATCTTTACCTCATTTTGCCCTTTCACCCTTCCTTCTCCACTCCCCGACATCGTCGTTACTCGGTCTTATCATGGGTTTCGTGGAAATTTTACCAGTAAGGGGATCATACTTTGGAGAAAAGGAGGAAACCGCATTTAGGGCGAGTAGTATCACGCTGACAACGCTAGGCTTCGCTCCTAGCCAGGGGAAACTTTCTGATTTACCTAGACTTGTGGCTTTTACCATTACTGAATTTCTCTTTTACTTTTCTTTCTTGCTATTATTCACTACAATTCTCGAAAGAACCTCTGGCCAACTGAGAACATTGCCGAAGCACACATTAAAAAGGTACATAGGGGAATAGATTCGTGGGTACTGAACACCATAACCATCATTGAAAAACCTACCCTCAAGGTTTCATTATCGGACAGCACAATTGCATAGTAGAACTCTTTGCTCATATGCTCATAACAATGACGAACTTCATATACAAGTGGCCATTGGATTGAACATAGAAAAGAGACGGCAAAACTGAAATCATTGACTCAATCACTATGTGGGAGACTCCTAAATGGGTGGAATTTCATGAAACGATTGAGCCGAACAATGCCAAAAAGATGTTGTTATTTGGAAATTTTGTCAATTCAGCAACCTCTACAAGTGGAGTACATGGAGCAAAAAACCATTTTCTAAAGGGAAGATCTGGACAAGTTCTGGTCGAACTGTCCTAAACAGTTCAAGAGCCTCATACCCACTGGAGTTCGGCCGCCTCCCGTCTCTCAGAAAACTCTAAAGCTTAGTTTCAATTAGTAAGGTAAGCCAAGCCTCCAAGAATTTCTCTCAGGATGGCAGAATCTTGGACCAAAACAGCCACTCCCCCAAATTTAAACTGGTGATTGATATTCAGAACAATGTTTATCGTTTTACTATTTCCCCTGTTGTTGTTTACTCTGTTAGAGGCAATGAAGTGGTCATCGGATGTAATTCTGGTGACATTTTATAGTTCTGGCTCTATCTGGAAATTTCTCGGCTCCTAATGAAGTGCACTAGTGCGGTATTGATTGAGTAATCAATCAATTATTGACCGAGGGAATGATCACTTACCAAGCCGCTACGGCAATACGTGATGTCCTTCCGGTGCAAATTCTATGACAATTGAACGGGTGCAACACACAGATGTATCGTTCCACGTTGAAGGCCACAACAATTCTGAAAAATATAGTTTTTAGTGAAATTAATGTTGAACTGATTCTTCAAATTCAATTTCCTTTATTCTTTCAGTTCTCTTGAGTTTCTACGCAAAAGGATGTAAAATTTATTTGCGCCTACTTAGCAGAAAGACTTTCTCTTCAACTTTCTTCCCAGATTAGAAGTGGAATACGTTTACTCCCACCGCTGCAGCGATTGTGATTTAAGGTAGAGAACAGCCGTTTACACAGGTAAACTACGCCTACCTACAATTCGGATTTGAGTTGGCTGTCCGGAACTGAGAATGAGTGACACTGAGAGCCCGGGAAGCTCTAATTGATGGCACATTCAAACGACATTACGATAGGGAACGTAATTCGAATGCATGGCGTGTCCGAAACAGGAATGTTCAAAAAATGTTCTTGTCAACAATTTACTTTGTTGAAAAGGCTTTTTAATCCCTTCAATACACTGAGGAGGGTTGGACTTATCCTTGCCCAATTCATTCCTACTGGATACACTTGAAACTTATTTTTCCATGAGACCTTAGTCGTGTAATAAACAAATAAATAAACAAACAAATAAATAAATCGAATCTAGTGAGCTGTCCTTTCATATGGACAGAAGTTATCTTCGACCACTTACAGTACACTGCTTTTGTAGAACGTTGACGCCATTGTACGGATGTACAGAACGATATGGTAATAGAAATAATTGAAGTATGGTGAAAAAGCCAACGACGGAACACTCGACGGTACAACATCGAGAGTGGCGAAAACCAAAAACAGACAATCGCAAATGGCCAGAGCCAACAAGAGGGTCCTGAAAAGATTTTCACTGAGATTTCCATAAAAACGGTAACCCAGCGTGGGTAAATGAAAGCTGTTCGTTCGGGGAAAACGTAGTAAGTGACTAATTCGGAACATTGTCTCTCGCGTGCCAAGTTATGGATGAGGCCGGCTCTAGGGGGAACTCGAACCTCAACCAGTTGCTTACTGCCCCGTAGCTCTAGGGCCCTGTTCAATGCGATCAATAATCGATTCACATACCAGCTGGGTATCCGCCGTGCTCCTTTGTTACTTGTCAATATAGCGATATTCAACAGATTACATCCTAGACCAATTGTTGCTATCATCGGTAAACATACAACATTCGTCCACCATATAATATCGACCGAGTTCTGTAAATCAATAAATTGATTGACTATGTCAAGTGTTTCTCATTTGTGATGATTCTATGGAATTCAAGCGGCACGTGTCGGCTTCTTTTATCATCTCTACATATCAGTGGTATAAATAGCATGTCATTGTCAGCTAACACATCGTGGGAACGGATCTTCAACTTTGCCCCATAAGCTTTTTAAAAAAATCATCTGCTACAGTATAACTGGAAAGACGGATGCTCGGCTACGTGGCAGGTGGCACCACTGAGACATCATTAACTCGGGAGTGAAGCTGGGGATCGAGCTGATCGACCAAAGCAAGCCCATCATTGTTCGAATTTCGATAACCTGTTGAATACAAGGCGCATCCAAAAATGGGAATAACTAACGTCAAACATCGTATCGAATTCGTTTATACTTAAGCCAAAACTTGATGTTACCCATTTCTGGGTAGCCTAGACTAAGCCGAATTGGCATAAGAGTATAGACGCCTTCACCTAGACATGGTTGACCGGCTTACATGACGATTACATATTCAAACACCACTACGAATCTGAACGGAAGCAAGATGCTAGGCGTATCTCTAAATGAAATTATCCAATGCAGAAAAACTTTATTTTCGTATAGCTCCTAACCAATCTGGATGGGGTGACAAAGGCGTAATACCCTTGACGGTATCAGAAATTCGATCCATCCAGAGTACCCTCCTTTTCGTCCCCCCCCCCCCCCCCTTCCCTCCTACCCCATGATTCTCAGTGGCAGAGTTAGACTTTACTGTTCGTTTCTTTTTCTAGCAGGCTAAGCGGGAAGGAATGAAGCATCGTTCCGTCTGCAATGGAAAGTTTCCTGTTTGTTCAGCGTCATGCTCTTAATTGTTAGCGCTTTGTCGCACATTTTCGCATTCTACATAACAACAACAACAGCATAAACAAAAACAACAACAACTAACAGCCAAGAAAACAGAGAAAATGTCCCTCTGTCGTCGAGACTAATTGGAAATATAGTGATGGTAATGGAGGGAACTGCCCACTATGGAGGCTTCTTCAGTCCTGGACAGGAACAGTAAAAAAATACCATCTACTTCTTTCCACCCCTCTTCCTCCAATCCCTTTCTCCCTCCACATTCTTCCATCACCATCTTGGACTTCCAGCCAAGTTTTGGTTGGCGAGTACAAATCAAATTACCACCCAAAGGACCCCTTTCTTCCTGTGCGGCTGCACAAGAACTGCCTCTCCTCGACGATTTTTGTGACAGAAGGGTTATTCTCATGCGCGAGGGCGGGATCGGCAGCTGTGGATAGTAACTCCGACTTAGCTCACACGACCCTCGAATCAAACAACTCCTTAACCCAAAAGGTATACCACATTCTATCCACATTCGTTAATATTGAATTATTTATTTACTTGTTTATTCACTTAATTGTTTACTTGTTTTTAACCGCCGTTAAATGCCAACAGTACCTCATCGTGCGTGTTCAACGAGCTTTTGTCGGTGATTGTGGAAAAATTGCAGAATTTTGGTGACAGTACATACTCTTCGTTCTGTGAAGCGCCTTCAATGGCCATAGCTACGTAGTCCTCCATGACCAACCTAAATGTAAGCGTTTACTCGAATACAGTAGCCAACGACGGTACTACAACGACGAATTCCAAGCAGATCACGAAATTACAGATTGTTTGCGAAGTTCATATGAATACATAGGCATACTTGTTGTAGTGTCAAGACGGCAACTATGTTGGAATAGCGCAGCCTGCTGAAGCGCAAGGGGCGTGACCGTCGCAGTTTCGGGATCGGCAACATGCCGTTCATTCCCTGACTGTTACAATCAACAAAATAATGCTAAAATCGGGCATGGTGTTCCTTTATTACAGTAGGTATACGAATTCCATACAGGAGTCCCGCCTTCATAGTTTCCCATTGTGGGATTACCGAGAATGGTGGGAATAACTTTTTTTGGAAATCCTTGTCATGTACCTACTTGTTCATGAAAACTCATTTTTCAAGTAACCCAACCAAATGTATTTGCCCGTTTTTTCATTATCGGGTGGCTCTCAGGGTCCTCTTAATCCTAAATGGTAGTTTAGTCCCTTTCAGGGGGCATAAATTGAAAACTGGTATTACATAAAAAAAACTCGAACAGACCGGACAGGACTGCTTGGGAGCCTATAATCCGGAAATTCGAAACAGGCAGTGAAAAGAGGACTGGAGATTGATGCAGGTGATGAAAGCGGTCTATTACACCCACAGGTCGGAAGAGTTAGAACATGGCACGGGGTACCAGTTGAGTAGATTTGTGAGAACCTACTCAACCGAGCCTAAGCGAAACAGGGCTCAGAATAAGGCATTCCTCTCAGGTTGTGTCCCCAAGTTGTGGCGCTAATGTCTGTTTATAAAAGGGGAAGCATTGCAGGGGCTAAATCGCAAAGAAGAAGTTTAGGAGTTCAGATGTGACTGTGGCTACCTATGATCTCTGGGTATCAGCTAATCGATTACCATTGAGTAATATTGTAATTTATCAGCACTTACACGTACAGAAGTGAAAGAACTCTCTCGCCACTGTAACAGTGAGTCGTTCCGAATAGACTGATAAAAATTGAGAGAAACTCAGGTTTAACGTCATTCTTCCCGGTATCAGCTGTCTGATTCAGCATGTTGCTGTCAAGCTGTTGATAAGCTGACGTCAAGAGGCGAATGAAAAGTGATGAAAGACCATAAATTTCAGTAGCTAAATGCCTGAGCATAGTACGGAAAAGGCTTACACTTGGGTTGGAGCCCTTCTCCGAAGGTAGAGACCAAAAATCAGTTCCTATGACAACAAAAGAATGCCCTTTATGTGGCTCATTTCTGCCAGCACCAATGACTGACCGAGACAATCACAACAACAATGGCAGCATTTTATTAAAATGAGATGCATTGGAACTTAAAATAGGCCGCGTTCCAAAATATCGCTGAAGGGGTGTTAGGCTCGGATAGAGCGTAGCACGGTGGGACAACTATCCAAGAATCATAGCCTTTTGGTTGGATCGAGAAGATCTTGTACTTCCCTGATAGTTTCAGTTTAGTCTGGGAATTGACTGACTCATAGGTTAGATGATAAAGGGACTTAACTAATTGTCATTTACTCGTTTACTTATTCAATCAGTTCAGTTATAAATGTAGTTGATTATTTATTTCTGTATGGAATCGCTGTAACCGTGATGTCCACGGCCAGACTGGTTGAAAGTTCTTGAAATAGGATTGAATCTCGTATGAGAGTTCTACCGCCCCGTGAAATAGAGATGGGTGGATCTGGGAAGAAGTTTGGGGAAAATATCAAGGGCTAAGTCAAAATGACCCAAAACGGAAAGAAACACGACCATGTCAAGCTTGCACAACGAACGGCGAAAAAATCGTAAACTTCAAAGAATATCTTGCTTTTTCTTCTTATCGCACGACCGCCCTGTTCCGATCGAAGACTATGACTGTTAAATGCCATAATTGTGAGTCATTTCTAGAAGATTCAGCGAAAATTTCCGTTAATTGCCTCGATATCACATCAATAATGTGAAATTAAGAATTCTAATCAGATGCCTTATTTGGTATCCTTTACCGTAACACTGAGCCTGGGTGAACTCAGCTCCCACCCACAGTGAACGTGTACATGAATCGAGGTTTTCCTCAAAACAATTCTTACCGCTGTTCGAAAACGTTCTAGATACCGAGAAAAGAAGTCGCCCGAGGCTATAAGATTAGACTATAAGGAATGCACTCAAGTCCGGCGGACAAATGGACGGAGCCTGCACGGAAGTGGGCGGAGCTATCATCTAAAATCCATATCTCTATTCGTAAATGTTCTAGACGTAGAAAAAGGGTAAGAAATAGTCTAAGGAATGTTGGCAGTCCCCGGTAGGCGGAGCATAATTCCGAATTACGTAGATGTGCTTAAAAGCTTCCTAAAACCCTCAAAAAGTTTGCTAGAGGCATAAAAGGAAAGGTGTTCTGTATAGTGGACGGGGCTCAAACCCAGTATTCAGAACATTGTCAAAAGGGTCCCAGGATCATTACCTCTACTTGTTTAACATATAACGCCTGTTCAGAGTGTTCCTTACTGTGATGCACGCGTTTATGTGTACAGCCCTAATATCCTTTCATCAAGGTTCTGGGTGCTGGACTTAAGCCCCGCCCACTATACAGAAAGGTACCTTTGAATCAGCAATAGTACTGCTATTTCCAGCCAAATGTTCTATTAGTATTATTTCGGGAAAATCTGTGTATGTTGCTTTTCGGAGACTGAATAGGCTTCGAGCAAGATGGGAAAATAGCGGCTATGTGTCAACCAGATTGCTCATGGTTTTACATTGTCACCTCCATAAACATTCATGTAAAAGAGTGATATTGGGTACATTGATAGAATGCTTGCAATTTTTCGAATTCTTCCTTCCTTTTAGTCAAAGTTTTGCGTTGCCATATGCGAAAACAAGATGACACACACCAATTTCAATTGAATGTGCTATTCAGCTGATACTCGCTCGGGCCAGCTGAGCCCTTCTTCCCTATGAGGCCGGTTAAATGGTACCAGACTCGTCTGGGAGGATGAAAACACTGACTTGTACATCGGCTGGCCACCGCAAGTCATTGTATAGGGCACATACGCATTCAAGATGCCACCAGGAATTTCGCTAGAAGTCGAAAGCACGGCCCATCCCGATGCGATATTGATCAAGGTCAAAAGACTTCATCCTTTGCCTTTCATTTTTACAGTGCTCAACAAGCACACCCAGAGCTGGAGCTAAATTGCATGCTCAATTTTAATGCTCATCATTTCAACCCTTCGCAAGGCTCCCACACCAGTAGCTGTAGCTGTTACTTCCCTACACTCTTTCCTTCCCTTTCCTCTCTCTTCCCTTTCCGCGTTCTCTGTTAGATCCACAATCCACTCCATTTTAAGGAAAAGCCATACCATGAGAATAGCAGTCCTCAACGGTGAACCCTTCTCCTTTTGAAATTTCAATTTGAAAAATAGCCATCTGTGCTAGATTTCAGAAATCTAAAGCTGACGAAGACGATTTCCTCTGAAACCACTAAAGAGATGAAGTTTTCGGCACTGAACATCCCATTTGGAACGCCCTCACCCACTCAACCTCCACTGGGAATCGTGGTAGCTTTAAATGCGTACTGGCACATACAATGAATCAGCGAAACTTTGTAAGAAGCCAATTACCCATCCAATCGCCACTACGACTTCCACGGGTTGTAATGCGTGGGCTCCCCCATTTCAACACAGTAATTCATAGATCATTTTTACATACGAGGCCAAGGAAAGCAACAATTCCGAACGATGAAGACAATATGGGAAGAAAGGCGAACAGTCTCGGAACATGTTCGAGACCATTGCGGGTATAGATGCAAGCAGCAGTCGAGATCAAGTGCTGGAAAACTTGTTGGGAGCAAAGGCGCGGTCTTTGAGATCCTATTGGGACCGCCTAATTAGTAATCGGCAAAAGAGACAAAGCGATAGACATTAGACAACCTACCTGGGTTGCGCCACGTACCTTCCTCTACCTGAGGCTGTGAAAACATTTGGATGGTAGATCTAGGCTTCTTGATAGAGTAACACTCCTGAGGCCCAAGATAAGTTTTCTGAATAAAATCGACCGATCGTTGAAATGCGGGTCACGTACTTATGTATATGAAAACAACGGGAGTCCCATAAAACAATGACATCGAAGGGCTCAAAACACAAGTAGATAAGATCTCCCCACAACTCCTACACCCACAATCTTGTTGAAGTGGATCCAAGTAATTGATGGCATAGTTGAGTAAAAATTCAAAAAAGAAGCTACGTTAGTGACTTCGGGAGCTCAAGCAGCTCATGCCCTGAAGATTCCGTCAGGGTGCGAACACCGGACACACGTCACGCGGACGTCCGAGTATTCGCCTAGTGGGCGGGAGGAACTGTTGATATGGGCGGAGCGACGAGTGAAGTTGCGTGAGTACACAGACAATACGAAGACGGCTATTTCTATTTTGGGAGCAATAGGTGTAGCAGCACGCGTGAATGTGAAGAAGCAGAAAGCAATGATAAAAAGTTGCTCGAAGTGAATTCACGGCGTATACGGTAGGAATCGAAGAACATCCACGTTCTGCAGTGTTTTCGTTACGACAAAAATCGGCTCTTCACGACTCAAATACTGATATTTATAGAAACCGTCTCCTACCGTAGGCAAGTAGCCAAGTGGCACTGGGAAGTAATCACAGAAATTTCTTGAACCATGGGTGAGCAGGATAAGGTGGGGAAGGTAGATAAAGCGCCACATGTGACTTTATCTACAGAGGTAGGAGACCTGAGCTAGAGTCAATCGCTGTCCATCAAGACCGTTCAGAAGAAAGTGGTTGGTCAGTAGTATGGGCAGAAACGACGCTCCTTGACGACATTCGCCCTTCATCAAATCACAAGGATGATAGCAAAGACCAAGGTTATGACTGCCAGCTACCGCCACGCCTTTTTGATAGAGAATTGCCAGTAATACTGCATATGCCAATTTGTCTTGAACGAGTTTTCAATTAAGAAAAAGGGTTCCGCTAAGGAACCATCTAGACCTGCTGTATTGGGAGTCCATATCCATGCTCGGCGGCCACTGAATTCACCTGGGCAAGCGAGCATTCTGCGATGTGGTTTCTCTAATTGAAGACTTTCAAATGTTCTCCGTTTCTCCCGAACCGGTATTGCTGATTACTTCAGATATACTTCTTAGGGTATGAAATAATTAAATAGAGACTGTGTAAATAGTGAACGCTCCGACGGTCGAAGAGATTGACTGTAGTACCGCGAAAAGGGTTATTTTTCGTATGGTCAACCTATGCACCTCAAAATGAGTCGAAAAATAGAAATTTTCAAAGAAAGACCTGAGGAAGACTGGCACATTGCCAAACATCGATGAACTATGAAGTTAACCGATTGCTTTGCAGATCTTCTTCTGCAAGAGGTTACCTTTTGGAGCGAAAGTGAGGCCAGGCTATGAAACGGCTAGGGATCGGACATGTACCGAAAAACCCGCCATGCATTCGACTCCCATCCATGATTATTTGTGGAGACCACGATCCAGTGCCACGGACCCTACGGTCAGGAAATGCCGGTTCCTCTGACTCGAACAATCACTAAGCTCTGAGCGGACAGATTCAACTGCCATCGAGGCAACTAGCCTTTTTAGAAAGACTTTTCAAATGGAACTAATGAGGATCTGCAAACATCACTTGGGTTCCGATAAATCTGATCATACAGGAGTCGATTGCGAAGAAATCTTAGGAGAACGAGTTGTCCCGTAGCCGTATAGGGCGGGATCTGTAATAGCATTAATGCAACGGATACGTAACCGCTGACGGATATGGAGAGCGGTTATTACGTATCCGTTGCGTTTCATTCGGTTCATCCGATCTATGGATGTTTCGATGAAGATTAGACGTTCCAGAATCCGAATTTTCCTTTACCAGTAAAGGCATTTACCCAGACGAAGGAAGGTCGAGAGCACCTCGTGCGTGAATGAGATTTCCAAAGATTTAGGGTTCTCTAAGAGGCCCCTAAAATCTCCCTTGAACACCATTCGCAGCTGGAGACGACGGCAGAACGACAAGAATACATTCGAGTAACCGGTTGTTGAAGCCATAGTGGCATGCTAGAGGTCGACCGACCGACGTCAGCGGCGCCATGGACGAGACAACGAGAAACGAGCACTGGTTTGGGGTTATTTTTAGACGAAATACGAGAGAAATAATGATAGCATTTCGAGAAGAATAATTGTCGATTGTGTAAATTGATGAAATCGAATGAAAAACTGCGAGAAATCGTTATGATCGCTAGCCGTTGGTATGATCGCCGGAACGGCTGTGTAATTTCATGGGCACAAAGCAAACAACTGACCAGACCAGAAGCCTACAATTGGGCAGAAAAAATGTCTGGTAGATACAGAGCAGCATTGTGCTTATCCGTAGTGGGAGCCCATTTCTGAAAGCCATGGATTGGATGGGATAGTTAACTCTGTCAGGATATGACCCCACCTAAAAACTCTCAGCTTGGTCAACTTTTCATTAGAATCTATTTTTAATAGTTATGTATATTAGCTTGAAACGAAAAGTATTGAACTGAACGATAATAAAAGGTAATTCCCAGGTGCCATGAAACGGGCTGGGATCAAAACGCTTGGCCTTAGGCGAGACTCGAACTTGCAACTATGCTTTCCTTGCAATAACCTTATGCATTACTCTACCTGGAATCCTACTTAGTTTTTTCCTAACGTAATTACCATAGCTGACCATTACTCACTAATATACTGGTAGGTCCTGGGTAACCGATACCTTCAGTACACCATGAAGATGAAAGCCTAGATGCTACAGAGTGGTTTGAGCAAATGATCTTCAGCAGAGAGATAAACACGGCGACTGCGAAACCGGAGTTGAGAGTTCGAATCCACTATGGTCAAAGTGTTTTGTCCATAATTTTTTCTTTAGTAATTCTAAGGGTTGTACGGTATCAGGGCAAGATTCTGTTGAAGTAATATCTACAAAATTTTCAGAGACTTTGCAAATCAACTGAAATGGTAATGTGACGGCCTTGTTTTCACTTTCACACACAGATTTATTTAAAATTTGCTTTTCGTTGAACTCAACCATAAACGGAAAGCAAAATTCTGTCAGAAATGCCTTTTGCTTGGGAAAAAAGTTCGTACTGTTTTCTACAGACCCGCTCCCAAAACGCGATTCCCCTTCTGACCCGCAGCATGCCTGCACCGTTTGTGAGATCTTCAGTGTATCCCCCTTCACCGTGGAACGAAATATGCTGAGAACGGGATTTTTGAAAAGGCTGAAACGCAATTTTAGTTGATTCGTTCCACCACTCGATTGCCATCACCCTCAACCCTCCTATGTCTGACTCCAGGTTCAAAGAATGAAATAGAACTCCTTCCCTACCGCTCACTGGGCAATACACTTATTAATTGAGGATTGCTGGTATAGAAACACAGGAAAGAGAGAGCGCTAAGAACAAGTTTTGAAAGGAAGGAATCATTTCTCCCTAGCTCTTGGAACTCATTCAAGTCTGTAGTCTGAACAAAATATAAGGGTTATAAACTTCACTTCGAACGATATCAAGAAAGCCTCACCGAGATTACATGAGTATGAGGGAAGTAGTGATATAGATGGAGTAATAAATAAGTATCGTACTTAGAAAGGAAGAGGTCAGACGTTATGCTTACAATTCGATTTGCAGCAGCGTAGACGGTCCATTTCCATTTTCTATACAGTATGTGAATTCCACGTAAATGCATCAAAAGGATCCCACTCAATGACAGTATTAGTCACATCGTTGCCACACTTTTGATGTGGGTGGCAGACAATTTTGGTGCAAAATTTGGTCGGGGTCTGACCAGTTTTAGACCAAAAAGAGGCAAAAGGACATAGCGAAATTCGGACTAACCAAAATAATTTTGAAGTGAGCTCTGAAGAACCAAAGATTGGGCTGAAATTCAGACTGTATACACTCATTGCTCGTGGAACGACTCCGATCAGAACCCTTACCCATGGAATCGTTCCTTGAGTAAGACTAAGTTATCTTATAAGAGACATAAGCGGAATCTTCTTCACCAACGGCATCATGCTGTGGGTTAGAGAATACAGAAGACCCAAAGTACACCGTAGAGTGATATCTGAGGCTGACGAGCTTCGTGCACTACGACATGCGGCTTTACCGTTTGACGGTTTCTTAATGTTTCCATGTCGTTGTCAAATGTTTCTAAAACAGCGCGGCGGGCTACTAGTGAGATAGCCGTATCAATGACGTTGCGATAAAGGTGGAAATTCCGAGAATGTGAAGAAATATCACGGTCAAAGGACGAAAGGCTCGAAATAGAACGAGAAAAGATAGGTGTAATGATGACAGCGAGACTTACGAGGAAAAAAATAATAAAGTAATAAAGTAAGACGTCAGCAATGTCTAGAAGCTTTGACTTTGTTCAGTTCCCTTCTTGGGATACGCCTTCGCATCCGATTTCCTTTCAGAACCCTTGTCATTCTAAATGCTAGGTATATGACCCAACTAGGTCGGACGTGGTGTAATGACAAGTGGCGCACTATCCCACATGCATGGTCACGGGTTCGAATCCAGGATCGATATCTGCCTAGGAACCATTCCTTCCAGTTTTCCGGGGTCCGTTTATTGGTACCAGACTTGTTTGGAAGGATAAAAGCACTGACTTGTACATCGGTTGGCTACCGCAAGGCATCCTAGGCCAGACACGCGTTCAATAAGCCTCTACGATTCTGAATGATAGTCGAATGCAGGGCGCATTCCATTTGATCAACGCCCAGAAAGTTTATCCTTCATCCTTTATGGCCTACAATGAATAATTAGCCCGCGTACTTACTAGTGCTTCTGTCCTCCCAAACCAGCCTGGAACCAATCCTCCAGAAGGATGCTTGCTTAGCATGGCCGTGGATCTATCGAGAAGCCGCTCCTCGCACCTCTTGTGTGACAGCGCGCCACTCTCCACTACACCACCTCTGCCTATGATTTCTTGTACAAATTATATCATAGGAATTTGATGAAGATTAGCCAGAATTCGACCGGCAAAGCGCTAATAATTTATAGCCATCCTGTAAACCCGGTATTGTACAAGGCAGAAGGTGAACAAATATAGCCCCTTAATACGGGTCTTTCTATCTTTCTTATATTGTCCCGAAAATCCTCTTTTCTGCAGAAGAACCGGTATATACTACTTTTAGAGTATGCAGCACTCCAACACCTTTTAGTGTCCACTATTTTTGAACTATTCCTCTTTACCTACTTCCAACCTCCAACTTTTTCTACGAAAAGTTGGCGCGATCGGTTGAGTGAGAGGATGACACGCCGTATAAGTTGTTTGCATCTCCCTTCAAAAATTGATCAGTGCTGATTTCACTATAAACGCTATCCTCAATTTAAAAGGAACATGGCTATTGACTAATGGGTCAAAAAACCCTTGAAGCTCCGCCTATTCACAATGTGAAATGTGAAATGAAACATAATGCAGTTTCTCTAGATTATCAACAACAACATGTGAAAATTCACAGGTCAAAAAAGTAGACCATCCCGTAAATGTAAATGAGCCATTAAGTGATCTGAAACTATTTCATATCAGATTTTTAGGTACCAATATTATTATATATCAGCCCCTCAGAAACCTTGAGACTCATTTTCCACTCAGATAATCAGAAAAAAAATCAGGGTAGTGTGCGATGAGACTAGGTTCCGTTTTGAAACGCTACCAGATCCTCATGTGTGCATAGAAGAACTGCAATGAAAGCTTCTACTTTCTCAGCATATCGTTCTTACCACATCCCATGCTTTTATTTATTCTACTAGAGCTCTTGAATATATTCCTTAAAAGGACTGTTTCTATGTTCTACGGAACGTTGAGAATTCGCCCATTTCCTCAACTTACCAGCACTGACGAGACTAAAAAAATTGAGTGTCACAGATAGAAGTAAAGGAGGCGGTGACTATTTTGGTGGATGCAATATTCACTAGGATTATGTCGTTGAGTGGTAAAAAAGCCTTTTGGAAAGCAGTCACTAAAACGAGGTCTCGGTAGTGTGGGGGATGAAGAGCTCATAAGGCTCAGCTGCAGGTTCAGCTTCATTCCGAGGAATTCTTGACGACAACTGGTCAGCCCTGTAAGACTTTTGGACCGCATACTAAGCCAAAATAACACCTAGCAAAGGATTTAACTAAAAAGACAGTAGTTTTACGAATATCCCAAGTACTTCCACATCACACGATCTACATAGCTATTTCGGCTGGACAAAGGTAGTAAACATCATTGACTATCAAGTTAATTCAACTGCAACCAACTGAAAATGGGCAGAAAACAGACACACTTGTTAGGGAACCCTATGCGCACACTCGAGTGACAAGTATAGGTGGATGGCGAAAATGGTATGAAATTAAGCAAAAATAAGAGGAAAACAGGAGTCGGCGGAAACCTTTCTGATTGGAAGAAAAGAAAAGAAAATTTCAAAAGAGCTGAAGAAAAGAGCAAGAGATTGGATATAAAATTGTCTGAAATTACTTTCCAGCTAATATCCTTCGGAAGCTCGAGCGTTGTCAGGTAATGAAATTCTTCAAAAAGATGTCTATTTCGAATGATTCAAGTATAGAAACGGAATCAATAGCGGCAAAAGTGGTCGCGTGCGGCGTCGCGCCTACGATGTACCGTAGTGGGACCATGACGCGGTCATCGAGATGTGAATGTGAATGTGTATGTATGTGTGTGTGCGGTGTATGGCTGCGTAGAAGTGGACGACGATGTGTACACGCGACGGTCGGCGGACGCGGCGATGAATCGACGGTAAATAATGCTCGAATCACGATCTGTACCCCAAAATGGAAACTCCTTTGGGAAGGGACTATGTGGGAAGGGTAGACGACAGAGATACGGATAGCGTACAAAACCGTCAGCGACTCGTCACTCCAAGTGAGTTCAGCCAGTATTAGAACTCTCCCGCACACTGGGACACATCGCTTTCACCTCGATGATGGTGCTGAAAAAAGAAGCCGGCAGTTTGAAACATCCGAAAGAGAAATTAGGGCAAGAGAAGTGGACAAGGTCGAGTGTATGGGATCTCCAACGGGTCTAGTCCGCTGTCTACTGACAGCTTTCAGAACAGGACCACCCTTATGGGTGAAGTAAGTAGGAGGGAAGTAATTGTAAAGAAAACGTGACAACACTGAAGTTATTGCCGAGCGATGTCTCATGATTGCTTGCAAAGTGGAAAGTCTTCCCTCCTGCTTCCTTCTGTTCTCATGTAACCTGAGAGGCTTCTACAGGGTTGGCCATAATTATAGCGACAAGACTTGATGCAGTCAGCGTACATTCTATCCTGCACATAGCGCGCCAGTTTTATGGATTTTTCAATCTCATTATTTTTTTCTAACTCCTGTTAAAATTTGGTTAAATTTGGTCCATTCATAGTGGAATGGTGAAGCCTTCTCCTGATCGTTCCGCTATCGTTCGTCTGCACAAAGCCGGCCGCCCACCCGCCACGATCGCTAAGCACCTCGGCAACCACCGCAGCGTCGTGTATTGCACACTCCAACGTCGTCGGGACCTGGTTGGACTCCAAGACCACCGGAGAAGTGGAAGACCTCGTACTGCTCGCACGCCGAAGGTCGTCGAGTCCGTCGGAAAGCGGATAGCAAGAAACGCGACTCGGAACTTCTCGACGATGGCTGGCGACATGGGAATCTCGCGGAAGTCAATGGAAAGGGTCGTCCACGAAGACCTTAAGATGTACCCCTAACGTACTCGGAAGGCCGCTATCCTCAGCGCTTCGAATCAGCAGGCGCGAGTCAAGAAGTGCCGACAGCTTTTGCTTCGGACGCGCAGCAAGGGCCACCATTCGATCGTCTTTTCGGATGAGAAGCTCTTCACCGTCGAGCAGCAGTTCAACGCTCAGAACGTTAGAGTGATCGCAAGGAATGCCGAGGAAGCCGACAATAAGGGAAGAGTCGTTCACTGGGCCGCACACCCTGCCCAATTCATGGTTCCGGCAGGGGTGTGTGCCTAGGGGAAGACGCCTTTGATATTCGTCGACCCCGGCGTCAAAATCGACAAAGATTTTTAGCTGAAGACGATCCTGGAAGATGCTCTACTCCCGTGGGCGAATTCCTGCTTCAACGGCCGCCCGTGGACATTTCAGCAAGATTCGGCGCCCGCCCACAAGGCCAAGGTCGTTCAAGCGTGGTGCAAGAGCGAACTCCCCGACTTCATCTCGGCAGAAGAATGGCCGGCGTCGTCACCGGATTTGAACCCACTGGACCATAACTTGTGGTCCTACCTTGAGAGCAAGGCCTGCGCCACTCCCCACCCCAATTTGGATTCTCTGAAGGCAGCGCTCATCCGGGAATGGGACGAAATCGACGACGTACTCCTGCGTCCGGTCGTCGACGCCTTTCCCAAGCGACTCCGCGCTGTCATCCCTGCCAAAGGTGGCCGATTCAAGAAGCAACTTACGATTGTTAATGTACCAGTAGTTACTTAATAAATATTATGTTCATGACTCGTTTGCACTTTTGCTTTCTGAGATATAAGGTGAAAACCTTGTCGCTATATTTATGGCCAACCCTGTATTTCCTATTTCCCGAGGAAAAAAAAGTAGGAAGCCGAGTGGACATGTCCTGCACCGAGAAGATGTCTCGAAATAGAGTTATCTGACCATGACGATTACCTACTAGTCCAACAGCTTTCTGTACCAGAAATGTTTGGAAAAATGCCAAGTGCAGTCACAAAAAGCCTCACAGAAAACTAAAGGATGAAAGTTGAAGAACATATATCACTCGTCACGGGCTTTAGCACTGGGGTAAGCCTTGTCCACATCATTTAACTGGAATTCCACGGTCTGTGTGAATATGAATTTACAATTTTTCCACGGGTTATGGAAACTAAACAAAATTTGAATCCGAAATTCATCTCCCAAACCAAGTTCTATAGCATGTTAGGGATATAACTTTTCTACAGTTTATACCGATGTTGCGTGACGTGCCGGTCAAAACATCGCTCTTCGCCATTATTTGACCTCAGCCTTTGGTTTTAATGAAAACGTGAGGGTTTTCAGTCAATAGTGATTAGGCCCTCCTAGGGTGTGGCGCAGTAGAAGCGAAATTGCCGCATCGCGGTGAGAAGGACGTCGCGCGCGAAAGAATATAGCAGAACACAGCAGCAGATTAGAAAAACAGGAACTAAGGAACTAACAGTAGAACCATGCCTAAAATAGTGATCGCATTCTGAATGAGCTGTGTGAAGAACACTAGAGCTATAATAACGACGAAATGACCCGCGACAGCCGCGTGCGACAAATCGATCAAACAAAACCGTTCCTACTGCCCGTCTTCCGGTCCTGCTATCTTTGATTTTCGAAATGAAAGGGACCAGCCTGTAAACACCCTAGGCCTTATGATGGTCATTGGAGCAGGTCTACCTTCAGCTGGAGCAGCTACGAGCCCACCATGGAATGACAAGACAACGGGAGAAGGACAGAACTTTGCGTGAGCGGAGGAAACATCCTTGCGAAGTCCCTCATACCAACACCAAATCAGTGCATTCAAGTACACAAATAGAAAATTCTTAACAGTCTTTAGGGATCTTGACAGCTGACAGTTGACATAGGATCATGCTGATCATTCTAATTATGGAAAGCATGAGGAATCCAATCAATCTCACAACCGCTCCTATGAAATTAGGATTGATGATAAAGGACAAGAATTGATGAACTTTAGCTTGAGAACAACTAGAATAAAATCACATGACAAATCAATTTTAAACAAAAATTTCTCAACTATTCTAGAGAATAGTTTCTGAGGAAAGCCTGAGTTCCAGGCTTTTCATAAAGGGTTGCTCCAATTGAGCACCATGTGAGATAATATTAGGTTGACGCATAATTATTGCGGACTATTTCAACAAATTTTATCTGAAGAAACGATAAAAATTTCTGACAAAGACATGTTCAAATAATTGCTCCGGAACATATCCACTATCTACGTCAAGCACTGCTTACCTTTTCCTAGGCGGTCGGATTCCACAGGCGAAGAATTCTCGATTCTTGGAGGCGATCACGCCTTACGTTGGCCATCGATCCGCCCATTTCAGCGAAAGTTGTGTCCGTTAAGCAATTTTTCAAAGGGCGATCAACGTGATAATCCATAAGAGCTTCTGTTGGTGAATAGGGCGACCGTCGAAGCAAATTCCATTCTCTATTCGGCTTTGGCTGACTGTTCCATCGTCGAGAGGTTCGTTGAGATCACGTTATGAGTGTGCCGCCTTCAAACATTTCTTGGAGCCATAGAGCATAATTTGGCGTATATGAGATGACTTTCTAGATATATTTCTGCTAAGGAACGCGAGAAGATCATTTCTACGAAAATCCCGAATTCAAAAGTTTAATTTTATCGAGAGAAAAGAAGCCGCCAAAGAATCCGCAATAATTATGCATCAACCTAATATTTACAGCATCACGATTGTTGCGAAGGAGGCAACTTTTCTGAACAAAACAAAAAAATAGACTTGATTCCAGTTAAAATTGTAAATTTAAGGTTTTCAGTAGCTAGGAATTAGGAAAAGCAGTGGCATGCAGTTTGGGGCTCATTTTAGAAGAGCAATGCTGCAAAGAAAGTAGAACTTACAAAGAATCATGTATTTCACATAGCTATATTCGTATATACACAATTATATAAACACAAACACATATGTATTATTTACATTTACATACAGCATGACGTAATCTCGTCCCTCCAGCGTCTGCTGCCCATGTGTGCTTGGGCAGACCACGCCCTGTTCTGATATTTGGACTCGGTCCTTCACAAAAGGTCTCCGGATGTATAGTAACCCTTTCATCTGGTCATTGCATTGCACCGGAAATTGCTTTAGAAGTTCAAGCGTTCAGCGCGACACGAACAGAGCACTAGTAGTCAAGTAGTAAATAGCAATTTCATAAGATAATGGATAATACTACATAGTAATGGTTAATGCGAATTTATCAGTAGTGGTTACTACTCTGTGTGTCATCGAATACACTGAAACTCGAGGCTGCTACATAAAAAAAATTGGGCAGGTGAAAAGTAAGGACACGGAAAAAGAGGTGAACTGAGGGGGCCACAGGACCATTTGGAAATGGAACTTAAATGTTGAATAATTAAAGACTGTCGAAATATCTTTTCCCGATTGAGGGAAGACTTCGGGATGAGCAGAGGGAAAACCAAAAAGGTTCGATTTGAGCCGTCGGCGGCTTTCCAAGATGCCCACTGTCCTAATAAATGAAGCATAAATTTTATAAACAATATTTCTGTCCTAATTTGGTGTTCTTGATGAATGCTGTTATTTCGTCGCTATATCTGACCCAAAAATAGCCCAAGGTTTTAGAGCTATAAGCGAAACTCCGTTTTTGAATGGGATTTGGGCGGGTGACTACATATGCTATAAGGGTTCGGGTCCCCCTAAGGATGACTTTTTGCCCACAACTTGGTAACCTTGGGAGAATATCTTTGTCTCTCGCTAGTTCAGCTCCTCCCCTTAACTGGATTTTTTCAAGTCGAATAGAATAATTCAAGCATTAATCATGCTGAGCAAAGAATAACCGTCTTGCCGCTTGCCATCCAAAACGATCTATACTTCAACAGCCCCAGTAACAAGGACACTAGCTTAGCTCTACCATTCATGAAGGTAACCTCTGAGTTTCCTAAATACCATAATATCACACGATATCACAGTTTATTCAGGGCGCTAATAACGGTAATCGTTTGGCATGTTGGAGTGAGTCACGATTTTGCTGTTTGTTTTAAAGCTTATCCCCTCACAATCAAAGAGACCAGAGTTCCGACTTCCCACCGGTTTCCATCTAAACGGGCCTGGATCTAAGCTTTACAGCTTTGGGCTTCAAAAAACTGCCCTAAGAGCTTTTTTGCAAAGCTCTCACTAGTTCTGTGCGGGTGATATCTTTAACGATAGCCTCAGGCACTTAATGGACCAGTAATGGAGTCAGGAAAGTGGGCTGGTCATAAGGCCTACCTCAAAAAATTTTAAAAAGGGTCCACGTTTTTCTTACAAATATCTCAGGAATTATAGAAGTTTTCAGAGGCTCAGTTTTTCATTAGAGAAATTCAATTATCGCCCAAGCAGGGTGTGGTGCAGTTGAATCGAAATGTTCGCTCCGCGGCGAAAGCGACGTCGCGCGCGAAGGAATGTAATAGAATGAAGCAGAAGCAGCGCAGCGAGTATGGAACACAGGACCTAAGAGGAGTAACAGAGAATCATGCTAAAAATAACAACCCCATATCGATCAGGCTGTATGTAGAACGTTAGAGCTACAACAATGAGGCAACTCGTCCGCAAGTTTTCGAGTGCGGCAAATCGATTACAGAAAACCGAATAAACTGCCCAAAACGTGGGAAGTACTGGCGATTAAGGCCCGACCGATACTCAGAAAAGCTTCTTCCCTGATTTTCCAATATTAGCATTCGCTCGAAATACAGACATTCAGTCATTCCTCGAAAACATGTGAATTCCGTCTTCCTCTAGAAAATCTCTTTTTCTTGCTCCATACAACTACTAATTATCTTTCGGACTTAATTAACTTCTGCTCGAAGAATACCGTGGATAAAAATTGCCGCCTAATTTCAGAGTTGTATTTTTAATACCATTTTGTTGTGTATTTTGATATCGTGCCATCCATCTGGACACCACTACGTAAAACTCAATCGCTTACCCCAGAACCCCTCAAGAGTTTGTTTATTTACAAAGCCCCTATTTCCTAGTAGTTTGTGTTTTTTATTTACAAATACGATGGGTATCCAGTAATCACGTTTATCTATGGATAGCCAACAGTGATGCAAAAAGACGTAAACAATTTCAGTAAAAAACATAATAAATAGCCTCGGATTGGAATAATCCACAAGCCCCATGGGCTATATGGGTAACTAATGAAAAACGTATCATTTTCGTAAAGCTGGATCACAGTCCCTTCTGAAAAATTTCACATATAGTATTGCTTTTGAATGAATTATTTATTTATTTACATGTTGTTATTGACCCATTCGTACATAGATGCAGGACCATGAATGTTAAGGGGCCATAATCAATGAGAGTACAAGTTTCCTTGGGTAAGAAGAAGGCTTCCCTATGTATAGGAAGAGCACGAGTGAAGTGTAGCACCAAGATAGAATAGTAGATTAGACTTTCAAGAGCAGAACAGAGTTCTACTGATGTTGTTGTTGTTGTTGATGTTGATGTTAATGTTGTTTCAACTGTTTTCTCTGTTCACCAGAGCTAATATGGGGGCAAAAAACTAATGGAGTTGGAGTGATGGAGCCTGGTATTGTTTCTTTCTCCCAAATAAATGTTGGCCATATAGAAAATAAAGACAAAGTCTAAAGTCTTTCGGCATTAATCAATCCCATCTAGGGGATGCGCCCCGCAATTGACTTCCTTCCAGAATCGTAGGGGCGTATTGGATGCAAATGTGGCCGATACAATAACTTGCGGTGGCCAGCCGATATCGACTCCAAGCTTTTATCCACTTAGGTGAGCCCGGTACCAATTGACGGCATAGGATATCGGTCCGGGACTCAAACCAGTGACCAGCGCTGGTGATAGTGCGCTACTTGCCACTACATCATCTCAGCCTTAGCTGCAGAGATTCCTAATCAAAAAACCAGAGACAGAAGTTTATAGAGAATCTTATCCCCATAAAAAAAAGCCTAAAAATCTGACCATGAGCTTCTCTTCGGAAAGCCTTGATCTGGAGCAGTCAACTTGTCTGATGTGTAGCTTCTTTCAAGAGCTCATCACCTAGAAGTATCACAATGGGGGGTACATAGTAAGGATCAGAGGGATAAAGGGATAAAACAGATTAACTGCGGTCACGATTAAATTTTAAGTATGATTATTTGAACTAATTGGGAATAAGCTGAAAATAGCGAAATGGTACAAAAGTATTCAGAGGTAAATTGAGAGGGGAAGAATCCGATGGTCTCATTTCCTATAGAAATAATATTTCATACTTAGTAATATCATCCCTTCCTATCAATCGCCATTCTTCACAATTAGCTCTCTTTTTCGATTAACTAGTTACGCATGCCTAGCCATGACACCACTAAGTACCTGGAACAGTTTGAGGATAAGAGTTCAGAAGATTCAGCTCGAGTGTTGAGGATCTCGAAGACCAGATTTTGTTAGGTAATCTGTCTCGCTCGCCAAGTTTGAGTTAACAAAGTCTCAGTTTAAAATAGAAGTCCGAAGAGGCCTCCTATAGAAATAAAAGCTTTTTTCAAAGCCACACAGGGGATGGCTCATTTTCAATGACTGCGATTTTTCAGTACACGTTTGTCTTGATAAGAATGTTGATCGAAGCTAAAAATAGCCTCTGCTCGGATCAGCTGATCGGAGAACCCCCGATCGACCGGAAACACTTATGATGATGGGTTGCGTTGGAGGTTTGCAAAATGTTGTAAAACATCTGCAATCATTCAGTCACATTTCTTTGACAGGCATGCATCATGCGAAAACTATTTATAGCTACTGTCATGACGTGTAATTTTGAAAAAAAAAATAGAAAATATTTTGTTAAACCGTGTGTAACACTTCGCCTATCCTACGAGTCACATACTTCTTCTGCTGAGGCCAAGAGGCAGGACAGGAGGAGAAGGAGGAAGAGAAGAAGGTCATTAGAGTGAGTAGATGTCATTTGAAATATTTTTCGGTACCAGGTGATAATCGAATATTTATTTGTACTTTTTTGGATAGGGACGCAGATTGTTAGCTATCTCAGAAGGTCGACATATCGAAACAGTACAGACCCATGCAGGAGCCTACCCAAAGTGCCGTCATCTGTTGCTCTACCTACTGCATCTCCTTCCCAGGAAAAAAATCAAAGGGCAATTCTGAATCCCGACCTTTTTCAGAGAATGAAGATCAGAGATGCTGTTGCTAACGCCAAGAAATCGTAGACCGGGTGGGCAGGACACGCTATGCGATATCGTGATGACTGTTGACCAGGGCGGTTACTGACCGGATCCCTTGAAACTTCAAACGAACACCAGGTCGGCCACCACCGCGGTGGCCAGATTTCTTCACGAAAGCCCCGAACGAAAGGAGTGATGCTTCGTGCCCCAAAAGAGGCCGATCCACTGGACCTCTTTGATCTGCGAAAAGGACGATTAGAGGCGTTACTTGCACCCGTTCGAAGAAATCCATGATCAATGAACGATAGGTGATACAAGTGACCCCATGGCAGTTCGTAGCTTTCGATATAGCAAGTGAGGGTTCGATTCCCGGAATCTCGTCCAAGGAGGGATTTTGCTCATAACTCGCCATCCTTGTGAATGCCCTCTTATTTTTGGCACTGCCGCAGTTCAGGAATTTTTTTTTGTGAAAGCTCTGATTGAAGAATTCTTCAAAGATGAACTGGCAAAATAGACAGCTATGATTCAGTAATGTTTACCATCAAGCTTGCCGACGTCTAAGACAATTTGCGACAACATTAAAAGCAGTTGCCATACCCAGCATATACCAGTTATCGATAAGAAGTTATCAGCTTGACAAATTGGCATACAACAAGGACAGATCATTGAAGTAACACTTGACAATAACGTTTTTATCGAGTAAGTTTTTGAAATTCTGAGCCGATACTTCTTTGGACCGACGGAATGTTTCATCCCTCCGGGATCGGTTGATTGATACCAGAGCCAACCGGGAGGATAAATCCTGACCTTTACATAGGTCGGGTACTCCAAGTCATTGTATAGGCGAAATACGCCTTCAACACGCCGCTACGATTCCGAATAGAACTTGAATGCGGGTCGCATTCTTTTAAAGGGAATGATCAATGCCCGATTGAAACAGTAGCAAAGGGTTCCTGAAGGCTATGATTAATGCATGGCTTATCGAGGAAAGCGTGCCTATCCTTCAGAATCAAACTTTATCACTTGTCCAAAGCTTTGACTATCACATCCTTTTGCAACAACGTGCAGGCCATTACTAGTTTAACTCAATTTATGTGCAGGGTTTATATGTCCAGTCTAGAAAATTTGTTTTTCGGAGAAGAACCTAATCAGATCATTTCGGAAGATTCAATACTGAGTCAGAGTTCAGCCAGAACTTTCTTGGGAGGAACGAAAAAACTTTTGTAGACCAGGCTTGAGCCTAGATACTTTGATTCCTGAGCTAGATAATGATGGAGTAAGCCGTGTTCTGGACTGAAACGGCAAACTACAGTGCTCATACAGTCATGATTGTCTTACACCCATCGATTGACAAGTCTCCATCCAAACAGATCTTTAGGTAAATTGGAGTACTTTCCCAAAGGAAAAGTGTAGAGGCTGTTGGTGGGCAAAAGGGGAGGGCGGAGTGGATCGCAGTGAGTGGGAGAGGTAAAAAGAATACAATCTCTACTGAAATGCAACACTTTTCGGGCTTCACAAAATGGTTAGGGACATAAAACGATGATGATGAATGATGTTGTCCGTCAAATTCTAAAATGCCAACTTTGATGTATGGTAACGATGTGAATCAGCCGCACGTTGGTAAATAAACACTGATGTATTGTGATCAACACAGATTCGTTATTTACCGTCATCTACTATTTGTCGATCTAAAATAAGATTCGACCAATAGGTTGACAGAAAAACTCGTCCAAGTTTTGTTGGAGCTGTCATGACAAAATGAATGGCATGATAGGGAAATTCAGGACGATCTTCCGCTAGTGTATGTATACTAGCTGCTTTCATGATTTTACACTTCAACTAACAATCGATTCGGCTAGTAGTCCCATCAATAGTCAGGAGAAAGATAATCGAAGAAATCGCCAAAAAAAATTCAGAAAAAAACCCTTGAAAACGAGTAAGTATCTCGGACACTGGTAGCAAAAGAGCAAGAGGACAAAAAAATTAAAAGCCAGAAACGAAATTCAGATCAAAACAGAGCAATTTGAATAACTCTGGAAGTAGACTATAGGAATAGTAAGTAGGAGATAGAGGCCAAAAATAGAGGAGGAATGTAGGAGAGTGACCTACCGGATTGATTGACTTCCTGCATGATGATCAGGAATGGAATCATGGGGAGACCTCCAGGGAGGAATGATTCTTCTCAGCAGTCCAGGCATTGCTTGGAAGCGGCTAGGACATACGTGAATGGAAATGACCGGTGAAAGAAAACCTTCCGATTCAGTTGTGCTGGATAAAAAAACAAAAAAGAAACTATTGATAAAAATCGAATAAATTTATAAAAAATGGCAAAATAATTTGCATACACATGGTCCAACAGCGCCCTCTGATCCAGAATGGCTATTGCCACGATGGTTAAGACTCAGCACTGGCCCTGGCAAGGCAGTGTTTGAGACTCCAGGGGGCAAGCTCGCTAAAACAGCAATAAAACAGCCTCAGTACCCCGCACACTGGGCCCAGCCGTCTCCGGCGTCGGACGGTATGGCGACCGGTAAGAGGCGAAGAAATCTCGGGTTGCGCAGGGCGCCTTGGATTTTGGACTATGACAGCACTCCCCCCACACGACACAGAGACTGTTTCCTACTCTATACCTATAACGCGAGAACAGTCTCTTCCAATGCCGCTCTCCATGAGCTCCTCGATGCGGCCTCTCACTTAAATATCATGTGATTGCGCTGCAAGAAAACAAGAGCAGGAGAACCGACGTGCGACGAATGAACGATGAAACCCTCATCATGCGTGGTGAAAAGCTTCCATCGCGAAACGTCGGCGGCGTTGGTTTCGTCGTGCACCCATCTGTCGTCCATCTCGTCGATTCTCACGAAATCCTGTCTCCTCGCCTTGCCATCCTACGCCTACGACATACGCACATGAAGACCATCTCTATCGTCAACTGCTACTCTGTGCACTCAACAGCTGACGAAGAAGAGCTCGATGCGTTTTACGACCAACTTGAGGAAATCATCCACAACGAAAAGTCCTTTTACAAATTCGTTGTTGGAGATTTCAACGCTAGGCTTGGCGAAGCACGAGAGGAGGAGTTCAGGATTGGAAAGTTCGGAATGGGGGACAGGAACGAGAACGGAAACCGTCTAGCGGGACTGCTGTCCGCGGCTCGACTCTTCCATGGAAATTCTTTCTTCCAAAAGAAGGAACATCGTCGCTGGACATGGGAGTCTCCAAACGGTACAACTCATGCTGAACTGGACCACGTATTAACAAACAGAAAGTGCAGCTTACTAGATGTTGGTGTGGTACCATCTTTTTGCAGTGGTT
Source organism: Haemonchus contortus (assembly GCA_000469685.2). Classification (NCBI taxonomy): domain Eukaryota; kingdom Metazoa; phylum Nematoda; class Chromadorea; order Rhabditida; family Trichostrongylidae; genus Haemonchus; species Haemonchus contortus. Next base: position 45,364,053 of record LS997563.1, read on the forward strand.
CCGATCATCGACTCCTTCGCGCTAAGATCAGATTCGGTCACAAGCTGGAAAAGATCTCTCAACATCGCGCGAAAAGCTCGAAGCATGCTGTATACGACGGAGATGTTCTGAATGACGTCTTGTCCCGATATGACTGGCAGGTCCTGGATGACCCGACCGAAGACTACGACGCGCTAGTTCGGGGTCTCCTCTCCTGTGCTGAACAGGCTAAGCTTCCGCGAGTGGATACCTCCGCTCGCATTTCAGATGCGACGAAGGATCTTCTAAGAACAAGAAGAAGCCTGAGGCTTGACCAGAACGCCACACATCTCGAAAGGCTGCAAGCGAATATCAGCTGCAGACAAGCAGCGCGGCGAGACCTTCAGCTATACAGGGAGAGGAGACTACTGGAGGCAGCACTGAACAGAACTAGTTTGAGAAAATGCCATCGGGATCTTCAGGACCACAGTACGCCACTTTCGTGCTTGAAGAAGGAGGACGGAACACTCACAACATCGAGATTTGAGATGGAGGAAGTTACACGGAGGTTTTACACCAAACTCTACCGGTCCACGACACACGTGCGGAAACCTAAAATCCCCATTGGCGGAACAGCACCTCGGATCCTTCCTTCGGAGGTGAGAGCTGCGATTGCGAGCATGAAAAGGGGCACAACTCCAGGCCCCGACAAGATCTCAGCCGACCTACTCCGCGCAGGAGGCTACGAACTTCATGCGCTTCTCGCAGCACATATGACATCCTACCTCCAGAAGGAGAAGATCCCCGACCAGTGGAGGAACTCGCGGATGGTCATTCTTCACAAGAAGAGGGACCGGGATGATCTTCGCAATTACCGCCCAATAAGCTTGTTAAGTGTGCTTTACAAGCTATTCACGAAGATCATTCTTACCCGCATATCGTGAAGGCTGGATGAAGCTCAACCTGTAGAGAAGACCGGATTCCGGAAGGGATTCAGCTGCCTAGACCACATCCAAGCGGTCGCAGTGGTCATCGAAGTGTGCCGAGAGTTCCGAATGCCTCTTGTCCTTACCTTTGTCGACTATGAAAAAGCTTCTGACAGCGTCGAAACGAACGCGGTTCTGTCAGCGCTGGTCGATCAAGGAGTGGACCCTCCCTACATAAGTATTCTAGCTGACTGCAGCAGTCGCTGCAGCGCGACGGTGAAGCTGTTCCAACGACCTCTCCCCATTCCCATAGGGAAGGGTGTGAGACAAGGCGACACTATTTCGCCGAAGCTGTTCACAGCCGCGCTGCAGTGGGTTATGAAGTCGCTCGACTGGGACGAAAAGGGCATTAGTGTGGACGGACGGTTCCTCTCAAATCTCCGCTTTGCGGACGACATCGTTCTCTTTTCAAGCAGCGTTGCGGAAGCTGAGACAACGCTTGCTGAGCTTAATAAAGCAGGAAAGAAGGTAGGGCTGCGGATCAACCAAACAAAGACACAGTTCATGAAGAATGCTTGGGTTGACGAAGGTCAAATCAAGATCGATGGTACACCCATCAAATCAAGGAGACCTCGTCATACGTTTATCTCGGGCGTTCCATGAATATGGACAACGACATGAGAGAATAACTGGCGAGACGGCAAAAAGCAGCGTGGGCAGCCTTCGGACCTCTGAAAGAGGTCACCAATCATCTGGCTGACCCGGAACGTCGCGCTAATCTGTTCGATTCCACAGTTCTTCCTGCGCTCTGTTACGGGTCTGAGACCTGTGTGACCAGTGCACCCACGTCAAGGGCTCTGAATACAAGTCACAGAGCACTCGAGCGATGTCTTTTGAGGTTCAACCGGCCCACTCAATATCAAGTCGGACTACGCAGCTCCGATATGCTCAGAATGTCTCGACTCCGCGACCCGGTGGAATACATGAAGAACGCAAAATTTCGGTGGGCCGGTCATATAATGAGAAGAGATGACGACAGATGGACAAGAAGAACAGTCGAGTGGGCTCCCATAGGATCTTCACGACCTAGGGGCAGGCCTGCTGCGAGATGGGGGGATGTGCTTGTCGATCACGTGAGACAGCTGCGACAGCAGCTGAGCGACTCCTCACATCGCCATCTTCGTCAAATCCTGAGTCTACCGTGGATGGCGATCGCGAAAGACAGAAGTGAATGGTTTGTTGCTGGTGCTCGCACATGAGTAAAGTCGAGCCGCATAAGTATAAGTATAAGTATACACATGGTCCGGTAATGGGTGTGGTGCGATTCACGCGTCAATATAATGAGGTCATCGGACAAAAAGCGCTAAAACATCATGCCTATCATCATAACGGAAGAAATAAGAACTTATAAATAGAATAAGCAAGGAAATGACCAACTATGCATGTTTACAGAAGGATTGCGTTTACTAGGATCAAAAAATTTGAAGGTATTCTTATTTTGAACGTTTGACAAGTAAATTGTTGACCTATGAGGTGAATTCTCAATCTCGAAGGGGCTTTTTTGCCACAGTGAAGAGATTTGCTCATTCATGATGAAGCCGTGAACTACTGCAAATTGATCTGGTCCATCTCAACAGAAAAGTACTGAAACGATGCTGCGTGCGCGAAGAGCTCTAATGGGGTCACGCGTGAATCGCGCGCCCCCCTCCGGTCCTTAGTCATGAACCCAAACATAACTCAATATAGATACGTAAGTATAATCGAACAAATAAAGATATAACAATTAGCTCTTGAAAAGTGTCACCTATCCCATAAACAGTTCGGCTCCAACGACTGCACCATGCTGATCAGTTGGCGAAAAAGAAAGTACTCCATAGTAGTACAAATCCCATCTCTAGTGACTTCCCTTTGAACCTTCCTCCTTCCTTCGTCCCCCATCCTCCACCTCTACCTACAGCTTATCAGAACAGGTGGCAAGTCAGGATGAGCAGTTAGTGACTAAGAGTTATCCGGAAATTCACATCCTCTCGGCTTTCTAAAGGAATTTTCTAGACGGGAAAGAAGGATAGTTCATGGTACTAAACATTTTCCTCTTCCACCTCTTTCCCTTAAGTCTCCTCAGTGAGAAATTTAAGGCCCTGATGCTGTGACCATTGGCTCGTTCGTCTACGTCACAGCTTGAGGAACGGGCCTAGTCGTCCGAGCCAGGGGACATTTCTCAAGCAGAATGTCAACGACCAGTATCTATGAAGATTAGACGAAGTATATCAACGTAGAATAACTGAAAAATGGGTCCCAGCTGTCCGGTGTTGAAATGAACGATCGAAACGATCGATGAGGCGTAAACGCCGTTCCGAGACAATCTCTACCGACTACTCGACTGTACAAATATTGGCCGGGCTGTGATGATGATGACGATGGATCATGGTGATGGATGGGGCAAAAACGTAGGCTGCCACTGTAATTTCCGGAGCAGCAGTAAGGAAATTTCAAAACATTCGTCCAGCCTTAGAGAATCTATCTATCCTGGCGGGATTTTTCTGTTCACTGTGCCGATTGGAAAGTAAAGGAGGTAACATACTAGTTATGCCCTATTCCTCGTCAACTTTATGTACACAAAGGGAAAAAACTGACATTCATAGCTGCAATATATATTGAAAATTATAGGTTTGCCGACAGCGGACTGAAGTTTTGAAAACTTCGCTCAACAAGAGAAATCTACTGAAGTCAAAAAAATAAATATCATCGTTAATAAACATAAACAAGCCAACATAAACAGATAAAAATAGAATCGTGAGCCTTGAATATATTAACCGTTTCTGAGAAGAGCGAATAGAAAACACGAGTAAACAAACATAGGAGTATTAAGAGGAACTTCAAGAATCTACCGGGATTGGGAAGCCAATATGACATGACCTGTATTCTTGGATTTTGACGAGGTCAAAGATCGAAAGATTGACGAGGTAGAGAATTCTTCGTGAATAAGAGTAAACAAAGCTCTTCATTATAAACCTTGGTGTACAGAATATCGGCAACATAATACATATCTATGGGTTCGGTTGTATAGTTGGTTGATAATTGGCCTACAGAACTCACATGCAGGTTTGAATCCTCCAGGGATGTTTTCCCACCTCACTACTTCCTGAAGGCAATAGCCAGGGAAGGTTTCTATGTATTCATTGATTTCGAATCTTAGGTTAAGAGAAATCCAGAGATTGCTGGTATGAGTAACATTACAATTTATGAAGATCACTTGAGCGGAGGTGGTGCAATACCAAGTGGGGCACTATCACACACGCATGGTCACGGGTTCGAATCCCGATCATTTCCTCCTCGAGCAAAAGAGCCTTTAATCCCTGCATCTCTCCAAGTTCGGTTAATTGTTATCAGACTCGTCGGGGAAGATAAAAGCACTGACTTGTACATCGGTTGGCCATCACAGATCATTGTATAGGCCAATCCACATTTAATACGTCAAACGAATCTCAATGGAACTCGAATGCAGGGCGCACCCCCCCCCCCCAGACGAGATCGACCAACTCAATACTTCATAATTCTCGAAACATTCTCAAAAAGAAAACTTGTCAAGGCCAATTTGTAATGGTAAGAGTCAGAATGGACCAGTGATGCACTTTGTTTTCTGAGAAGACCAGCTTCAAGGACCCTGATATATACGAGATCTCTCAGGTAAACCAAAAAGTCACAAAAGGCTGACATATCTAAGAGATGTACGGCAGATACGACAGATAGTTTGCAAAATACACCAGCCATCAAAATCCCATCCCCATCAAGGTTGGACCGGTCTTTGTTTTCTACGAAGTCCATAAAATGACAACGAGTTTGCTTAAGTGTAGAAAAACCGTAACGTGATAAGCAGCCACCCCGACGTTGAAGCGTTCTACTGACATAATAGGCATGTAATTGTTTACCAGTAACCAGTAATCAAATCTTAATCGAAATCTAATCCATGGCCCGTACTATACATAGCAGAGAGGTTTTTTTTAACGAAGGCCTAGAAGAACTGCTCAAATGCCGACTTTGAGCTGTAGCAGTCTTCGGGCAAGAAAAAAAAAAGCTGGTTGCTTTGAAAACGTGCGGCCTTTCATTGAAATTACACGAGTAAGGCGGAACTTTTTGATAATTGTGATATTCTACCAATACAGCATGATTTTGGAGGGAGAAGTACATACCTTGTCTCCATAGGTTCTTCGGTTGCGCCACGCACTCGAATTGTAACTTGGATAGCTTGAAATATCCAGGCAAAATCAAATGGCTTCTTCGTGCCTAATTTCTTAGTAGGGTTTAGTAGGGTTCCCCTGGCACACAGGAAATTTTATTGAGAAAGCTAGGGGGAGGGTAAGAAAAGGAGTGGCCCCTACTGAACCGTTAATCGTTGATTTATCACCTTATACTTATATTCACTATTTGTTATTATTTATTTACTTGTTTTACCATACTTATTCATTTCAATTTTATTTTGTATGATTAAAAAACCCTTCATTCAATAAATATTGAGTGGTTGATAAGAAACCTGGAAGACTTTTTCACTGTACTCAGTAGAATCTTTGAAAAAAACCAATTGACGAAAAAGAGTTGTTTTTCCCAAGTATAGCATATTTTTGTAGTTCAATAAACAAAAATTTTCAAAATAAAATCATAGACACGAACAGGATATCAATACAATAATCTATCCGATCATACTCGGAAAACGATCCTAACACTAAAGCTTCTGCTAGCTGTTGAAGGCGAAAATCGCGTAATAACAATCGGAAGACGGCTGACTCGATGACAAAAACGGGACAGCTTACGAATTTGCTATCGGTCCTTCTTTGAAAGGATGAGCCTCGAAAAACAGCGACGACGACAACATCGACGGACCCTGTGGCGATTTATTTGCCTTGGTCGTCGCAAGAAGGAAATGGGGTTATCCCAGACTGGAACGGGATAGCAGGCTTCGAGTAGCATGCATATCTTTTTAGGAATGAAATATAGCCTTTGTACGGGTCAATTCGGAAGCTTCCAAAAACGGCACAGCCTCCTGAAATTTCGCAGATGAATGATAAAGGATAGGGCCGTTGTTCCCTTTTTGGGGATGCGCCCCAGCATTCGATTTCTATTCAGAATTGTAGTGGAGTTGAATGCGTATTTGGCCTGTACGATGACTTGCGATGGCAATACAATATTCAAGTGGGTGCTTTTATCCTCCCAGACAATCTGGTACCAATTAATCGATCCTGAAAAAATGGAAGAATACGTTGACGTGGGCAGACGTGGGTTTCGAACCCGTGACCGTGTGTTTGTGATAACGCTACTCCCCCACCATTTTGTAGATGGAGTCTTTGCAATTTAAAAAATGTCATAAATCAATCCTTATTGTTTATGCGTCTACAATGATCAAAAGTTCGTCGAGAAACGATTTTTCGATGGAAATGGGCGTTCGATAGAAACCATCGCTCCAAGGTTTAAGTCGAATTGGACCTCGAATTTTTGTTTTTATTTCTATTTTATTTAATTTTTCCTGCAACACTGTGTTTACCCATTTCTCTTCAAACATCGCCACCGTCTTTTATTCTGTTCAACCATTCTTTCTGATGGGAATCTATTGAGAGAAAAGTAGTAATCAACCAAGTAGTTTGCCGATAAATCGGTTAAGTCGCTGACGACAGGGTGGAAGTAGTCACCATTGTTGTCTAAAGAATTCCTGCTTTCACGAAACTTCTCTTGCCTTCTTCTTACCAGCAAATTAATCCTTTTCCACTCAAAAAGCGCTTTATTATTGAATGCTAATGCTATGATTAAGTACGTTCTGTTGGTAGTAATCCAGTTCCCATTGTTGTTCGATTGTGTCCCCAGGTGTGAGTTGGCAGTCGCCGCGGAATGTTAAATGCAAAGCGCGAAGGTCATTAAAATGTTTGTCGCTTATTTACATCTCCATAAACTCCCCTTCCCCTTTGACTTCATTTTATTTGTTCCACTACTTTGCGCATTACTGCTCAGGGTATAAAATCTCCCCATGAGCCGTTTACTATCAGTTCGGCACCTCCCATTAAGGTAAAGGTGGGTACCTTCACTTCGATCCCGCATGAAAGTTTTTTTTATTCATTTCATCACTTTCAAGATTTTTTGTAACAAATATTTTTTTTGCCAAGAAAGTCTCCTCTTCTTTGGGCAATCCAAATTTTGATTTTAATTTTTGAATTTACTAGGTTTTATTCAGGTCTTACTTTTGGAATTCATTCAAAAATGATCATCATTGAGCTAAAAAAGCGTGTCTTTTTTGACTCAGAAAATTTACAGTCTTTACCGATCCTTCGAAATTACTTTAAAATTACAGTATCTATAAAACAAATAACCTACAATACCCAAAGAAAATAGAGGCATTCTTCGATAATTACCATATTTAGGAAAGAACCATGAACGGCAAGGGCGCAGCCTATGCGTCGATAGCGCTTTCCGTCGGTGCCACGGTGATGATAGTCCTTCTAGCCACCCGTCTCTCCTCAAAGATCGGCGAGATATCTGAAGAACTCGAACGTGACATGCGGGACTTCAAGGAGTTGGAAAAACAGGCCACGTGAGTTTGGGAGCGGATAGTCTACGCTTGGCTGAGTTGTTGTGAATGGAAGAGAGACCATTTTAGAGTCCACGTACGTGTGGCCCGTTCTGCACGGAAACACATTGCCCATCCTCATGGCAAAACACAAGCTCGACGTAATAGACAAGCATCAGGACAGTGCCAATGCAACGGTGACAACGCCTGTCCAGCTGGACCGGCTGGTCTTCCAGGTCAGGCAGGAGAGGACGGAACACCCGGTTTGCCAGGTCAACGTGGAGCTCCAGGTGTTGCTGGTAATGCTCCCCCTGTCGCTGTGGATCCTATTAGAAAGTGCAGGTAATGTCTAACTGCAAATTTGCAAGAAACTTGGTAAGTTCTTACCCTGACGGATTACAGAATCTGCCCTAATGGTCCTCCTGGACCACCAGGTCCACCAGGTCTACAAGGTCGACCTGGTATGGACGGACCAAATGGAGCTGGATACGACTCGTCGATGCCAGGTCAACCGGGACGACCAGGTAAGTGCACAAGCGAAGTGATGTTGAAGGAATACGTCAAAGCAGAACATTTTCAGGACTACCTGGAGAAGGTGGAACTCCAGGCACTCCAGGCAAACATGGACCACCGGGTGATCGTGGAGCAGATGGAACACTTGGAGGAAAGGGACCGGTTGGTCCTGCTGGACAACCTGGACCTGCTGGAGTACCTGGTCCACCCGGTGAGAATGGTCCACCAGGCAGGGATTCGCTGATGGGAGGACCGGGTCCAACTGGCCCTCAAGGGGCGGCAGGTGACACTGGAATGCCTGGAATGCCGGGACAACCAGGGCAGCATGGTGGTCCTGGAAAGGATGCTCATTACTGCCCTTGTCCACATCGTTCTACTGTTGTGGGTACCATGGCCGGTACTCATGCACGAGGCCGTGCACGTACACATGTCATTCGAAAGGCTAAGAAGGTCAAGAAGGCCTAAATCAGAACAGTTTTGATGAATAAAAAACTTTGTTTCTTTTTTTGTCTGTTGAAAATGCAGTAGTAACAGTAATAGCAGAGAGACACAGCAGACTCAGTGAGCAAAACTGGGTCAATCGATCGGGTTGCGCCGTACATTCGGTTACCTCGCAAGTTTCGAAATTGGCTGATTAAGGAAGGAACAGGTAGATCTTCTGGCGATGAACTGGGCTATTTCCAGTACTGCTTCAGGGCTTGCGGTCTCTGAACAGTGAAACCATATGATATCATTATCCTGCTCCCATTGACTGGATTGGGGGGATCTACTAAACCCATTCCCAAGCCTCGGGTAAAATTCGATACAAAAAAGCTTCGATGTGAAAAGACGTGCAGATGTCTGCAGGAACTTTCTCCTCAACATTCGTCAAGAAGATTCATTCTGCAATCTGATAGGTTCGGCAGGTGATGTTAGTGAGAAGGAACTTGATCTTCATAGTGCAAATAAATAGCGTTTCCCGGAATACGGTCTCGAGAACAAAGGATCTTTTCCAGTACATTGCAAAAGTTGATCGTTCGAGATCGATCCCCCAAAAAACGATCAACTATAGGGAGATCTTCAACACGCAGCAATCAGAGAGCAGCGTAATTAGAGGTTCTCCCTTTCGGGTAGCAACATCTTGATGATCCTGTTTTTTCATACTACAAAATTGGCAATCGCACGGTCTTCTACCAGACCGTAACTGCACATACTTCAAGCTGCTTTCATAGTCCGCCGGCGTGCCAGCCGAGATAGTGCTAGGGGGAGGAGGGAGGCAGACGGTAGGTCGACGCGGTCGCGTCGCGCTCGAGCACCTTCGGAGGGCTGGAAACAAGGAAAAACAAGATCAAAAATAAAACAACCAAGGGCTCATCCAAATGGTTTTTGATCTTGTTTTTCCATGTTTTCAGCCCTTCGAAGGGGCTTGGACGCGACGCGACCGCGACGACCGACTGTCTGCCTCCCTCCTCCCCCGCCACGCCGGCACGCCGGCGGACTATGAAGGCAGCTTTAGCCTAGCACCCACTCCTGGGTAACTGGGTAAAAGGTTCACAAGGGTTAAGTATTTAAAAACGATCTGTGAAATGACTGGCTAGGATACGTCGTTCATATTTCAGTTGTGTATAATAAACGTACCCACCCATAAGCTTATACCTTCTGAACCTTTCAATTATTCCAGGTAGAGGGACATTTAGTAGGGACTATACATACCCCAGCGATAGACTTTAAAGTTGACCTTTCATTTTTGAATGGAAATTTCTCCCATTGAAATATAAAGACACTGCTTTTCGCTGAAAGCTTTGTTGTACTCCAAATACCATGAGTTTGTAGATACCGTAACCTTTTGAGGTGATTTTCAAAGCAAATGTAATATGTGAATGATTTATTACGATAACTTATTGAATTATTAGGAATTATTATTATTTCACTCTGTGTCTTAATTTCTATGTGATATCATTTAATCGTCCTTCTTTTTTGATCGTTTTGGATTTTTACTCCGACTTCTCGTTTTACACATAGGACATGTGGGAGCGTTCCGATGAATCTGTGCACCACAGCTCTCACAGGTCTAAATTTACATTTTTAGAAATCAATTTGAAAAAAACACGAAAAATAGCATGTAACCTCTCCAGTTCACCGCAAACGGACCTTCATTTTATTGGCATCAGGAGCTGGTGCTTTTGATATCATCGATAGTGCTGATGTCCAAGGAAATTGAGATCCAAGAAGTGACAACGATGCGATCGAATGTTTGGCAGGACTTTGAGCAAATAAACTGCAAAGTTCTGAACCTGCCAACATGAAAACTCGACTTTCCTATGGAACTGACCTTTCCAATAGTTCTTTAGGTATACCATCGGTTTCTTCAAATGAAATACTGATTATATCGGCAGCCTGAAAAATTCGACTATCGTACCTGAACATAATTCCTTTAGGATTCTCTTTTACTGCTTGGGGAGGGGGGGGGGGGCAGGGGAAGAAAGAGAAAGGGGGGAGGGAGAGGGGGGGGGAGGAGAAGGGAGAGCATGGGTTACGATTCCGGCAAGTGATCAGAAATAGTTGGGCGAATTCACCCTCGCCGATTACAATTTGGGCGATTAGCAGAGATGGTCCTGCTGAATTCCTAGCGGGAGAAACGCAGAATTGGATTATTGTGTAGTAGCGGAATCTGCTGAACTTACTGGATGCCGTGGTTAATTTCGCCTTTACTGGCTTCAATACTATCAGCAATTCCGAGCGTTTCCCTCTTGCTGTTCTACTGACTTTCCTTGCTTGGAACTTCGACTCTCCTGATCCTTTTTAAGCTCTTCTATATTCCTAGTTTCCGATTCCTAGCACAGAAGTAGGCTGTGTAGGCTGCACTGGGTGGCTCAGAAAATTAGAAAGGAAGTGATAAATATTTTGCCTATTACTGTCTGTAGGAAAGGGTAGGGGCTTTGTTTTGAACAACCACACACATCCTCTGCATACGAACGATGAGCTATTACCCCAAGGACCCTGAAGGTTTGGAACCCTAAGAATCCATTAAATCTGAATTTGGCTGCGCAACTAACCCGTATACTTTCGTTGGCCCGATTCATTGCTACCCGTAACTCGTCCATACGTCGTGTAAGTCTGGCTCGTTTCGTTTCACGTTCCGATCGTAACGTCTTCAGAATATCTTCCAATTGATTAATGTCCTGAGAACAGATCAAGTCCTACTACGACGGAATGAATTTCAAAAAGTATTTCGTTAACGAACAAAATTCACTATTGAGTGGCTAGAATAGGTGGGTTCCCGGGACAACTGTGATATCAGAAATTTTTAATCTTTCCTGATTAAAGGCAAAGCCCACGGTAATTTCAAGGTGCCCTCTTAAGCTGAAAAGCGGAAATATAGGTTGGGAACAGTCCATCGGTAGTGACGAAAGCGAGAAAATTTGCCGATTCTGGGCAAAATAAGGCTCCTCAAAAGTAGTGAAAATAGGGGTTGGACGAGATTACCGTGGAGAAAATAACGTGGAAGAAGTACTCGGACAAGATTTCAGTTGTCGCGATTGCTCAAAGAGCTGACTACGTCAAGCCAGAACTATACAGAACTGCCTTCCGCTGTCGCTATGGGTCATTACAAGTTGTTTCAATTTCCTACATTTCCTTGTGATCGATGAAGCCTCTACAGTGCCGTTTAAACTCGTCCGCGCATACACACAGGACAACGTTAGAGCCTTTATAACGCCCTAACTAGATCGAATTACGATCTGATAGGGCCAGACATGGTATATGAGGGGGCCTCAAATTCATTCTAAGGGGGTATCTCAGAAAGCATTTTTATCGTGAACTGTGCCTTCAGGTTTAGTTAGAAAGACGTATTCAGATTATGCACGTACCTGATTAATCTGTCTGAGCTCTTCTGCATGAGATTTCCGTTCATTTTCGAGATCCTCTTCAGTTTTTTGGCAATTTGCCAAATGGTTTTTAACTTCACTCAGTAAACATTCTTCAGCACAAACATCACTATAGCATGCTTGTAGGTTTCGTATCCGGTCACTGCAATATGGAAGTTTCATGGAATCTGCCTAGGTTCCAAGCTTTTACAAATGCGATCAGTCAGCCCCTCATTGATCATGGGCAAAAGCCATTATTCCCCGACTTTTATCAGTTTATTCGCCTTGTGCCCCACAGAATCCTTCTACGAATGGATGTGGATAACATCGTGAAAAAGATTTTTTTCACAGTAGAAGAAAATCGCCCTTACGACCAGGCTAAAAGCTTGAAGCATGGCGTATTCGTCAGGCATGAAAAAGTTTCAAGTAATCACATTCTAGAGGTTTCATCAGTTGTTTCGCTGTTCAGAATCAGTGCGAGTTCTTGATCGAACACCTCAGATAGTTGAATTCATTAATGCGCTGAAAACGATGCCCAGTTAGTCAGCGGCGGCAATGATTCATGAAAAGAGTCGCGCTAACTTGACGAAAATCATCTTACGAAGCTACCGTAACCAAGTTGGACGTCCAAATGCTATGATTGACCTTTACCGGAGCAGAGACAATCATCGTAGGCTCTACAGTACAGTACGCCTACGGAGCGAGAGCAATCGGACCATTGAAGTGAGAGGCGAGCTCCAACTGATCCCATCAAGGTAACTGAGGGCTCCTATAGACACAAGTTCGATCAAGGACGGGACTCAAACCCGTACTGGGGTATTCCGTAGCTCTTGATCTTTGCCTCGAGGGTATCAGTAGCTTGAGATTTTTTTGGCCTTACTTTTAATTACTGAGTTTATTTATTTAGTCATGTTTATTTGTTTATAAACTCAACTGAGTGCTCCAATAGAGGGAAACGAGGACAGATATGCACCTACAGAAGAAAGGTGAGAATGATTCCAACCGTCAAGGGAGAGAATACGTTGGGCTTACCCGGCAACAAGCAGTCCAGTTAATTCCTTTGTCAGGCTTTCGAGATCCATTGTTGATGGAGCATAAGTATGATCTTAGGAGTAACAGTTCTGGAAGAAAGCAATCATGTAGTGATTGAAGCAAGTTGAGAATGATATCGAGTTCAAAAAATTAAGCCTTAGTACCAACTAGAACATAATGACTTTTTCTCAGATTCTGCGAGCATTTGAGAGTAAAACAGACGATTCACATTCATAAGAAAGCAAAGAAATTATTCATTCACGAAAAAAAATCAAAACAGAACAAGAGTTCACAAACGAGATATTCCGTTCCGCTTTCGGAACTACCGCTGACACTGATCAACTCTCTTCTCTAGAGAAAAATTTTTCTGATTATATGAATAGCCTTTGGTTGACGACATTACTGAAATTTTCCGTCGAATAAAGCTTATCGATAGTGTACCAAATGCTCGAACTTCAATTTTTCAAAAATTAAAAGTTTAAAACCTAAGTTTTGATTCATTTCAGTAGTGGAGGAACCTTCAGAGAGGTTCATAATGAAATCAGAATCGGATATGGGTGGGAAGAATAGCTATAAAGTTGAGAAATGTGCTCCAAATTTAACTTCAGAGTTCTCATAAGGTAGCTTATCGTACTATCGTACCCATTTGGATCGTACCGTAGAAGGATGCCACTTGATTTCGAAAAAAATCTCGACGGTAGGATCAGCACTTGATTGTTAGACATTTCGTAAAATAGGAACATCGTAGCGATTTCGGGAAGCTTCAAAGAATTCAATGGACGGCATACGGCCCGTCAGAATCCCCTGAAGGAGCGTTCTATCGCGAAACGTTCCCTCTCTCATCACCCAGCCATTTTTCGAAGCGAGCTTCATTAGCGTCTAGAAAGGACGCCAATAACATCAGCATCGATAGCGAGTGGCATTGCATGTGCTCTGTGTGGCCTTCTCCGGTTATCGGACAAAGACCAGTTCAGCAGTAGCCATGAGATAGAATGAAGTAACGGTTCTCAACAAATATGAACCACTTTCATAGCGAAGGCTACTCCGTACCATCAGAGCAACGGTGATACAAGACTGAGATTTTCAATTCAGCCGATGATTAGCTCATACTTCTGGTAATAGAGATTCTGTAGATGGATAGTACATATTGGAGCTAGTACAAGAAACCCGGTTCTCTTTCTTTTCCTGAACACTGAGTATAGCGGGAAGGATCTCTCGAGGTGGGCTTCAGCCAACGAGCATTGTCCAAATAGGGACCTAAGTATCAAACTCAATTTAACCCATCTGTTTTTTTTTTGTGAAAATTGGTACTTCATGCATTCATTGACATTTATTTATTGTTTCAGATGAATAACAAGAAAGGCAGCTTTTACTAGGCCGTTCTAACCGTATTTTTAACAACCAATAGCGGACTGGTCTTCAGTCCCAAGTCCCTAGAGCCTCAATCGTTCGTTCACCGCTTAACCGGCTAGTAATTGAGGATGTGGTGTAGGCTTTCGATCTCGCTCATACTGTATGCTATTTTTCCAAATATCATTTCGAATTAGGGGATAGTTTAGTGATTTTCATTCTTTTCGAAAATACCCGAGAATAATTTGGTGATCATCACTCTCATAGCTTTCACAAGGTGAGGTATAAGCCGTAGAGTGGCTTACTATCACAAATCACCAAATAGTCGAATAATAACGTAAAATTCGGGAATAGGTTAAGACGTCAAGCAAATAATCATCTAATCACCCTCACCTCAAATCAGGGAGAATTGCCTCTGCACAACACAGTTCTTGCCTCAGAACCTCTTCCATGGCTCGGAGGAAGCATTGTAGTTATAAATTTACTGATACCAATTATTGCGAATCTCAGACTCAAGTAACCACCTACTTTGAGCCGTTAACAAAAAATGCATCCATTCTTTGATGTGGATTAACTTAGCTTCCACTATTGGTGACAAATTCTATTCACGACTAACAAAATAGGCTCAGACTGCCGAAAAACAGCTCAACTTCTATGCAGGTTCCAGCTTCCTTGCTTTTGTTGCATAGCCCCCAGAACATTCTATTGAAATTTGAAAAGATGATCATTCCACTTACAGGTCCCGAAGAAGGCGATTCTGCCGATAAGTTAGTCGTGAATAACGGTTGTAACTAAGCTCGGAGGTTAGGTTCACCCTCAACAAATACTATATGGACCATGCCAAGATCAATGGAGAGTCCTTTGTGGAACATCCATACTTTAGTAAACGGACAACGACGATCATGGGAGCAACTCGGGGAATAGAGCTAGCTAGATAGCAGCCTGTAATATTGCTCAAACCTCTTCGCCAAGAGAATGGCATTTCCGCATTCTTTACTACTTTCAATTGAAATTCCTTGTTACATTTGGCAAGTTCGCTAATTGGTACTTACGCTCGTTGATCGTCCTCGCCAAGGTCGAGCCTCGGAATAACTCCCTAGGAGCACTGCTCTTTTTGTACTTTCCTGGGAAGAATATTACAATGAGTGAAGCTTACTTACTCTTGATATGTATAAGTTTTAAAAGGTTCATTTAGAAATTTAATTAAGAAAAAATCACCTGAAATCAATCAATAACTACAGTATTTCTAGTAATTATATGGCATAAGTTTTTAAGTTTCTTCAAGTGTCTCCTTGATCGCCACTAACTCCTCCTTCTTTCGAATATATATAAGTTTTTTCGGTTTAAATTTGGGTATATATAGACTTTTATCTACTTTTGTTTAGTCAGTTCTTTAGAAACAGCAAATAAAACATCTAAGGCAGCGATCAGAACGAACTGTGAACGGGCGAAATGGGAGCTTTTTGGGTGAACAGTGAAATAAATAAGTAAATACCGTCTACTACAAGAATCAGGTTAATCAAAAATAATTGATCTACAAATCCACAAGTCACGGGCATAAGTAAGAGTAAAAAAAACTGAGAACCAAAGCCATCGTAGGAGTACATAGGTAGGCGATAGGGCCACTTTCAAGTGATCATGCTAGACAAGGGCGGAGCTTAATGAACCGTCTCATTGACGACGGTGTGAATCGACAAAGAGAACGACAGAACGACAATGAACGACGACGACGAAGACGACGAAGTACGATGACCTTTTTCTATTTGATGGCTCGTTGGTTTTTCTCGTACATCACATCGCCTCATTCGCTTCGGTCGAACGGGGACGACGATCATTCGCCGACCTCATCGATGAGGGCGACGAATGTCGCCTTCACCATCCGTTGGCCAGGTTGTCTGAATGAATTTGAAATCGATAGACGCATAGGAATTGGATTGAAGAGCAAAAAGAAAGCAGTCTTCCGAAATGGAACTACATTCAGAGAAGTGTGCCGATCCGTTTTGAGCTCTCGTCACTCAAGCTCAGAGTTAGGCTACCTGAGGTTGAGCCGGCCCTTTGAATAAGTGGTTCAGCAGTTAGGGGTCCTGGTGATATAGGACATTAAAGATATTCCTTTACGAAATTCTGCTTGAATTCCGAATTCTAGCTCCAAACCATAAGCTTTTCCTCCCAAGAGTACGAAACGAAGAAGGTCAGACTTCCTCACTGCTCCAGTTGACTGTAGCCATCGTTTAACTAGAATTTAAAAAAGGAATGGGTTACCCGGACTTTATTCTGGCAAATTGGGTTCCTCTACATAATTCAGCTCTTATTGTTACATGGAACTATGATTTATTTATTTATTTATTACATGTCAAATATTATTATTATTAATTTATATATTTATTTATGTTTATAGGTCATTATACTGTTTCAATCTATTTAAGAGTTGTGGGTGCGTTTTTAAAAAAAGTTTTTCGGGAAAAGCTGAAAACTTCAGAGCCATTGGATGTCTCCAAGTTCCTCTACATATGGGATGGAGTCAGAAAGAATATTAGACGAGATAGCTCGGATAAATACAAGGTATAAACACGAAAAGCCCTTATGATACAGACCTTACATTTGGGAAAAAAAAACTTGGGAGAAAATCTTGTAAAAAAATCCCGGTCAGCGTGAGTGGGAGCAGGAAGAACGAAAGCAGTGAAGTCTGAGTGAATCGAAACGGACAGTGCAATGTTAGCTGTTAAGAAGAGTGGCATGACCGGGGCGGACATGTGATCGGCCTCCGCAACCGGCCAGTCAGCTGGTTGGTGCCCCAGCAAGCCTTCCCAGAGGGAATCTGCTCCCCGATCAGGGTCATTGGCATCACGGGTCAGGACATCTTTTCTCGGAAAATTCTCTCATCACTTTTATATCTCTGACTATTATGCTAATCTCCCCCATTCTCCTACACTTCCCAAAAGTATTATACGCAAATAGATATTGATATATATTATTTATTATTAGTGCTACGCAACTAGGTTTCTGGGAGGGAGGGTGGTTCTGTAGCCCATATATCAACAACTTCCTTCTCGATTTTGTCAGATTACTATCTGCAATTTGTACTTCAATTGCTGGCTTTGCCTACAATTTTTATGACATCCTCTCGAAAAAAAAATGGCAATTTGACAGGGTTCCTCATTTTTCCTTCATTTTCAAGAGCCGCGCTACCTAACTTATAAATCGCCCGATATCATTAATATCAGTGCCGAAACCAAGCCTCTCCATAATCTTATTGAAGCGCTGATTCTATTACTACTGCCTCTAATCAATACTATTACTGCTCCTAATTAACTTTGTAATTCCTTATTAGCAGTGGAGTCTAGAACAACTCTGAAAACCTTGGCTGCGTCCAGAAATGAATAGATAAATAAATGGGCCTACACAAGAAGCTTCTCCAAGACCTTTCACGACTCTAAATGATATGAAGCGAGAGTCTGACTTCTGCTGGAATTAGGATTTTTTTAAGAGCCCGTTTTTTTCCAACATTGGCCGGCATTGAAGAGCATAACTCCTTAGTTGTGGTTTAAGAAATGGAAAACTAGTAGTTGTTCGATGAAACCAAACTTAGCAATTATAATGAAAAGAAGCAGAAAAAAATTCCTGAAAAGATTGTTTTCGGGCAATGCCATCCGACTCGAAGGCGGAAAGGATCCAGTCTGTATCCTTAGCTGGAAAGGGTTGATTTTGCTCGAAGCCAATCGATGTAGGAATTGCCCAGCTCACAGAGATTCAATAATCCGTTTGTGGCAGAAGAGAAATGGAACTTAATTGAATTCCTTTTGCACACAAAGAAGGCTTCATGAGGCCTACGACAAAATGTCGATACGGTAGGCTTTCGAGACTTATTTCTTGAAACGATAGTAGGCGATAACTGGTCCATTTCTTAGAGAGCTAATAACCAGATTTCCTTTGGTCTACAGCTTACACGTTAGTATCATGACCATCTTTTCATATCAGGATTTAGTTAACGGTGTTATTGAGGGGTTTCGAAAATAGCAATCATCAAGGAGAATCGCTTAGAATCGCCCTATCCTCCAGCTGCACCTAAATGTGTTACCGCTTTCCTCTACCTGTCTAAAATTCGGATGAACATAAGCAAAGGTGCGAAGGCACAACTTCATTTTCCTCTTAGAACCAACCTATTTTCCCCTAAAAGCAATCCCACCCACCGCGAAGTCTAACGCTTTAGATTTCGGGTGCTTATCTTTGATCTTGTCCATACATTACATATGAATCTCGCTAAGTATTAAACCCACACAAAAATTATCTGAATGGTCTACCTGGAGTCAACCTCCAGAAGATACAGGATTCCGAGTATATACTGAATTCTTTTAAGGATAAACAAAGAGACATTCACGATTTTTTTTCTTAAAATCCTGATCCTCATTACTGGCTATTATAGTCGATTACAAGCCTCAGAGGGAGAAAGAAGAAATGATTTCAACAATGGAGCAGAGTCAGAATGGTTGACTGACTGAATGAGGGTTCAGATAAGTGACGGGGCGAGCAGCGGTCAACATCAAAGGGTCACGGCCGAGGCATTACTCCTTTACTAAATATGTAGATTTGTCGGTTGATTACCTCATAAGGGATTCCATATTCTTATGATGTCTAACATCTAGTAAACAACTGCATCAGACACCATTTGCATAATCTCAAAGTAACACAGCTTCTATACTCTGCAATCCACAGGTAAACTATTATTTATCCTAAACTTACCTTCGAGTTGTTTCTAAGGTGAATCCTGGTACAGAGAATGGCTAGTGTCAAGTGATGCTGCCACAGCTAGGCGCATATGTAGGATCTGGAAACCTCGGTCACTTACACCCTTTCAGGTTGACAAGCCTTCCCCTCCTCCTTTCCCCCACCTCACCGTTCCACCCGAACGGTTTGGTAGGTTAAATATAAACTCGAACTACCACGGTTCTTGGGATGAAGGCTTAGTGTGAGAAGTCTTCGTCTAGAACAGGACGGGTCAACTCCCAAAAAATCGTAATTTCCTTTCGAAATGTTGGAAAGAGGATTTCTGGGTAGCAGCTTCCCAGCCCTTTTCGCTTCAGAGAAATCATAGAAATCATGGAATCATATAATAGAGAAGGAATGAATCCAATCTTTTTTGGGTCGTAATCGGTTTCAGAGCATTCAAGCATTTCCAAGGTTTGATCCAGCAGTGAGCCTCTTGCCACTGCGACACTTGCGCCCTACATGATTTAGCACAATATGGTTTGAAAAGCTGAAGTCATCCTAGAGCGTTTCAAGCAAAAATGACTTCCGATATAAAAATTCATTCTAAGATTTCGAATCCACTCCGATTTTAAATGATAGTCGAAAGCATGGCGCATCTTGCACAGACACTTATCACCGAAAGAGTCTTCTGTACATATACCATTTGACACTTACCGTAACTCCAGCTCACTTAACAAAGGGAGTATCTACGTAGATGGTCGGGAATGTCTATCAACCATTATAGGAACACTTCTCCGCAAAATACCTTAGGGAGTCCACTATGAGGAGCTCCTCCATGGTACAGTACCAAGATGGACCTCATGGACCAAGCATTTTCGACGAAACAGATGAAGAGAAGAGAAGCAAGAGGGGTGGCTGTGTTCGAGAAAAAATGGACAACTGAGACTATTCGAAGGACTATAGACTGTGAAATTATTCAAGAATATCAATGCTATAGATCGCATACGAAATTTGCATCTATCTATGTTCAGTTGTGCCAGTTCTACTCCCACGATATACATAAAATTCCCAAAGTATACAAGTATTTCAATACCGTGACAAATTTGATTTTCAGGAACGAAACGGACAGGGAAGTCTTTCCGAATAGCAGAAATCATGAAAAAATAAAAAAAAAGGAAGGAGAAATAGAATTCGATGTAAAACAAAAAATATAGAAAGAGAAGAAACCATGTTCATTTTTGGATAAGGAGACGAAATTGGGTAGCAAGCAAGTTGATTCAATTTTCCAATACGACCCAGAGGTCAGACCTAAATTTCGATCTCACAAAAACACCCCATTCCCTGTGAATTGTAGTGGCACCTGGATCCTTGAAACCTCGATGGTACTTCAAGCGACAGGAAAAACTTTTTCCCTCCGTCACAGCCAACAGCCAGTTCAAAAGGAAAGGAAGGTTCCCTCTGTGGGACGAGAGGAGAGGGTTTGTTCATGAGTTCCAGGTGACCCAAAGTAGTCTAGGGAGGTTATACCTAAATCGCAGGTTAGCAATGAGTATGACCGCTGGGTTGAATTCAAAAATAAAAACTGAATTCACCAATTTAGAGGTAGGTTAAGTTCGAACGGTTGGGCTTGGTGTAAGAGACCCACTGTCCGTCTAGAGGGCACAGATGCAGAAGCATCATTGGTGAATTGCCCAGACCGGCACCCACGCAGATGCGCGTCTACTCTTTACCACAAGCGGATAACGGACGAACGTCAGGCAGTTAACCTGGCCTAACAATGACTATGCTTTGCCGCTGTCGTGCTCCGTCTTTCTGATGTCATCTCCGGAGCCTGTCCACTAGCTCAGCGATGGACCTTTGTACACTTCGGTGCTGAAATCGGGTAATGCAAGGTCTATGACGTTACTTCTCCTTCATGGGGAGTCCCATTTTTTTTTTTTAGCGGTGAATCAGTCAGGGTTCAGCGAGCAGCTTGAGAAGGGCATAGCATAGATGAGAGGCTAATCTCGTGAAGGTTCTATCGGTCCACCATGCCGAATTTTTCAATCGCTGCCGACCAAACTGCATTAGAAAGTTCTCGAAATGAGAATCGAAAATCAAAAGTCAAACAATCGATTAGTGTTATAGAACGATGAGAAGCTGACACATAATGAATGTTGTTGTTGCTGATTGTTGCGTCAGTCGACTCATAATAGCAAAGAAAATGAGCGATGGCGCTTCTCTTGACTTCAAGTTTAAGTAGTAATTGTTTTGTTGAGGCTTCTGTAAAGTGTTACAACTTTCAACAGCGACATTCCGGTAACAATTTCCCTTTTGAATCTGGTAAAAACTTACAAAGGTTTCGGAAATCCGTGCCATAAGAAAAACAAAGTGGCACAGAGTTAGTATCAAGGGTATGTCAAGCCTCCCTCGGTGAAGTAAGGCGAATGGTTTGTATTTCAACACTACCACCTCTTTTGGAACGTTTTCTTCATAGAATCTTCATGTGGTGTGATTTTTCTGGCATACTCCAGACCGATAGTCCTATCGAATTTACCTACATGAATGGCCAACTCGATGGAAAGTGTCTCAGAGGAGGCCTATGGCCAATCAAAAGAGGAGCACTTAGGGAAATGCTTCCGCATTGTGACCGAAAACTTCAGAGTAACACAGCTTATCACAAGAAGGACATCGTCGATCAAGCGTGGCGTTATAGCTCATGCTTCTACCAAAACTTTCCCATTTCCTTCCCCTTCTCCCCTTGTCCCTTTCTTCCCTTCTCTAGACCCATACATTTTCAAAAAAAATCTTTGTTCAGCATGTGGGATTGTCTGCAACTCCGAAAAAAAGAATACGAGAGAGGGGAATGAGAACATACAGGAAAGCTCTGAAAAAACGTCTTCAAAGACTCCCAGCCATTCCCTAATGCGATCTCCTTGAGCTCAGCTGAACAAATAAGATCTAGTTCTGTAGCTCTGTAGCAAATGTCAAGCACCCTTGTCTTAGGTTCATCCTACTTCTTCGGAAAAAAGGGCTCGGGCTCCTTCGGTTTTTTTCAACTTCTCGCTATACTCAAAAAAAAAAGTTGCGGAAGGGCCTTTATGATCGTCGTCAACTCCACTTTTTAGCGTCGATGGACAGAATGACATTTCTAGCATGCTAACGTAAGAGGTTAATAGACCGCTTGAAATGTCGTTTTCAGTGATCACCCCCATTGCCGACAATGTCATGAGAAACCCCAGCGTGGGAATGGAAACGATGAAATTCAAAATTCCGTCCCATCAGAGCGATTTGAATTCTGCATTTGGGGAAAATTACAGGTTCATCAACGGGTTTGAAAGAGGATTTCTTTGCCTTCCACATATACTCAATCTTGCGAAAGCCCTTGATGCTTCCGAATGAATTCGACCTCCTTCCGTTCGCCGTTAAGCCTCTTGGTAAATTTTAGGTCTGGAAGGATGAAAACACTGTATGAACATCGTCCGATTCCAAAAATCTGTGGACAATAAAGTAGGTAGACTTTGAGATTTTGAGTTATTTTATTTGAAAGCCTTATGCCACTCCAGCGTCAAAATCTGAAGTCAGATCTACTTTCATGGACTCTGACAAAGTATAAAGGAATAAGCTCTTGGCGTTAGTCGATCCATCTTGGGATGCACCTCAGCATTCGACAGAACAGAACAGTAGTGGTGTATTGAATGCTAATATAGCCTATACAATGAAGTGCGGTGACTCCCAATGCACAAGACACTGGCTTCATCCTGCCTGACGAGTCTGGTACCAACTAATCGAACCAGCAGCCATGGAAGACTTGGTTGGCCCGGAAGAATCTGAGATTTGATGCCCGGAACACGTGTGTGTGATAGCACGGCACGTACCATTCTATCAAGCTATTCTACCGCGCTAAGCCGTGCCGAAGTGCCATGATTCTCTATATTCATAAGTACGGCATACTCTGTATGAGCTCTGCTCCGTGGATGTCTATCTGGAATTGAGTGAAACCTTTCCCTGGAGAAGTTACTACCAAGATATGACTTGAAAAAGTGACAGAAGTGCGTAGATTTTGAATAGTTACTTGATATCGCTGACCCGCTAACGCCACCTCAGAAATGAGTACAAAGAAAAGGTTCCTGCTATTCTGTCAGGTAATGTTATCACTGAACCATCCATCATATCTTAAGTTAGAAAAAGTTAGGAAAGCTTTGAAGAAGCCAAGCGTGATCTCGTGAAGAAGATCAAGAGCACGATGCCCGGAAACCATAGTTACGGGTACAAGTCCTGTACGACACCAAGTACATTCCCCATAACTCGTCACGACTGCAAGAGAAAGGAGTTAAGTATGACTTATGTAGAGGCAGGCGCCCAAGGCTTTTGGAACTCAACTGAAGAAGAAACAACGGAAATACTCTATAGAACCTATTTGCTTACAACAAATCGGATATTTAGCTCGTCTGTACGTCGAGTTTTGTGTATACGACTGGAGTCTAACCTCCCTCTACGATTGTGATCTGTGAATTTACATAATGTTCAGGTTACTTTCAATTAATACTTCCGATCTTATATTTTAAGAACCTTTATGCAAGGAATCAATCAATAAATCGATCATGGTATATACATTCGTGATTAGTCCTTTTTCTTTGGTTTCTTCGGATTCTTGCTTCGTGATTTACTTTTGCACATTGGACAAATTGGTGCGTTACGATGGATTTGTTGGAAGCATGATTGGCATGTCTGAAAATGATTACTAATCGGCGAGTACTTGGTTTTTACATGATGCTACTTTATTGGTAGGAACATATGTATGGGTCAGGATGCGCCAATCTGGTCAGTTATTCTAAGATAGCAACATACTGCACCACTGCGGCTCCTAGTGGAGGCCGTCAGCCTGTCATGTTGAGGCCCTTAATATTTTGCAACTAGGAAGAACGAAGTCCTATCACGATAAGGCAAACGCGGCGACCCAGATTCAACAAGGTGACGTGTCCTGACCCATTCTTACAAAGGCGAAGGAGTGGTACAAATGTGCCCACTATTCTACGGGTGTAAAAATTAAGTTTAAAAAATACTCCCCATTTTGCCAGTCACTCAGTGAGATGTGATGTCACCTACATACACCTGTGAATATTATACGCTCACCTTCATTGGTGGACTCTGATGATCAGTGGTCTTCAAATGGGATGGTACAGCTTGTGGTGGTCGGAACTGTGTTGCCATCATCATTTGATCCAGTGACATCATCGGTGGGATAAGGCCTGACAAACCTTTCCATTGAGGGGTTGGCAAGGGAACTGGAGGTGTTGGAAGTCTGAAAAGTTGTTCAATAGGCAGCAAAAAATAAAGCAAAGTTCAGGAAAAATTTTCATCTATAAGCTTACAGTCTTAAGTGATCGTCAATGATCAGCACGTTTCAAGCTTCAAGGGGAAAATCGTCATTTTTTCCAGGATATGAGGTCTTTTTTGTTGACCTGTATTTTTGCACCGTCGTACACAATGCGAAAGTCTCACAAGGATGACCAATTTTGAGCAAAACGTTCAACCCCGGACAGGACTCCAACTCATACCTGAGCTTTTCGAGGCATCCTGCTATTCACTCCTCACAATACCTTTCATTCGGCGATTTGAAATGATCCTGGGGAAGATCCTCCGATCGCCACCATAAAGATAAGAGCGAATCATCCCTCTTTGCAGGTGAGCTTTTCAAACCACAGTTGATAAGACTTCCACACACACATGTAGAAACCTACTTCATTTGGATGTCTAGACACCTTCAAGCTATCCGATGATGATACGAAGTCTCCATTACCCTCAATCCTCCCCACCCCTCCCCCCCCCGTCCTCCCCTCCCCTTCCTCCCTCGTAAGGAAGCTGTTTGATTATGAAAGTATAATAAAACACTAAGTAAAACACTACTCACTTAGGAATGCGAGCATGGGGAATATCATCGGGTTGTATTGTAGACTCCTCTCCCAGGCCACTTTCACGAATCTTTTCATTCGATGACTCCATCAACTTCATTAGAGTTTCGTATTTCCGTGCCAATTGTGTTTCACGTTCACGTTGTTCGAATCGGGCATCATCCATTTGTTTTTCGAGATCACATTTGTCCTAAAATTCAAAACAATTGGAATTAGCATTCCACAAGCCCTGTTTTCGACGCTCAGAATCCTCGTCGTGGCGATTCATTGGTGGATAGGTACGAGATTCAGAAGAGTTACGAAGGCGGTATAAAGGAAGGCATCTTTCATCATCGAAAACCAACAGAATCTACGCTCGACCAAACCTGATTAATTTGTTGAATAATCTCTGAATGTTCCTCTTTTTCACGATTCAACTCATCGATAGTCTTTGCCGTTTCTTCGATGAATCTAAAAAAAACTTTGAGTTCTCTCTTAATGAACCAACGAAATGAAATGGCATTAAAATGAAAAACTTGAAAACAACTCCTTTCCAAATAGCAGAGGCTTTGATATGTTATACAGGTCAGATTCAACAAATCTAGGTGAGCGGTCTTGTTCGGGTCCGGCTTGAATTTGCAAATTTATTCGATTGGCTTAAGAATACTTGTCGCGGTGGGGGCTACGCCGATATCTGATATTGTACTGGTAGCTGAAGTCACCAACCACTTTTGCCAACACCAAAAGCAGACTAAGCTGGTTCACTCTACATGAGCGGTTACGGAACAAATCTCGGGTATGGTGTAACCAAGCTGGTCAGCCCTTATATTTCTTCTGAGTCGCTTAATTCGTACCACAAACGTCTATGAGATCCTATTTGACTCCAGTATCCCCTCTTTCTGAGCCCATTCTTGCAGCTGTTTAAGAAAGGAACCTAACGATAAGAAGCAGAGGAAGTGATGTGTGCGGCTAAACTTACGCATACCACTTTGAATAAGTTGAGGCTTCATACCATCCTTCTATGGACACCCTTTCCAATTATGAGTAGGAGAGGTAACTCAGCCATCAGATTTACTTACTCGTATAGTGTTCAATTCCATTTTTTTAAACAAATCAATTGCATAGCCACTATTATATTACGATCCGATATGGTGTGATAAGCTATGATACGTTAAGTTACGAACATGTACTAAAAGAACCTGTCAGTTTATCAGTTAACCTTTCCACTAGGCTCTTTCTGAGCTCATCCTACCATTTCGGGACCCCTTCCCCCCCCCTCGGCCCCCCCGCCTCCCCTCCTTGCAATCAGGGAAAAAAATTCCCTACATCATGTACTTCTGGGAGTTCTAATACTTTTTATCGAACCGTTCCATAAAATAAAAATGAATTCTCAAAAATTTGGAGAGCGATGTCAAAAAGGGAATCTTCACTCACCGTTCATTTTCCTTGAAATCAGCTAAATCTGCTAGAAGTTCACGCTTACGTACCAAATAATCGTCAACTCGCCATCTGAAAAATTTCAAGAAGCTGTCAACAACGCTGGAAGGCTCAATAAAATGGATAATATATATATATAAGTCCAGTATCCAACGATACTTAAAGCACTCTGCATCGATCCATGCCTAAGAAGACGCCATGCATTCCACTTTCAATCGGAATGCTAGCGAAATCGTTTGCCTCATACAATGATATGCAGGAGAAGCCGAAGATAAAGTGTTAGTGTTCCATAATGATCGGGTGTTTTTTGAATCCAGGACTAGTACTTGTAGAGCCAAGACTCACCGAAAAGCAATCCTACATACATTTTCAAGAGCTTCCCCTCATCTGCCTCTCTTCAAAGGCACGGTTCACGATAAAGAAGGTTACTGAGTTCTCTGTGCAACTGCAGACATTGCGTCCCATTTCCCTTTACCGCCGTTTTTTCACTGTGGAACACGTCCAGCCCCTATTCTCCTCTTTTTTAAATTTTTTATTCCTTTTAATTTGTCGTTTTTTGCGCTTTCTTCGTTATTACGCACTATTCTGGAGTGGATCTATCCTTTCCTGTCAAAAAACGGGTACCCTAAATTTATCGTGAACTGTGCCTTCAAGTTTTCATATACTCATAGCCTATTATTTTATTTTTTCGTCTTCTCATCTAGTTTACAGGATAAAGTTATTAGAATAGGCAAATCGTAAAGATTCTTTTGCTTTTTTGTCTTTGCTTACTTTTATAACATTAATGTTATGTCACGGTAGCAACCACTGTTCACATTTTGGATTTCAACAGTAGCCTTGTAAATGAACAAGTAAACAAATAAGTCTGTCAGCACACAAACTTGCAGCTATATGTCTCTATTCGAATATTACGATGCAGCCTTTAGATGAATAGAGTGTTGATGTGTCATTGATTAGATTGATCGTTGCTATGTGTTGTATGCCTCATTGACTAGCACACAGCAAATAGGGCGGTGCCCTTTAATGTTACCGTAACCATGTGTGGCTATAATTCATTCATCACACATTCCGCCTCTCTCACCCTGATTTCTAATGAACCATCAGCAAAGCTGTGAACTACCGTAACAGCTTTATAGTAAACAGGAACGTCAAGCCACCGTAGCAATGAGCTCTGATCTATAAAATGAAGTCAGGCTATTGAAAATGACTCTTTCAAAGTTGTTGTTTTCAAGATCGCAAATTTGTTTACCGGTGCTTACATACTGACTAGATTTCCATCCCTCCAGAGTTATCTGTCATTTGGATAAACATAGGTAAATAGATTAGTATACACTAATAACCGGTTAAACTTGGCATATTCGGCAAATTAATAAATCTAAGTATTTATAAATGGATATAAACTAAATGGTTATATAGATCGAATAGTATAGTTCACATTTTTGATGGGGAGATTTAGAGCGTTGCGAAGAAACCTTAGCTTTTCCTGGTATCAAGGTTGGATCCCGATAGACCCACCTAGAGCATCCACGTATTCAATGGAGTGAGCGTCAGTAACGGATCCATAAGTTGGACTTATCGAATCCAGTCAAAACAATGGATCTTCATGATATCGTAAAAACCAGCACAGATCCAAATTTATTGAGAAATCTGAGAAGATTTAAGACACCTAACGCCCGTCAGGAGACTTCGGTAGGCACAACACACTGTGCCAGCTATAAAAGCTGAAGGTCGAAGCTTTTTATTGTTGATCGATCCTTTTTGATATGTACCCACGCATTCCACTTCCTTCCAGGATCGCACTAAAGTATGAATGCTTATGCGGCTTATACAATTAATTGCAGTGGCCAACGAGATGTGCGCTTTTACCCTCCCAAACGAATCTACTACCAATCAATTACCTGCCTACGGAGAACGTAAAGCCTCATTTTTCAAGAAGGCTATCAACTCGGAATTCGATCTTCACACCATTCATGTGAATAGAGGTGCTGCTTGCTAATACACCACCTCCGTCCGACTACTGTGAGGTATAAACTCGAAAATGTGAACTTTGACCGCAGCAACGTACTGAGCTTAGCATCACTCGAGTAAGAGCTATGCAATAATACCATATCACCCTTCGGTAGCCATTCTCTGCTTCCCTCACCTTCACAATTGGTGAGAATCTTCCCGCTGTCGATCGGTGTAAGTGTGCCATTTGAGGTCGTGTTCTGGTCGGCCGCAATGATCGTAACTCTTATGTGTGTTTAATCAGACGCGCTATAAAACGACGTCGAAGGCCGGATGCATTTACGAGCAGTGATGAGGCAAACAGTGATCGAACGACCAAGGAGAGGGAAAACCTTGGACAGAGAGACGTAGAGAGAGGCTTCGCTGAGTCTCAGACAAGTTCTTCTACTGTTCAAAAGTTGGTACTGCCTGATAAAACAGCAGAAACTTGTTTTACTGGAATGTGCTGCTCAAGCGAAAAGTGAGAAAGGATTGGAAGAGCTTGAAAAAGTGACAAAGTTATAAGTGTCCCTTGTAATTCTGACATTAACCCTTGTGATATGTGAAGCAAATTTTTCTCCAGAATTCGATATACCCTTATTACGTGCTTATATTGCTAACTGGTACTTCATCTTATTATAAATCACCATTCCTATATAAATAAAAAAAATATTAAAATAGGATTGAAAATTACATCTGCATCAGTAAGACTCAAAAAATAAGAGCTCAGCGCAAAAGGAGTGAATTACACTCAACTCTAGTGAATTACTGAGTGAATTACTTACACTTACATTACAACCAACTCTTTTTATTGCCCTTCCCCTGCCTCTTTCAGCATCCCTTGTTCTTGTTATCTTTTCTTTCTTTCCTAACGACACCAAGAATAGACCAAAAAAAGCTTCACCCATGGAAGAGCCCACTATTCGAAATGTGAGCTATCTAGCCAATACGGAGATGGGAACCTAGACTTTTCTCATTCGATCCCCACTGGGTCCGATATCCCTCATGGAATCCGTTTATCTTTGGTCTGTCTCCCTCCTGGTGCTCCTGTCGTAGGAAAAATCTGCATTTTACAGTTGCTACAGTCATGAATGCTCTATAGCTTAATCCGAAAGTCTAAACTACTAGGGCAACAGTCAAGTAAGGTTGTCAATGTCATTAAGCTCTCAGGTAAGTTCGTTATTACTGTTACCAGTGCCTTCCCCTACAAAATACCGATAACACTTGTAATACTTTCCAGCAAGTTAGCAAAGATGGCGAAGAGGACGGACATCTCCAATATATTCCTCTTTTCAAAGATAACCGTGGCACAAATACTGCCACAGCGACTAGAACTATCATAACGTGTACAAGAGATTCACCGTGGAACATTTTTTTATTCAACCACAATTACTTTTGTCTCACTCTGAGGCGCTTAGCCTAAATCCGAAGAAGTGTTTAGGTCCCCAGTAACCCTGCGACTGAGTGAATTTAGGGTTCAAGAGAATAGATGAAGAGAAGTCCAAGCAATTAGGTCCGATTCGAGAAAGGCTGGTAGTAGGAGAAAGATAAGCGACGCAGAAATCACTGAGGGAGAACAAGTACTTCTCCAACTCGTTCCAGCACCTCTCACTCCACAATTATTTTAATTTTACAGAAAAAGTGAGCCAAGTCTTCCCAACAGCTTGCTTTTTCATGGTACATCATGCTAAAGAAATAAAGGACGGTAGAAGTCACCCCACTAGTCAAAAGCTGTCAGAACGCTCTGGATGGAAGCCTTGATCATATGTGAGTATTTGCGAACTTTCAGCGATAATGATTTACTGGTACGCCAGACATTCAAGGATGCTTCTGAACGTCATTGAAGACGTAGTATTCTCGGTCGAACTGACGCAACTCCTATCTGCTATTCATCCTATTGTGATGTGTGAATGCCACACCTGCGTATGATTCTATACCCACTTACCGTAATCCTCCCGCACTTGAAATCGATAGGCGGCAATTTAAAGAAGAGCTGATGAAGTGTTTGTCATGCACAGGTTTACGGACTAGTTACTGATCTACCAAGAGGACTACGGTAGCTGGGAATACTGAGATTAAACAATAAATTGTTGCTTTTTTTCCAGTGCTCAACCGCTTTTCCTTCAATAATGGCTAAATTTGTAGAAAAGTCATTATTCAAACTATCAGTTGACCATCATGAATTTCAGAAAACGCAAACTCAGCTTGTTAGATTTGATAAAAACTTATTATGAACCACTACACCACTAGTAGTACCTCGAAAGTGAAAAAAGCGGGTCTTACCCAAGTAACACTGATTATTTAGTTATATGCATAAGATATTAAAATCAAAATGTAGGGAGAACCAATTACCTTAAGTTGATCACTCATTTATTACTCATTCATCTATTCACCCACTTATTTATTTATGCCTTATTTACTTTACTTTACTTTACTTGTTTATTGGATGTGTTTTTTCGCTGATCACTCAAAATATGAAAATAAAGGGTAAGATTGAAGTATGATTCCCATCATAAAATCAATCCGGATCAATTATCGATCGTATCATTTGTTTCGTATCTAGTCCTACCGTAAGAATGGCTACTCAGGGATGTTTAAAAAACACAGTAGCTCAAACTTTTTTGCATCTAGTTGGCCTTCTCAATTTCAACTTTTTTTCTAGAATTCCATTTACATTCACATTTTACTTACTACCTTTCTTAGTTCCGCCACAAACCTATTTAAACCTCCTTCCCCACCAAACTCTGAAATCTTGCACTTCTACTTGACTTCTCCAATGAATACTTATGGAGCTTGACAATGGACAGCTAATATCTTCAGAAGCGTTATGGCCTAGCCAGAAGGTGAAAATTCCAAGAGGAATATCGATTTGCTAATTCTCTAAACCGCTTATTTGCCTACAGCCTCTCTGATCACTCACTTTGCCTGAGCCATTCGATTTAGTTGAATCGCATGTATAGACGAATCGATCAATGGTGACGCCATCGTCGTGCTCGTCGTTGTCGTCGTCGTTGGCTCGTCACTGAAATGAAAGGAGGGAATTGGAATTCAAGAAAATATCGATCGGCACACAGTTTGTTTACGGTAAATAGACAAAGCAAAACTCAAGCAGTGAAGGACTATTACAATAAAGCAAATCATTTGGGCAAAATATAGATGAACACACACACTATCAATTTATCTGGATCATCTAGGAATATTTGGAATGGTAATACTATGTCAGCTTCACGCAATTATCGCAAGCTGACATAGTATTACCATTCCAAATATTACCAGATGATTTAGATAAATTGATAGTGTACGAATTTAAATTTTCACAAAATTGAAAATCTGGATTCTTCCAACAAATCAACGACACGGCCCGATCATAAGGCCTATTAGAACAGAACAATCAGTAATTCCTTTCGAAAAATCTTTTTAAAAATTATGTTCGTAGGATTTTCAAGAAGGAGCCAGAGCTGCTTTCTTAATTACGGAGCTGAGATTGCTTAAATCTGATCTGTGAATAACCAACAACATCCTTCAACTATTCTTCAGCAGCAGAAACATACTTGGGATGGTTAGAACAACTAAATATTTATCAGTTTTATCGGGAAAGGTATCCCTTGTCACTGAGTCATCTTCAGCAGATAGCTGTAAAAGGTGTCATATCACATTGGACAAGCAGTTAGCAGGCATATAAGGAACAAAAAAAAAGAAATTTTCCAGCCTACTATACCCCACTTTGAACATGGAATCGCTAAGAAAAGAATAGCTTCTAGAAAATGACTGCATGGAAAAGGAAAGCAGAAGTTCTGACGAAATTGACAGCATGGAAGTGTCGATGACGAAGAATAATCAAGTGGCCAGGTGTGAGCAATGACGAATAACACTCATGAGAGTCTCTTAACAACAAAAAGCCCATATAACAACATCAAGCAAACTAAATATCAAATACACCTAGCTTGAAAGCAAAGATAGACCGAACTAAATTTTAGGATTGAGATGAAGCTTTCGCATTCTACACCTATAATCCACGCTATAATGACTTAATAGTCCAGATAAGAAATGTTGAAAAATTCTTCATGCAAAGCACTGGTACCAGTTGGAAACTCCACGATCTTCAGTGAGGAAGTAAGTGAATTAAGTAAGAAGTAAGTAAAGAACTGAAAATCGTCTGAGAAAAGGGAGAAATGTCCGTAAGATAATGGTTACGACTTAATCAGGGACGTCGACAACATGGAAATAGCACCACAGATGGGCTACCATACGAATGGCGATGAGAACCCGGAAATACGTCTAGGCCAAGTGAGCTTTCCATTACTTCGGTATGTTGATTGGTACCGAACTCGTCTTGGAATATATTAGTAAAAGCACTGGCTTATACGTCAGTTGGTTCTCCTAGGTCACTGTCTAATATGCAACCAAACCACTACGATTCTGAATGGTGGATTGGTAAATGGAGTACATCCCCAAATCTTTCCTTTATTTTTTCCAGTTGATTTGCCAAACCTGGCCAAAAACGAATGTGTCGAGTTAAACGTCTACCGTCTCCTACGCTATCCTGCTAAATATCACAGAAGCTATCTGAGGTAAACGCGACAAACTCAGAAATGTTATTACTTAACGGCTCCAGGGGTTTATAGGCTGCAACTGTAAGATAGAAATACTTGGTTTTTTCAAATTACGTATTAAAATCAATTTTACCTCAGATTTCTATCGATGGTCAGCCGTAATAGGATGAAACCTCTAGGAAAAAATCATCAGAGCATTTTTAGAACAGTTGTTAATACTAAACACTGCATCTACTCTTACTGACACCTTTTCCGTCTCGAAATGCTTCAGAGATTTGGAGGCCACTCTTCTTAATACTACAGTACTTCCATTTGGGTTGAGATTAGTTAAGAAATCAGAGATAATTCATTCGCATTCCAGTTAATTTCTTAAAATATTTGTTTTTCTTCTAGAAATTTTCAGATATTGAAACAAAAATACTCCAAAATTTCTACGATATTTTACATAAAAATAATAAAATTTTGATAGAAAAATCAATAAGAAGTAGGTCTCGGGACGAAAATGTTTCCAATCTTGAAATTCGCCTTCAAATTGTTGATTAG
This sequence comes from Haemonchus contortus, assembly GCA_000469685.2. Lineage (NCBI taxonomy): Eukaryota > Metazoa > Nematoda > Chromadorea > Rhabditida > Trichostrongylidae > Haemonchus > Haemonchus contortus. The sequence goes on from LS997563.1 coordinate 45,397,326, forward strand.
ACAATTGGTCCCGGGTAGCAAGACAAAAAGGAAGGAATGAGACGAAAAAAAGTTATTGGGATCCCATTTGTGTACGCGTCATGAGGCTGAATGCTTTTCTCCTATTTGATTTACAAAAAGTTAGATTCACCAAAAGTTAGGCCCCTCGTTGTCCTTGAAAGTCAGGCAACGAACACCCGCTTCGGCTACAGTAGGCGGGCAATCATCATGTTTAAGCGCCAACAAATTCAACGCCAACGCTTCGATAAGGAGACCAGTTAGTGCTGAATACTAAACAGTCAACGTGTAGCACAGGAAACTTCCAAAAAGGCTTGGCATTGGTCAGAAATATCGATTGAAATTGATTCTGAATGAGAAATCAGTAGCGATGAATGTAACAGGATGCACTATGTGTGGGAGAACCAAAGGAGATGTTAATGAGAAGGGAGGCAACCCGTCGACGACGTTGTCGACGACGGTTTTATGGGCGTCCTCTCTGAGTGTGAGACTCCCACACACATACATGTGGCCGGCCGCTCGTCCGCCGGCACCATATAAGGCCCAAACAGAATGAGTGATGAATGAGAGCATTAGGCAAAAGTGACAAGACGACTCTCCTATGGAAGTACAGGTGCAACTCATCAAACAGTTGGAGAGGTTGTGAGTTCGCCCGACCACCCCCACCCCTTCTTCTCCCCTGCCATTTCTGAGGGAGACAATTCGTATTTCAAAAAATAAATTATTTATCTAAAATACTAAGTTTGTTAGTTTTTTGGATTTAGTACGGCCTTCACGGAAGCCAGCTTCTCTCCTGAAGGATACTGTACAGGTGATGACTGTTCTATAGATTTATGAAGGAAATTTCGAACGAAAGATTTACTGTTTTGAAATTACACACGAAATTTCCGTAAATCATCCTTTATCGTCAAAAAATACTATCTATCACTAATAAATTTGTACCCAAGCGTCAGTCCCAGCACTGATTTGCCCAGTTATGCGTAGATGTTCCAAATAAGTCAGCGATTCTGGGCAGAACTCTTGTGTGTGGCTTATTCCTGTGAAGACAATCACAATAGTTTCCACCAGGAGCTGTACCCACAAGCAAATTGCCATGTCTGTAGTATGGCGACACCTCAGAATGCCATTTTCAATCTTCAATGAGAGTTACCATAATGAGTTTGTCAGCTTATAAGTCGTGCTTGGATCACAGCCCATAGAAAGCAAGTTGCTGATTACGGTAGCTAAGCGCTTCTGCAAAAAATCTATAGCCAACAGCAGTTTCCTTGCCATGATTCATAGTTTCTGTAATAAATCTCCGAAAATGATGGAATATGGGACCCAAAAAGTGATTTTTCAAAGCAAACAGTGAAATTAATAACGTTTTTTCTCAAAAGGGAGGCCGCCCATATTGGGGCCCATAGCCATTTCGCTGCTTCGGATCAAAGAGGCGTTTTGTTCTCTGGGAGTCTGGGAGGGGATGAACTCGACAATTGTGTGGGCACTACTCAGAAAGAGAGTTCCAACTTAAAAGGATGGGCGGTGTAAGCTATGCGACAAACGATTTGTTAAACTTCGCCGACTACCGTAATCTCTTGAGGCGGCTATTCCACTTGCAAAATGAATACAAATATCAATACACAACGGAGGCGACGACCTTTCACAGACAATGGAAAATGTTTTGCAATGAGAGGAAAAATCGATTTTAATACTGAGCGACGAGAGAAAAGAATGCCTCTGAGCCCTCTTATTGCTTTTAAACGGAGGCATTTACAAGACGAGATCGAAAAGGTGATTACAGCCGTCTCCGATCCATCAGCCATCAGAGCTCGGAGTACTAAACTGACTAATCTAGGAAGTATTAGCTTTGGAAAAGCTATAGGATAGAGCTCTGTTAATAACTACATGAAGAAGAATCCAAAAGGATCTAATGTGGATATCCCAAGAACTACCCAGCAATGGGAGGTTGAGCTTTGCCCTAGTCTGCGCTATTCTGGTGTGGCCAGACTTTGAACGGAAGTAAAAATTCCTCCTTTTCCTCATTCCTTGTTCCAATGTAGTTATCCTCACATCTATTTGACTCTTCTAGTTGAAGCCCTAGTACGGGTGGATAGGAATTCGTTCGCCTACCCAAAACTTGTATTCAATGCTTTTAGACCATTCATTTAGAATTGAAGTAGCCTTCTGAATTCGCATGTGAACTACACAATGAGTCGCGGTGGCCAGCCCATGGGTAAGCCAAAAGTTTTATCCTCCTAGACGAGTGTATACCAGTCAAACCAAGCCCTGAGGGGAGAGCAGTTGGCCTGAGCGGGTAACTTTGAATCGAGCCTGGGCCACGCATGTGTGGTAGTGCACCACTTGCCACTCCACCGCTTACGTCCCTGATGGGATATATGACATGAATAAAGAGATTACCCTAAATATAATATGTACTTCTACTCTGTGGAAGTGTGATGGGCCCAAGTAGTGGCGCCCTCGAGTAAAGTATTTCTCACTTGTACGATTGACAAATTATTCTACCAGTAGTGGAATTTCCAGTATTCGGTTTTGGGGTCCCACGAGCTCCTGCTAACCTCCGATCCTCTAGTTTTTCATCTCTTGAGTATCTTAAGCTGTTCGAAGACTTATATAACCGTAAGTGGTATCATATATGGCTGATCTATAATGTAGACGGTTTCAGACTTCTACAAACAAAACTTATTATATTACAACTTATTATCAACTGAGAAATCATGAGCAGTAGAGGTCAACTTTCTAAGTGAAGAAATGCCACTGATTGGTACTAGTGGCTCCATCTACTCCCTCTTCAATTGCAAGACATTAACTGATAGTTTAATTGATGAGACTCGTGGCGGCAAGTGTTGATTGCTCAGAGTGTCGTAAAGATCGCCATCGCTGCCGATTAATTACTCAAATTAATTCACCGATGTCACCAAGTCCACAGGGGAGTGTACGAACTATTCGGGTAATTGGTATGAGGGTAGTACCTACGTAGAGTAAGTATGGCGAAAAGCCTCCAACAACCTGCTCGTAGGCAACTTAGGCATCATCCCCTGTTTCACACTCTTCTCCCTTCACTCTCGTTATGGTCTCTCATAGGCATGACTTTGCAATATAAAATTCAGATAGGGATTTGATTTTAAGCCTCGAATCGAGAGAGAAGCAACTCCTGGTTCCTAAGCTGTAAGATGGAGATTTCTAGTTATAACTGCAGAAAAACGCCGAGATTCATTGGCAGTCAAACTTGAACACTATTCCAAGAAAGAGAGTTTTACTGAACGGGGAAGTTTACTTACAGTAACCAGACCAAAACCAATCCAGAAATTACTCGTTGCAGATGGTGAAAGAGGTTACTGCTGTTGATCAGAGTCTGTACTGTTTGTACGGCCTGCAGGTGGGCAGCTGCCAGATAGGCTAAATGGTGCTAGACCTGATCGGGTCAAGAAAAACGCAGAAAATCGGATTGTCATGATAGCCTCTACAAAAGGCAATTGACTAACCGTCCTACTGGCCTCAAAGAAAAATGCCGTTGAATGTTCATATGTATGGAGAACAAACTGGGAAGGAAAAGAGCTGGAGGAGCAAGAAGGATATGTACATATTAGCGAGGGAAAGAAATCCCAATCTCGCAATTTTAGGAGCCTGAAATTGATTTGGACAGTCGATACCTATGACACACTTTAATCTTTCATTACCAGTAACATGGTTCTATAAAGGGAAAGACTTGATATTCCCCTACTATTCCACTTTCCTATAATCCTATTTTGATTACTAACGGATTCTGTAGTTGTTACTATGGAGGGGAGCAATGACTGAAAAGCATTTGCCAGGAAAAGATTCTTAGTAGAATTTATAAATGATGGATGAAAGCAAAAACAATCTGCAGCATAGATAAAGGTTTTTTACTTTTTACAAAGAGGTCGATCGAAAACTTCCGTTTATACTGTACTCTGATGGATCTTTAGGAGATTGTCTAAGCGTGCTTCAAAAAATAGATAGTATTTCACTAGCACAGGGCTGATACCGAGGAAAGGCTCGATGCCAGAGGTTTTGAATTGGGAGGAGGCTACGATACACTGGGGAAAGGAAAGAAGAAAAACGAGAAGAAAGAAGGGAGCGGGACAGGATGCGGCGAGTCGCATCGCTGCTCGTCTTTCCCATGTTTAGCGAGAAGGCGCCATTTGGACATTGAATAGTGATGGATTTATGATTTGTATAGGGGGTGTGAACGACCGACGGCAGGCGACGACCAGATGAGAAACCCCCTTCTGGACAGACAATGGAGAGCATGATCACAATGGGGCGAGATGGGTAGTCGAGAAAACGGGAACTTCGAGATCAGGGGTAGAAAAGTATGTATTAGAGTAAATTGAGAGGTCATCAGGTTCACCTTGCCAAGTTTCTAGAATGGCTAAGGTTCTTGGCTACGATGAAGTGGTACAAAGCCTGAAAAATATCTTTTTTTCAATGTAGATCCAGAAAATTCATAAAAAATGGCGTTTTTTTTTACTCTATCAAAGCAAAAGGCACTGCATTATCCTGAAAAAAGAAGCGAAGTCGGGTTATTGACGGTTTCTGAAGCGATTCAAAAGTATCGTTAAAAGAGGCTGAGTCATCAAGTTCCCATTGGTATTCGTGAGAGTGCTGAAGCGCTACTGATTCTACTGATCGAAGAATACGGTGGCGAGTTCTCGTTATTCAACGATTTCTCGAATGCTGTGAGATGGAAGTTCGGACAATCGCTTAAGAGACCTTTCTAAGTTCAGGCAAAGCGAGGGTTCCGAGGGGAAGCTGGAAAGTTAGCCTTTTTGGGTAGCAGGCTGTTGACAGCGTGTACCCTACCACGGGAAAGTGTGGCTGGGACTATTTCACAAGCGCAATGAGTCCCTATTGAGTTCCTACACGCGATTCTACCCCGGAAAACCATGTTTCTCATTCCTTTTGGGTACCATGTACCTGCGCTGTTTAGTACTACCTGGTAATTGGAAATTTCTCCAGAAATGTGAGCAGAAGGATCTATGTGATGCGAAGGAACTCGGTAAAAACCAAAAAAGGATTGCTAAGACTGGGCATCTTCTGTCTACGATCAAAAATTCCAGTGGAATTCATTTTGAAAATGTTCATTGGGGCGTGGCGTCAAGGACGGCGCTGCGGGGTTGGCGGTGAACTGACCGATGAGAGCGGCGGCTTTTATCTTACCAAATCGAACTGCCGAGATAACTCGTCCCACGTCGCAAATATATCATATTCGTTGAAATTGCCTCCATCTGTTCACCACCAACAACATCTAAATAGATTCGTGCCGCTCCGCCAAGTGGGGTTAAACAAGACGTGCTAAAGTCAAAAGATCCAAGCACAATTTTTTGCGAGATTTTTTTTGAGTTTTGAGAAAAAAATCTTTTAGAGAAAGTATAGAAAATGGAAGGAGGTTGTAAGAGGGTTGAGCGTCGGTGAATGGTTTCAGAATCCACGAAAGTTCACTTTACCTCAAGAAGGACTACAAGTAGGTGAGGTTGAATGCCACTACGTTGCTTACAAGAACGCTGCGAATGGTTTCAGAATCCACGAAAGTTCACTTGACCTCAAGAGGGACTACAAGTAGGTGAGGTTGAATGCCACTACGTTGCTTACAAGAACGCTGCGAATGGTTTCAGAATCCACGAAAGTTCACTTGACCTCAAGAGGGACTACAAGTAGGTGAGGTTGAATGCCACTACGTTGCTTACAAGAACGCTGCGAATGGTTTCAGAATCCACGAAAGTTCACTTGACCTCAAGAGGGACTACAAGTAGGTGAGGTTGAATGCCACTACGTTGTTTACAAGAACGCTGACCACACAATTCCAAGCTTCAATAGGTATGGATCAGGAGGATATGGCACGAAATTTTGAAGAAAATAATCCACTGACAGTCAGAGAGAAGGGTAAAACCACTGACAGCTTTGGCATTCTGCCAAACCTTTGGCAGATTATTGTCTTCAAATACAGTGATTCACTGATAAACCTCAGAGTAGGCGACAAACGAAGTAAATTGTCGAATTGAGGAAGAACGAATTACTTTTGCCCATCAAATTAAGCTGTAATACAGGGTGTCCCAAAACTATTTGCGCCGATTTATAGCATTATATTTGAAGTTTCTCAACTGCGAAAGACGATGGAATTTCTATGCACGCTAGCTAACACTATGTGCTACAACATGCTAGAGTCGCATTTCAAAATATCCCCCGTGAGCACGAATAGAAGTCAAAGTTTGCTTCCGACTTGATCGCATGTGGCACGCAGGTATCCTTCTTCACTTCTTCCCAGCCGTCCTCCAGCTTTTGCATTCTATGACTCCAAACTGGGACTGCAAACTCGACAGGTCCTCTTCTAATCAGGGACCACTCGTGGGATTCAAGTGAGTCAAGTTCTGGAAAATAGGATGACCATTCCTCTTCACCAATGAAGTCGGGCAGCTGTCGTCGGCACCACTCGCGGGCAAGCTTGGCTCTGTAGGCTAAAGTAGCGTCCTGCTGGAAGGACTACGAGATGTTTTAGAAAAAGTAGTCTGATCAGTGCTTCAGTACTTCCATCAGTACGCTATTTGAGTACTGGTCTTGGTCAATTTTCACGCCTGCACCGAAGGAACCACGAGCGGCTTACCCTTGCCAGTGATTTCCTCGGAAAACATCATTTTACTGTTCTGATAGCAACCTTTTTGTGAGATATTACACGCTGGATGTTTCTTTCCGGAACGCGAACGTTTTGGTTGTTGAGGGATGGTTTTATCGTAAAAAATTTTTTGATCAGAGAAAACGACGAAGTCTTGCGTGTCATCACTCAAGTGGGTCTGCGACTTTCTGCATTTTTTAGCCCTGCAGAATCTATTGAGATCGGGATTGGAGCAAACGATAGGAATGGTAGTGAGGCTTCTGCATAACATTCTTCCATCACGATAACTCCTGTAAGCCGTGCCCGTTGACTTCCTTTTGATAGGTCACCCGGGATCCCGACCGATTGGCATACGGACCATTTTAATAGTCCTATCTTCAGAAACATTCTACCTTTCTACCTTTCCTGGTTTGTCTCTGATTCAATCTTCTTTTCTATATCGTTTAATAGCCTCCTGTACGGTTATTAGAAAAATCCCAAAGAATTTCATAACGCCCTTCCACTTCTCGCGCGTCAATTATTGCAAGTGGCATTGAATGAGCCTCCTCCATCTGAAAGATATTGGGAGTTCCACATCAGCAACCATGCATATTGCAAGGAAACCTTCTTATGCAAGTAATTAATAACAGGTAATGTGAATTTGATAGATTACTTCTACCTTAAAAATTAGTGAACTTTGGCGCAAATAATTTTGGGACACCCTGTATAACCCACCGTGCCCAGTAGCTTTGTTTCAATGATAATGTCTTTTGACTCATAACTGAAAACTAACCTTTCCCCTATCCAATTTTTTATAGAGGAATGGTTTCAGGAATCTCCTACCGGTAAGTGGAAATTTTCGGCAGATTTAGAATTGTTCCAGCAGGGCCTTTAAAGCTCAGTGAACTAACAATCTTGAAGACAGTTTCCCCTATTCCTCCTAGGATAAAAAAAATCGAGAAAACCTTAGCACGAACTTTGAGGTGGAGCCCCAAAGGGGTAAAATAAAAGGATAAAGTTTTTGGCGTTCCGGCGTCTGAGGGATGCGCCCCCGCACTCGACTTCCATTCAGAATCGTAGCGGCGTAATGAGTGCGTATGTGGCCTATACAATGAGTTGCGGTGGCCAGCCGATGTACAAGTCAGTGCTTTCATCCTCCCAGACGAGACTGGTACCAATTAAACGACCCGGGAGGGGTGGAAGGCTTGGTTGACCTAAGCGGGTATCGATCCGTGATATAAACCCCTGATCGTACGTGTGAATAGTGCGCTCCTTGCCACTACACCACCCCGCCCCGAACGCCTATCTGAATCTCCTCACTATTACCTCCTAAAGGGGTAATAATGCTAAATTTGATAATGACTTTCCAACGCATTGAAATTCAGAGATGATCAGTCGTGGAACGGAGGAACAGGCTTTCTGTAGACAATTGTTCCGCTATTGAAGCCGCTAAAAAGTCCATGACTTCTTCAGACTATTTACTACCGTCAACCTACCAGAAAGAAGTCGAAGTGGGAGAATACAGTAATGGGAGAGCTTTTATGCATTCCTAGTAGAAACTGTTTGAACTTTCGGTTCCAAAATGTGAATGAAATCCCCACGGTGCCGCTAACAATGAATTCTCCGACGATACCGTCAATTGACGTAGACAAGCCAAATTCATTCTTCCTAGCCCACTAAAAGAGTTTGATTGCAATCTGAGAAACAACAAGTAGATGTAATTTTAAAAAATATAGAAGTAGTAGGGCGGAGGTGGTGTAGTGGCAAGTGGTGCACTATATCGCACGCACGGTCAGGGGTTCGAATCCTGGATCGATGCCCGCCTAGGCCAACCAAGCCTTCCATCCCTCCGGGGTCGGTGTATTGGTACCAGACTCGTCTGGGAGGATAAAAGCACAGACTTGTACATCGGCTGGCCACCGCAAGTCATCGTATAGGCCACATACGCACTAATTGCGCCACTGCGATTCTGAATCGAAGTCGAGTGCGGGGGCGCATCCCTCAGACGGGATTGATTAACGCCGAAAACTTTATCCTTTTATCCTTTTATAGAAGTAGTAATCAAGGTGAACATAAGTAGGATCGTTTCCAAGCATACATATGATTCGAGGTAGCGGTCAAGGGGGCTAGAGGCCCTTCCGAATACAAAAAAATGCTGTACATGCTAAAGGTCATCTGAAGGATCTCCTTGACTACAAGCTTGATCTTGATCTAGTCTCTTTAAGAGCAGTTGCAAGAAAAGGGTATTAATGTAATTACAAGACGGCAATGAAATGGGGTTAAAGAATAATGGTGACTAATTTAGAGATGGGTGACTCCAATTCAGAATGCACCAGCTATTCTGCTTCCTTTCAGTCTCGCACTAATTTCAGAACGCTTAACAAAAAGAATTGGTCAACAAAGCAACTCGGTGAAGTCGGCCGTGGCCCAAGTTGAGTTTTCGATCCTTCCCGTACTACCTGTAATACGGGTCATGCAAGGTTTGATTGTTTGGGATGGAATCCGAGCCGACATTCGCTCCTCAACCATGTATGATAGCAGCGCTCTGGCTATCCTCACCCAAGTTTCGTAGAACATTCAAATATTACAACAACTTCTGATAATCAGGTATCACCTGTATCGCCTGCGGTTCCCTTGATCTTCGATTCGTCGAGCAGAGGCAAGCAACGGTTCCGTTTGCTTCTGTCGAGAGTCAGAATAGTGCAGATAGCCCTCGGTCGAAGGGTTCGAAGACTACTATTCCTTTGGTTTAGAGCTTTCGTAAAAAAGTCTGACCATCGCATTGGCTCTGTTCGCTTGAAGTCCCTAGGGATCCATTCAGTGACCGCCCTGGTCCAACCGCCACCACGATATCGAATGAGGTAGCTAGCCCACCTGATCTTCGATTCCTTGGCCTAAGCAACGGCATCCCTGATCTTCGTTCGCTGACGAAGCTCAAAATTCCGGATTCTATTGTACGTTTCTCTGGAAAAATTCAGAGCATCGTCCTTTTCAAAGGGTGTTGAGCGACGTTACATAATGTGTTCATCCTGCTTTCATAAATTTCGAGTCTCTGAGGTGTACGTCAAAGCAGGAAGAACGGCAATATCAAAAAGGTGAACGTCCTCCCCGACCTAGATACCCGTAATCATGTAATGCTGGTCCTTATGGTTTCATCGACATTCAGTAGTTGATTTTAACACTTCGTTACTGCTCTGACACGTCTTTTTTATGAGAGGGCAAGCACTGGGTGATACTGTTGGCAAGATGTTTTCAAAAACGATGGGCGGATCAACGTATGTCAATGAATTTTCAAATAAAACAACCTCGCTCTCTGTTGATGGTCTACAGATAACACACAGGCGTCGTAGTCACTCTACGATTAGAAAGGACCGGGCTTACATTTGAAACTCTTTCCACCCTGTTTCCTTTGCAACTTCACAGCTTCAGTTGTTGAGTACCAAGACGTCTTGACCTTCCTGGACGATATTAGCTGCCTCGATGACACTTCCACGATTCAACACGGTTTACAGAAAAGGCTAATGGGATCATGTCTACACTCTAGAAAACGTATGAGGTTCTATTCCTTTGGAAAGTAGCTCTGTTGGAAACAACATGAGCGGTGGCATAGAAGTGATACTCCTCTCAACAGGCTGCGCAATTGCTGAGGATCAGTCGAAATCACAAGCCAGGTCATTGTCAGTTAAGCAAGTATCAGTAAAGAAATAACTATCACTAAAAGAATTGAAAGGTGAAAGGCTCATTAGAAAAACATCGAATTACATGAAGGGTTGTATGAACCAGTGGGAGAGCTAAGAGTGGTAACTTTGGAGGGCCGAGGAGGTTATTATTTTATGCTTCTTTTGTGAACGTGAACCCTCAGATCTATCTTGACAAGTTGTTGCTCACATCGATCTTACAAAACGATTCGTTCTACTGAAGGTGATTAGCAAAAGTAGCACCTTAGCGATCACAAGAAAGAGAATAATGAGAAAGTATGACATAAATGGCCCCTTTTCTGGGATGCGCCCGCATTTTATACCCATTCAGAATCACAGAGATGTTTTGAATGGGCCATGGGAACCAAAAACACGGAAACTATTTTTAGCGACAGTTTAGAGCCCTGGACGTCCACTCACACATAGGCACCAGCAAGACGTTTCAGGAAAAATACTTTGAACCAGCTGCGTCTTTTTCCTTTCATTCTACACCTTTCTTGCTGTTCTTGAAGTGTTCCCGAGCAAAGTGCATTAAATGAACAAATAAAATAATAAATCCTCAATCACTAAGAGGAACAAAAAAATGAAAAAGTCTAAAAATGAGGCTCCAAAATGAAGAATAGGATTAAAATGCGCGATCGCGAAACATTTTGTTAAAATATAAGTTTTACCTTGGAGGTAATGACGACGATGGCATTTACCGACGTTGTGCTGACAGAACCGAACCGACAGCGGTGTCTCCCCGGACGACTATGTTTTGGTAAAGACTCACACCACGACTGTCATCGATACACTTCATCTTTACACACTTTAGCCGGTGACGATGAAGTTGACTGCCTTCTGATGACCGCAGCATCAGTACTTCCAATGCACTCGGAACGCTCTAAATGGATAATGGTAATGGTAATAATATGGACAAATGAAAAATGAATTCACTGAGAATTTCCTTGTTGGATACAATAATGCTAATTCGAAGAAAGAAAAAGATAAAATGATGAGAGGGATTAGGAAGATCTCAGTGCCGAACAGATATGCTCACTTCTTGAGTTTCAGTCAAAATCGTGGTTCGATTGCATGTTCCAACCCCGTTTGTCCTCGATGTTCGCCAGTGTTCTTACCTTCCTAGAAACTGTGAACGACTTTCTTACTCCTGAGGGTGGAAGGCTTGGTTGATAAGGGTCGGCAGTTGACTCTGGGCCATCCGATCCTTGGTCCCTCTACATTATCCAGTACACCCCTTTCTCGAACATAAGCAACAATACTCTTACAACAAAAGACTCTCGTCGTCGGATCTGTAGATGCAATTTTCTTCAAGTTTCCTACGATCATAGGTCAAAAATTTTGAAACTCATCAGGATCAATGTTAGAAATATAAAAACTTCGGCAGAAGCAGTGTAAACTTTAGATAGAACTTAAAAGATAGATAAAAAGCCTTACCAGGTATTCGTGGGCTGCCACCTAGTTGATGCATGGAGGTGAAATCATTTCTTGACCAAGTTGGTCGGAGTAATCTCTATGAGCGAAGGTGGATGGGGAAGTGCACAGCCCAGACACGCCACTACATCGATGATCATGGTACTCGAAGATCAAATACCAAACCGATACCTACCTATGCGTGAGTGATAGTAAGAATCTGTGGTACTGATGATTAGTGGTTACTGATGGTTAGTTATACCATTTGCTACTACACACTTCCGCCCTAATACAATGGTAAAAGTAAAGGATAATGTCTTTGAGCGTTGACAACTCCGTCTGAGGGATGCGCCCCGCAATTAGACTTTCAATTGAAACCATTCTTTGAATCATTACTGTAAATACGGGCAAAATGAGATTGGCAACGGTTTGTTAGACTATTGATTTGTTTTTATGGAATCCGTGTACATCCTTTTCTATCAAGCTCGCAAGCATGAGTTCATGGTAGGACCTAATCATACTCAATGTTCAATGGCTGTACAACCACAAAATCGTAGAGCTCCAACTAACTGCGCAGTCGTTAGTGTGGCGCATCTCCAAAAGAAGATTCAGTACTGAACCACTTTTCTCACTACAATTCAGAAAAACTACTCCAACAAACAATTTGTTAACTTCTAGTACATTCAACGGTCTTCTGCCCTTTAGTTCCGTCTTGATGTTGCGTCAGAGGGAAAGTCAGAGATTTCGATTTCTTTCGACTCGAACATTCCGACTCGAAATAATGTGTGAAACAAGGCTACAAACTGTGTCCTGACCTAATCCGATTTCTGCTTGGAAGCTTCGTAACCTATGATATTATAACTGTAACTGATAGTCATGAACTTCAATTTTTCAAATGCTAATAGGGTGAAAATGTAGTTGGAGGGTGCCAGCGCCCTTTTGTGCTCTGCGTCTCTGACACCGGCGGCAGAGTGCATTAGCGATCGCAGAAATGGATTCCTCCCCTTCTAAAGTTTAAGGGAGAAGCTCTGGGGTGGGAGAGATGATTATTTCGTGTAAAAAGCTGGGATGGGGAAAGAATTGAACATCCAATTGGTTCACCCACCCTTCCTTCCCTAACTAGGAGTCCTTCCCTAACTTTTAAAAGGGGAGGAGCTCCGGGATGGGTGAGATGTTAGATAGTGTAAGAACTGACTAGACGCAGAGCACGAAAGGGCGCTGGCACCCCCCAACTACATTTTCACCGCCAATAGAAATGGCAATAGGTATCGGCTCACATTATTTCTTTGATCCATTTATTTGCAACATGAGCTGTCCCATGTGGAGGGTTAAGTAAACGATCACTATCAGCTCGTAGTACTTTACCGATGATCTATAGTGCACAAGGAGTACAATCGTTTGCCCGTTCGCTTGGTTACCGAGGATGATCGAAGGGTAAGACGGTAAGACTCCTTTTGCATTTAATGCCAGTAGATCGTAATCTGCTCACGGAATCAGCGGCTGCTACTCTTCCGATAACAATTTGTAGCTACAAAGTCTGTAATGCATAAAGGCATGATCTCCAAACAGCTCCCTATTTACACCCTATATTCTACACCCTATATATATTCATTCTGAAACTCATTGTAATTATGAACAGAAGGCTATTCGGTGCACTCCGGCGAGTCCGACCACCACTCACTTATGAAAATTTGCTCTCTGAGCTCTTGTAAAACTGTTGGTGGAGTGTTTGACCTGTTTTACTCTTCCTCACGAAATGTAACTGTAGCCACTTGCGTTCTACAAAACTTTCTAACCTTCATTCTGAAAGTCATTGTAATTATGTAATTATCACATAAAAGTGCAGAATATGAATTCGAATGTTTTATTCATGTACAAGGTTGATACATGCATCAGTTCAACATTCATGGCATTCATAAGGAGGAGGTGTCGTCTCGTCGTTACATATATCGTCAGCGCTTCAGGTGGAAATGACACTTGGATGCGGAGATATTATCTGGAAAAACGCTCGAAGAAAATGTACGAAAACAGAACGAACTCACGGCTAGGGGCCATCGAAAGTAGGATCTATTTGGAAGAACTCGAGAATGTGTTTCACGAACTTGACGAAGCAGTTAACTTGGATGAAAATAGGGAAGATGGAAGCTCAAAGATCGCCAGTTGAGCTCAAAGATGCAGTTAAAGGGCTCAGAGACAGAGTAGAAGGCTCAGAAGTAGAAATGAGTACCTCAGAGATATGACTGTGCTGTATTCAAACTCAGAAATGAGCCTACCTAGGTCATGGATGATCTGCAGGCCTCAGAAAGACGATTTGCAAATAAAGAATAACAAGAAGAAAACAGAAGAAAATCTCGATATAGGTAATATTGGGTTGTATCATTCGCAGGCTTCACCAAGCGTAAATTTACTCCCGGTGAGGACAGATTACCTCCACCGTGGAATCAATTCACGACCGGGTAGGCCTAGATGGTAATGTTGAGGGAAGAAGTAGACATGGCGAAGTGGGGAACGGCATTAGCCCAGCTGAATGTGTCTCTAGTCATATACTCAATCCGTATGACTAAGATCGACATCCAGGTGGGCATGAAGCCGTGGAAGGAGCGGAAGAATGAATGGCTCTAGACGTGTCGGGACCGTGGACAGCAAGGAAACTGTGATATGCACTGTGTTGCCAAATCACGAGCTCTTGCAATCGCCGGTCTTCCAGCGAACACTGAGCTTTTCAGAAGACGACAGTGGATAGTGAATAGAAGTCGATAGACGATGGTTGAGGTCGATCCGAGCCAGGCGTACCTAGAGCTCTGGATGAGTGAATACCCGGTGAAGTCCAGATGGCTTCACCTTGGCATCACCCACCCAAAGATGCTAAGTAAATGGAATGGTTGTCGCTGCTAGATGAGACGAGACGATCTGTTGCTGAATTGTGCTGATTTCTGGTCAGAGCACTCCTTATATATGCGGTCAAATAGCCTGTAGCACTCTGAGATGGGCGTGTACCAGAATGAGGTCAACTTATGAGTGCCTTTGGCCAGCGGTAGAGCTATTGACTAGTCATTATACTGGTAATTAAGACTCAAATGATCCTTAGGCCACCTCTTACAGTGCTAAGGTCATGTGATTATGCCATCAGGGGATACTTCACGCACCATACCAGCAATCAATCGCCAACTTACCAGAAGTTGTAGATACCATACATTACTAGTGATCGGTACAATGGAAAGATTCTATGATTACTGTTATATAATTACTTATTCTAAAAATTTTATAAAATGATTCGATATGGAATTATTTAAGTCCCTTATCATTACCACTACATTTATGATTTTTGATTTATTAAGGCTGAAAATCTAAAAAAAAGAGCGAATTATTTGGAATTTCTGGTAAAAAGTCGATGTCATCTAAAATTTTGAGAATCTAAAAGGTAGTTTTTTTTGAACTTCGAGCTGGAATCAGCTCGAAAAGAAGAGCTTGGGAATTGAATTACAAAGCTGTTTTTCCTGAAGCAGTCAAGCAGAAAAACAAGAAAATTGCCCGTTGTTGACACAAAAACGGAAGACAAAAAAAACAAGTTGAACTGTTATTGATGTTATTCCCATAAGTCATAATTGAATTATGATTTAGTGCTATTAAGGAAGTATTTTAACTGCAAAATTGCTGAAGATGTTAATTAATTTATCTCTAATTGATTCAATTGATTTTTCAAAAGAAGTTTGGGGTTTAGTCATTGATAGTATTTATCAATTATTATTTACTATTAAGAACTTTATTTTTCTAATGATTGTGCATTAACATTTCCATAGCTCGGCAGCGTCAATACCAATTATGCAGACTTCCAACAAGGATTGAAGTACTAAAATATTAGTGACTATGCCTCGATGAGGAAAATCAAAAAAAAACTTCAAGAAAAATTAATAGCTCAGGCCTTTGCTGTCTAATCCTGGCGGATCTTAACAAAATTTGCTGTGGTAATAGTACAGTTTTTGCAAAGTTTGTATAACTGGCTGAATAGTGAAGTGGTTAGAGAACAAGTCAAGCAAGCAGGACAGTGGAACGATGTGAAAATTTTGGAATTCTTCCTGAAGCCCTCTACTTCCTTTTCTACTTTTGTATGACGCCTTTTACATCAAAATTACCATTGCACTCTGTAAATCAGCACTTAACTACTCAAAAAAAAAACTTTTCAAATTGTAATCACTATATATTTGTATCCTCATCGAGGTATAGTCACTAAATTTTCAGACTTTTTCTGCATATATTTGAATTTTTAGAGTATTCGAATAACGTCGACCAGATGACTTGTATTTTAAGTCGAATTCGAGGCAAACTGGTTTTTCAAATTCGAGGCAAACTGGTTATTCACCATTGCACAGCAGAAAAAAAACTACGGCTATCCAAAACCTTCCTATGAGATCATTTCGATCAGCTACGTCACCAACGGATTGTGCAGATTACAACGAAATAGCTATGAAAAAATACTGACATCCATTTAGCCCGATTGGTGGTTTCGTTTCCGTAGAACAAAAAAGCACAGATGGAACAAAATTTTAAACCTGCAAACTGCTGCTTCCACAAACTAACACACAGAGATTGACAATTTTTCAAAATTCTCCAAAAAATCTAAAGTGCAAAAAATGGATGAAATAATGAGAACAGCCATTTCACTTTTCTTCATTACTACGGTTAGCCTATGCATTGAACGATGCTGCTGTGAGCATACATATTTTTCAGAATTTTTTAAATTCTTTTCAAATCTCATGAATTTCATGGTAAACTGGTTGAGCTTCTGGGAGCAAGACTGAATGGCCCAGTAACACTAAAATTAGAAAAACTTGAATACAAATCCCACTCGATTTTTACAATTTTCTGGTTTTTCAGAAAAGCCAATCACAGAAACCAATTACCTCGACAGTAGCTCTTTTCGTCTAGGTATCCTAGGTCTATCTGCTGTTCTTATAGCTCTTACTATTAGAATGTGACACATAAAGTGAAAGTGAACAGATTATTGGACCCTCCTGCCCCCCCCCCCCCCTTCCGCCACCCCCGTAGCGGCAAGAAACGCTGCACTGCACCTGCAAAACTCGTTGGATCGCATTTCGCCCTTGTCAGCTATCACGGTTACATCACCTTCAAGTGGACTAGCGCGTTATTGGGCAGGTAAATATGACAGAAGTCTCGAGCCTGTTGTTCAGCATCAGCTCGTGGTGCACTCTCTATTAGCCTATCCTGTTATTTTTGCGAAAATAATCCTGCGATCAGTTTACATGGCTAGAATCTCCATAACTAGGACCGGAAAACTCGTCCAAGAGCATTCAGATACTCTATTTCATCGAAAAAAGTAAATGGAGCAATGAAAAGTAGAGGAGAGGTCGAAGAACGAGGAGGGCGAGCAAATCTTGCTCGGCTGTCTAACAGCCGGAATCGAAATGACTTCTCATCCCACGCTCACGATGGACGAAAGGACATTATCAGTACAAGAGCACGAACGACACGAGGAGCATCGAAGGGGTCCGTTTTCATTCCGAATCGATCGCGGCAAATATACACAGCACAATATTTGTCAATCGATCCACTGCGCTATGTGTGATTTCACGCAAACTCACATCACTGACTTGAAGACAACGTCCAGTTCAAGTAGCAGTAGAGGGTGACCAGAAACCAGTAGCAACCAGAAAATATTCGAGTCGAATTGCGGTTGAAACCTCCGAACTGGACAGCCAGATGCTGAATGTGCTAGTTTTACGGGGTCATGAACAGCTGTTCTTTCACTGGCCACTGCGGGGCAGTTTTTATGATAGGGTCGACCGATAGCCTTCTTCTTATTTGCCTTCTGTTTAAAAGCCCAGTAGACTTTTGTAGCAAGTGGGGGAGCATTGATGCGCCACGTATTCAACAACCGAGCTCTTCGAGGCATTGAACCTACACAACAAAATACCCTATTGAAATAGGTCATGTACGAATAATGATCTAGGAATTCAGGATTCTGATGAGCCCAGGGCGAAGCTAGGCAAGATTCGATCTCAGGTTTGTGCAGGTACCAGCCGGCAACTCTATCCACAATGTCAAGCTGACCAAATAACCCTTAGGATGATAGAAGGCAGCGACTGAACTTTTTGTAGGACCGAATTTCTCTGGCTCCTGTGGCTCTGGGCCGCTAAATCTGTGGGAGAAAAGAATTCAGATTCAAGGTTCACCTGGGTTAAGCTGCGATCATTGAGATCTGATATTCCCAGGGCTAGAAATGATAGAAAAAAAAGGCGGAAAAAACCTAGAAATCCCGCAAGGTAGTTAAGTTTTTTGGTGTGATTGGGCAGTGGCTGCTAACTCTTGGATATTTTGGACATTTTTTTTCAAAGGGGAACTAAACATTGGATCAATAACTTAAGGGAAGAAGAGCGATTTTGTCCGACAAGGGAGACATTGGATAGCGGCGACCTTGAAAAGAGCAGCTGTTCTTCTTCTTCTCCGTGAAGACATCGGGCGCCACATCTGGCCAACGATGACGCAACCATCTTGCAAAAGTTATCGTTCGAAAAAACTGACAACCCCTGACGCCTGTTTACTCGATAAGCTTACAAATGTGATTTTCCAAAAGTGGTTTTACGCTTCAACGAGTCGGTCTCGATCTTTCAGCCCTGAACTGACAAATTCCGCAACAATCACCCCTCGCTGATGAGACGGGATGAATCAGCGCTCAGATTTTTCGAGAATGTGTTCTATTACGTGCAATGTCTGCGGTGCAGACGCGTGATGAACCCAGAGGTCTTCTGTTATCTTGATATTCTCGACGACAGAGAGAAATAGCCGATTCTGTAGCTATACGGAATTCCGATTCGTCATAACACCAAACCGTAGAAATAACAACCTGGGTTCTGATATTTGAGAGGCACCGTGATATAAGGTAGTGGACTAATCATGATCTGGCCTCGATAGTTCTCGATATCAGTTTGGGCCCTTTGACTATACCGATGAGTGCCATTGGTTACCAACATTCTGGAGACTTTCAAGAGGGCTATGATCGAAGCGACTAGGTCGTGGACCATAAATTTTCCGACAAAAGATGGAATCAAAGAAAGAGAGTTGCTACCAAGCCTGACCAATGGGTACACCACTGCAGAAGGTTTCCCTGGCGAAGTAGTAGAATGAGATACCGGAATTTCCAACAGACTCTGATCTTTCTTCTCAGGTTAGCCTGCACGGACGGGTGTGGTGCGTTAGGAACGAAATGGTCGCGTCGCGGCGAGAGGGGCGTCGCGCGCGAAGGAATGTAGCAGGATGCAGCAGTAGGTAAGAAATACAAGAACAAAAGTACTGATAGTAGAATTATGCATAAAATAATGATCGCATATCGATTGAGCTGTATGGAGAACGCTAGAGCTGTAATAAGGGCGAATGAGTGGTCCGCGACAGCCGCGTGCGGCGAATCGATTACCCAAAATCGTTCCTAACGCCCGTCTCCCTGCACGGACGAGTGAGATGTTTCCGAAAGCGTTTTAGATTTGTGGGAAGTAGCATTCGATTCTTAAGGGAAGCGCTCATTTCTCAAATAACGAAAAAAACCTTTCCAGAAAAACCTACCCACTGGGAATCGATCAGTTGAAAGAACATAGGCTTCTTGAGGGTAGCAAACAGACTCGAGCAGGTAGAGGTGGCCTTGTAAATGGTACCATAGAACTCTGTCACCGTTCACCTCGTACCAAAAATGACCTTTTTCCATATTCTTCCCTCCCCTCTCACTGTCACCCATCCTTTGAAAACATTACTTGGGAAAGAGGGAGCGAACAAGGGGACAGATCTCGCAGCTTAAAAACATTCAAAAATCTACCAAATTTATTCAAAGTACGACCTTCTTCGGGCGGAGGTGGTGCAACGCTGGTACGGCCCCGATTATTACTCACCCAGACCAACCAAGCTTTCCATCTCCTCAGAGTTGAGTAAATCGCACTGAAGCTGTTTGAGATGGTAAAAGCACTTACTTGAATATGGGTTGGCCACCACAAGTTACCATCTAGGCCACATACACTCAAATGCCACCACGTTCTCTACGGAAGCCCCATGCAGGGGCGCATCCGAAAACGAGACTGGTTGACGACTCTCTATAGGCCTCCAAGTCCGCCCGCAAAACGACTTTTCTCCTACAAGTCGAACACCTTGTCTTCATTCATTTCGCTACACCAATGTGCCTTACACCTTCGAGGAATTCAGGGCGGAGGGTCCACTAGTCTATCGATTCTACAGAACCGTGGAAAAGCGATTCTACGGCGTCTGAATGTCGCTGTCCTCATTATCGACAATTCGATTCGTATCCGAAAACAAGACATTGACAAAATCGATCAGACACCTTACGTGTGACCCATATAGATGCCCTTTAGAAGTCCACTAGTGGAATAAGATTGTAAAAAAGCCACGATTGAATTGTGGCTGTAAACGTATGGTGGAACCGTTCGGCGAAGATGATTGCGGAACCACCTTCTAACACTTTGAACACTATAGAAAGTGCCTCTGACCGTAGAAAAGTGGTAATTGTTGAAATAGCTAGCTGCTACTATGACATCCTTTTCGTTTTTCCAAGCTCCGATTCAGAGACAGCAGTGTCTCATGAATGTTTCAAGCTTTCAAGCTCTCGACTTAAGGTCTCATTATAATTCTGCTCCTATGGAGCAAGCATCTGGTGTTCAACAAAAATGGCCAAGATCGTCTCCCATTCCGCTATTTTAATCGCCTCATTACTCCCCTTTAGCAAAAACCGTATCATCTGCGCAGCCCAGACTCAAAGCGTTTCTTTCATTCTTTCTTTATTTCGATCCTAACAAGGACCATGATTTGCTGGCTCGACGTAGAAGAGGGGAAGAGGGTAGAATGCAAAACTGGGACCATATAAACGATCCTACAATTGCCATCCCCATTGGGGATTTACGGAAATGTAGGCGGTACTGCAAGAAAATGTGGCGATACCGCCCTATTAATACGGTAATTTCTACGGTGTAGGTATGAGCACTATCACTTTTCTTAATTTTATTCTGGATCACGCCACTGCTACCGCTTCTGAATTCACGTATGCATTGAAGATGTACTGGTTAAGATGTATTGTTGTTTACATCGATTCGTACTTTTCGTTCTAGGACCGTTTCCCAAGTTGTTTCTGACAAATGTTCAGATGGCGAAAAGAATACTTGCATGACGTACAAGTGCCTTGAAAAACCGAAAAACTTCAACCAGTTCATTCTGCTCGTCATCGACAGTATCGGACTTGATACAAATGGTTTCGAGTCTTTTGTACTTGAACTGCTCAAATTTTAGTTTTAAACGATTCCGTTAGGAAAGAATTGAAACCAATAGCATCTACGGTCTAAGCTGGGATAAGAAAAGCGACGATTTTACAAAGAGTGCAGGACTACTCTGGTTCCTCTATATTTTCTGCTCAGGATCGCTTAATGAATCTTCTACTTATTATTGACCGGTCTACCTATTTGTTTACCTATTTATTCATTTATTTACGTATTCGGTGTACACTCCAGGAGCCTCCTCAACACCGAGAAGGGAACTTCAGTAAAGCCCGATCCTTTCCAAACGTCCTAAAGTATTGGTCACTAGGCCTTCATCGATTCTTAAGGAGGAACGCCTTAAACCTGTCTTTTATTCGGATTCTTAATGTCATTTGAATACATATTTGGCCTCGCAGAGACCAGCATGGGCCATCCCTACGAGGGTTTGAACCCGGATTCCAATAAGGCGATTAGCGTCGCTACTTGCCGCTGCAACACCTTTGTGCTGTGACCTTGATATGGGGTGAGAGGTTTTTGGAGTCCTCTCGTCCCAAGCGAAACGAAAAAACTTCAAACTTTTTTTTCCGGGTCGACCATCGGTCGACCACACGTGACTATTGGTCAAGGGTAGGACTGAAGTTCAGCTGGGCTCTAAATTGGATAGGTCCACCTTCAACACGGCATTCACTCCCATGGGTGGACACAGTACAACTTCCACGCCTTTCATCTCGTCAGTGAGGCGGAATCCTACAACATATTTGCCAATCAAAATTGCACTTTTAATCATATTGACGTGAACACCCATATGGGAGATAATGTCAAGGGAAGAGGTCTGAAAACTCTGAATATAGTATGAAGATGAAGGCAGACCATGTACTCTCGAGAAACCAAGGCCTGGGCTTCCCAGAAAGCCAATGAACATGGCATTCTTGCATCTCCCCCTCCCTACCCTCTCCCCTGTCAGTAACAACAACCTATCCAGCTGGTGCAAAAGCGATTGTCTCCTACATCACACTTGCTTGTGAGTGGATCGGGCTCCAAAGTGGCTCATCCGCTGCTGTTGGTCGATCAGTTACGGAATTTGACAGTGAAGGCAGTGGTGAATTCTTGAGCGGTTGTTTCACAAAGACAACAACACATTCGAACAGAACCGAACAAAAGTCGACGGCGCGGCGCAGCTTAGGGAAGCTTTGTTGACACCCAGTGTTCCATTTGTTTATTTATTTGTAGCCACAGATATGTTGTGTTGTTTGATTTCTGGGTTAGAATTACCGATAGGATCTTATTTTGTTTATATTCCCCCTTCCCTTGGTGACCCCAAGTAGACACCTCGGCGTATACGACGTGCAAGAATTCCTTGCATATCTCCGGTGGCCATCTTCGAAAAGTAGGCGGTGTCGATATCGATCGACACCGTGGTTGTCCTCGCTGCAGCGATGACGACGACAACCGACGACGACGACGACGACAAAGTGGTGGTGATCGGGTGGCTGAGATGGTGACGGTAAGGGGCTGCTGCAGCGAGAGGAGGAGCAGAGACGACGGCCAAGACGGGACGGACGGGACGGGACGGGACACGGACGGGGTGGGGGCATGGATGGCTGGCTGGCTGGCTTGTGACCTTGGAACACGACCACCATCACACTTCGATGCGCACCCTACACCTTACCTCAAGACGGCCGGCCGCCCGGTTACAGCGCACAGGTCGGTGATTTTGCTATTTCAAATTCGAATATCTACTTACAAGTACTTATAGCTACTCTCTTTACATATCCTATTGAAAAAAAATCTGTCTATTTTTCAACCATTCGAAAAGTTCTTACAACGAAAAGTAAATGCCCTTGAAATGATCGACCGTATCGCTTACTGAACAAACACGACCCACAAACTTGTTAGCCTTTTCCGAACTAATTCAAGAACCTCAGTGATCCCCTCATTCCACTGATTCCACGATACTGACCTTTGTGTAATGGTGCGTATTCACCTGCATGAGTTTCTGTAATTTTTCGTCGTACCTGCCTGTAACTGCGCAAAACACCTCAATGGTCAATTGATTGACGCCAATTCATCGCAGAACATTTGATGTCCTTGGAATCTGAGTTCTTAGACAACTGCATAAGAAAAAACTTGCTGACGATCACAGAGGAATCAAACTCGAAATCTCAACTGATTTTGGTCCGCCTCACCCCAAGCTTCAGCGATGATAGCAAGAACACGTTTTCTGATCGATAAGCGGCTCTTATCATTGAGAAAAACAAAGTACAAAGTAACTGAAATTTTAGTAGTAACATAAACGCACCTTTTTTGATCCATGTCCTTCTAAATAGACGAGAATACGGTAGCCCAGAATGAGACGAGTTACTAGAGGAAATCGTTGTGCCCGGCGGATGAATGAGACCATGCGACCGGGTCGAGCGTCAACGAGGATGCTGGTGGGGGTCCGACCGACGGTCGGCGCCGGTCGTGGCGGCCGTGGATCGTGGGTGCCAGGCGGCGGGGGCGCTCCGAGACATCTGGCGCCGGTTCGCGCCGACTGGCCGGGTTTCGAAAAACGGCGCGAGATTTCGAAAATTCGAATTTCTTTGCTCGCAGTTCCTTTTGGCTAGCTACGATCGCCGACGGTCTACGCTAAGGGTTGTTGGCTCGTTGGCCTTGACCGTGCCGAGCGGAGACAATGACAACGACGACCACGACGTCGACCAGCACCCAAAAAACTCGGTCGTGGCCTCGGCGCAACGCTACGTTTGACGCGTGTGCGCCCACACGCCAGTCGTGGACTCATCTCGAAGTTTCTAGGCATTCAGCCAGCCGGCTGGCACAACTCGTTACTATCGTCATAATGTTATTCTACCTGTATACTGAACTACATGATTCACGTGGTGATAGTCTTGGATTGCCACTTGCCTATACATTGATTACAGTAATTTCTGTTTTTTGAATCAAGATTGTTTTTTATTCTCTTCATATCTTTATCGCTTTCAAAAACCTATTAGTGGCGTTCTTTCTGTTTTCCCAGCGAGTGGACGTCCATACTTTTTGCGTGTATTTTAGAACTGCGTTCTAATCAATATGCCCATATGCCCATCTTCCTTACAGGAAAAGATCCCTTTACGAGAACTGACAAGTACTGGCAAGTTTGAACGCGTTCACACCATGGCGTCATAGCTGGCGTTCGTTTCTACTGATATGTCCCTTGAATCGATCGATATTGAAGGTGTCGGGAAGGGCGATAAAATCAGTTGAGGCCTATTGGGGCCACTACAGAGGGCGGTTGTGGTAGACTTAGGTTCATCCATTGAATCATTCAAAATCGCATTAAGCATTCAATGATTCATCCAACATAAAATATTAAAACTAATCGATCGATTCTCTTGAATAAAATTTTTGAATTAGAATTTGAGTTGATAATTTGTTTCCAGGATAATTTGGGTCTTTTCAGGTATCGCGGATTCCTGGCCCACCTAGCTACGATTCGATTGTCTACTCTGCGCCCGAACAGGAGCTGAATTATTTTATTCTACGTATTTCAACACCCGATTCTTCTAAGTCCTCCCTCTTCTTCCTAGCCCATTCCTTTCCTATTCCTTCCTTAACCCACCCTTTTTTGTCATCTATCCCATTTTTCTTCGTCATCACCTCAGTCACCATTGTCCGATCTGGATGTTTCTCTGAGTCATACTCGTTGTGATATGACTAGAGACACATTCAGCTTGGCTACGTGACCATATCGTGGCTATCACATGTCCTTCTAAATGAATTCAATAATTTAGAACAGAATTCACTGTTTCTACCGTATCGGTCACAGTTGTAATGTCAGGTAGGACCTTATAATGATACGTGCACTATTCTGAACTATTCTGACATTATTACTCCCAAGTCTTCTTGCTCTCAAACTCCCGATGGTATTCCTCAAATCGTTTTCCGAAAATGTGCTGATGAACTTGCTGTACCTTTAGCACATATATTCAACATTTCTTTGCGATTGGGAGCTGTGCCTTCCGTCTGGAAAAGTGCTATCATAACACCGCTCAACAAAAACCCGCAACCCAAAACTCCTACTGACTACCGACCTATTTCTATAACTAGCACTGCGTGCAAACTCATGGAAAGATGCATCAAAGACCGAATCGATGCGTTCATTGATCGATTCAGTATACTTCCTGATGAACAATATGGTTTCCGAAAAAAGGTATCCACTGAAGACAGTGTGCTGGACTCGATCCACCAATGGATGTACCATAAATCCTTTCACCATATGGTTGACGTAGTTTATTATGATATTGCTAAGGCGTTTGATACTGTGAGCCACCCAAAACTACTCCGCAAGCTGGTCGATGTAGGTGTGAGGGGTAATCTCTGGAGTTGGATAAAATCTTTCCTCAGTGACAGAGTTTTTTGTGTCAAGGTTAGAAATTCAATTTCTACATACAGACATGTAACAAGCGGTGTACCCCAAGGCAGTGTGTTGGGTCCGCTTCTTTTCAACATTTTTGTATATGATCTTCCCAAGTGTTGTCGCATACACCCTTCGGTCCAAATATGCATGTTTGCTGACGACGTGAAAATGTTTCTCCCTTTTCAAGTGGATAACGAGAGTGAAGCACATTCGATTTTACAGCGCTCAATAACTGAAATGGTTCACTATTTAGATCAGTGGCAGTTAAGATTGTCTTTGAGTAAAACATATGTCCTTCACTTGGGAAGGAATAACCCCCAGGCGCAATACTTTCTGTGGCCTCATACTCCCATATGCGCTGTTTCCAGAGCCAAAGATTTGGGAATCGTAATTGATCAAAGCCTCTCCTTTGAATACCATATCTCCAAAGTCACTGATACTGCTCGGGTTGCGATGTTTCGTATATTAAGAACGTTCCGCTTGAGAAATCCATTTCTTTTATCACGATTATTCAAGGTTTATGTGCGTCCCCTTCTAGAGTGGAATTCATCTGTGTGGAGCCCGTATAAGAAAAAGGACATCGATAGTCTCGAGAATGTCCAGCGTTTGTTCACGAAGCTAGTTTATTTCCGCTGCTACCGGACAAGACCTGATGAAATGCCTTCGTATGATTCTCGACTGAAGAATCTAGGCCTAGAGCGCTTGAAAATGAGGAGAGTGGGGTCTGACTTAAATCTTTTGAGAAAAATTTGGATGCTTGATAGGAAAATCCGTCTTTCCAAGTATGGTATATTCAGAGCATGCCGAGGAAGAGTTTTCTAGATTTGATTATTACATACCGGTCTCAAAAGATGCGAGTTTTTTCCAATTCCTTTTTTCATCGCTGCGTTAAATTACTCAGAATGCTTCCAGGTAATTTCTTCGGAAAAAATACAAGTTTAAAATCGATATTAAAGGATCCAGCCTTGCAGCAAATCTTGTCTCTATGATTCGAATGGCAATATGAAGAACGAAGCTCATTAATCCTCGATGATCTCATTTAGCACACTATGCTTCATACACAACTCATAGTTTTGACATCGGGTGTTATGTGGTAATGAAGCTTCTGTCTGAGCAACTCAGCTTCTGGACACCGCCTCGCCACTACCCGATCGCTACAATGCGATTGCCATCTTCCTACAACTAACACTAGTGGATTGAGGTGCGAGTGATTTCCTGAGTATTACATGTTCTGGCTCATTCTGGATGTCGGAGCCACCAATGACACCCTTGCTAACGTGAGATTTGATGATGTGTATGAATGTATGTAGTGTGTCTGAATTATATTTTCTATTTATTTTCTCGTGTCACATCCTTGTGATGTATTATCAAATAAATAAATAAATAAATAAATTACGTGATTTCTCTATCGATACGAACCGAGCTCGTAATGGTTCATTCGGAATCATTTATTAAAGCCACTCGACCCGCTTCCTTTCGAAATGAACCTTCTAATGGTGATGCAGGAGTCCGTTTACTTTGTGAACTATAGACTCGTCAGAGTAAATAAGTAGAAGAGATCGGTCAAAGATGTTGGCCGCAGGGAAGTGCTCGGAACTGCCTGAACAGGCAAGAATAAATGCTTCGTAATAGGAGATGACACTGGTCTGGAAGGAAGAAGATGGTACATTGGTTAGAGACGATATTGTCATTTGCATTGAATCCATGGATCGCATCTAGCCAGAATTGTGTGAGACTAATCATAGCCAGTCTCCAGAAAATGTTGATTATGTACATTGAAGATATGCTACAGCAGGTCTCCTACAACAAATCGAAGCGTCGAGTGCACGGTGCACTCCTGTGACCGTACTATGTCGCCCATTTCAACGTAGGGGTCTTTAGTCGCTTACGATAATCAAAGAGGGATGACCCGCCTCTACGAATTACTGTCACATCGCCGGTGCTGTCAGTTAGCCATTTGAAGATGCCATCTGTCCTTCGATGGGTTGTCTTCCTGGGTTCAAACTGGCTCGAAGAAATTCAAATCGCGACCTTAATTTCGAATTCGACGCCGTTGTCGCTGGGGAGGCGTGAACGAGACCCAAAGAAAGAGCGCATCGGCACCATGTCGACCTCTAAACGCGCATTAACTCTCAAGTAGTCTCACAAAGACAACGGAAGGATTATAACGGGTACGGGGAGAGACTGAATAAAGAAAGAATGGTCGTGAACAGTCCATCTCATAGTTGATTCGGGAATTTGAACCGTGCCAATGTAGAGACATAATCAATAGACAGGCGGTATTTTAGTGCGTACTTTTTTCAGAAGGAAACGGGTCCGTCTACAAGGTAAAGTAGATACAGAGGGGGACCAGTTGACAATGACCTTCGAGCCATAAAATTACTTTTTTATAAAAACTACTTTGACATTTTTTAGGTGCTCAGCTTTTTGTTTGTATGAAGATCTGGCTTTTTTTATGGAAGAAGTGAGGGTACAAACCCGTCCAAGGCCAAAATATCGCCTACAATTTGGAAAATTTGTTCTATTTGTTTGATTTTACAATCTATCCTCCACTGTTCAGGTACGTTGAGAGTGGCAGAATTGCAAAAGGTGGTTGAAGATTCCGACTCATCGCTAGACGAAGTCCAGCATTAAGCGGTCCATTTCAGAGACCTGTAAAGCACCTAAGTTGTGCAAAATATTATTGGTAGAACTTCTTGGTAAACAAAATTCAAAGACAAAGTTTTTGGCGTTAGCCCGTCTTTGGAATGCGCCCCGCGTTCGACTTCAATTCGAAATCGTAGTGGCCTATTGAATATGAATTTAGCCTATACAATGACTTGCTGTAATCAGCCAATGTACAAGTCAATGCTTTAATCTTCCAAGACCACTTTGGTACCAATTAATTGGCCCCGGAGGGATGGAAGGCTCACTTGGCCCAGGCGGATATCGAACGAGGATTTGAACCCGTGACCATGCGTGTGAAATAGTGCACCTTTTTCCACTACACCACTTCCGCTCAAGATTTCTTTGAGTATGTTACCAATATAAGCAAACGTGTGTCAGTGCAAAAATTTATACATGGTCTAGTGAATTTATAAAAAAAAGTTGTTTCGGCAGTTTCAGGGACGAGTTTCGGGAAGTTTGAAAGATTTCGGCCGCAAGATTTCATAAGAGATAGTAATTCACGTTTTTTGTTGTTTCAAAGTTTTTCCGACATAGTTTTCAAGAGGCAATGCCTTGCTCTGTTTACTGCATTCTCTATTTTCCTACAGCAGAAGCCATAGATATACTAACACGTTCGGTCCTTCACAACTGAGAAATCTTTCGACTCTGAGAAATACTGGCAACCATCACAAAAATCCTTCACATCACATCAAACCCAGCTCGTAAGATTTGAGCTGTCGAAGTTGGCTATTATTTCCCTTCCCCAACCATTAATGTACACTACATAGATTGATGGTTGACCACCTCATCCAACAGACTCGGCCCTGATGGCTAAGTTTAGCCTTAAAAGGCTCTCCATTTTGCTCCCTACCACGCTCCATGGTGTCCAATCTAACCAGACAACACCAAGGGAATCATAGCCGCGAACCTAAGTTTTTGTTAACCGAAGAAGGACTACCAGTTGTCACACAACTGTACAACACTTGCAGTTTTATAGTAGAACGGTTGATGATCAGTTGAAATAACTACTCGAAAAAGATCAGAGCAATCCCTGTATGCACGCTATTGAAGAGGTCGTTGTCCTGGTCGAATACATCTGCCCCGACCTCTGGCCTCCTCCTCCTATTCATGCGACTTTCATGAATGAATGACAAACGAGCGACCGATGGCAGAATTTGGTCGTAAATTTCATCCTGCAAAGCAAATTTGCCTATCAACGCCTTCTTCTTACAACCCGTAGCGGTCGGTGTGGGATTACAGTAAACAATAGAAGGATCCATAAAAATGGAGGGAGCTGTCTAGATGTAGATCTGTCTGATGTGCCTGATTTACATGAGTGCGGACCTTTTCTCAGGGTTCTCCTGATCAGATTCAGATCAGTCTAGTGCGCCGTGCACCCGACTTCCATTCAGAGGCGTCAAACCTTTGAATGTTCCCTTCGCCTAACTAGGAATTCCTGTAAAAGTCAACCAATGTTCAGGTGCGCTTGAACGGCTAGCTTTGACATATGTGATAAACTCATACTACTATATTAGCGTGGTATCGATAGACGATTCGCGGGGGCACAGTAGGCTTCCTGGGGAGGGTTCGATCTAAAAGTTTGTGGTGGCATGTGCTAGAAATCAGAATTTTTAGAAAAAGATCGAGTATTGGTATGCAACGACTCTTTTCCAAATACATCATGTCCTTGATTTTGATCGAGTATGGTGACAACACTCAACACTAATACCGCCCTGGGGAGACTGGTCCATACGAAAGACATGGTTTCTTTACTCTCACCATCAGATGAATTTCCTACTAAGGTCGAGTCTTTTAATGAAAAAAGCTAGCCTCTGAGTCTTTAGGTTAAAATTGTTACTAATGCGTCACAAAAGTGATAACACCGCTCATCTAAGAAAAGTACATTTGTAATAAGATCTATAGACGTAATTGCATATGGTCAATGTAGCTGCTGACAGCTAGGAGTGCCCTCATTCATGAAATTGCCCTGGAGCATTAGTCGGGCACGGTGTACCAGCTTTTCACGTATAGTTGAAGAGGTAACACTATTGTATCTTTAATAAAAATTCTTATTTATATAGTAGAAGCTCTTCGAAAGCACCTCGAAAACAACAACCATAAACATGCGTAACATGAACAGAGTATATAGGAAAGTCAACCTGCCTTGTAAATAAGTATGATCTGTATACAACAATCACAAAGGGAAACATTGAACAAATCGATAATTCTTAAAACATAGAGATGAGATCAGTGTAAAGAAGTTTCCTCAAACAAACCAGTTTATCACTCTTTAACGTCCACTTTTAACGATGCCGTCGTGTCCGATACCCATCGCTTACCCTGCTCACCATCAACAAATTCGACGGAGAATTCAATATTGCACGACTGAACTCGGAAAAATCAAAGCAGAAGTTATTCAAAAGTTGGATTACTCCCAAATAGCAAACCTGTTTGAACTGCATGAGAAAGTTGGCAGTAAAATGTATATTTTCGGTTGGCTTCACGGTGCGAGTTTCAGTATAATTGAGCTGAAAATCGTAATTAAATTAGTACAAACTCCCCACTCGTTTTTGCTATGCTGCGTCAGTTGGCAGCAGCTTTGAGAACGCCACGTAACTGAAAACTGAAAAGAAACATGGAAAAACGAGTATCAAAATGAGAATAAGAGAGAATGGCTCAAAAAAGTGCCAAGGAGCAAAAAAGTGGCAAAAAATGACTTACCGCTGGCATAGTCGGAAACTGCATACTAGCTGTGATAATAAGTGAGTGCACCGGTACCGTATGTGTAGTTGATATAACGCCGTCCACTTGTATCGGTACAGTATCCGTTATCGATACCGTGATACCGTCTTTGATTTGCGAATGAATCGACACCGACATCTGCAATTTTCAGAAGGTATATTACCAAGGAGCCAACTGTGTTAGCATTTACTGAAATTTTGTTATGGACTGAGCGTTATTTGTTGAAAAAAAAAACCAAACTGAACAAAAAAACGTATGAAAAAATAATTTACCTGAATATTCGTAGAGTACATCTGTTGGAAGAAGAATCTTGGCATATAAATTGGATATGTGAATAGGTCTCGAAGCATCTCGACAAAATGTTTGAGGGACTGAAATAGACATTCAAGTCGGTAAACGAGACATTTAACTGGCCGTTGGGCCATTTGTAGTTGAAGCTCATCGGTCATAACCGAGATCGGTAGACATCAAGATCAGGGCAAACTGCTCATAAGCATTTTTTACAGTCATATAGAAGTCCGGAGAAGCGACTTTCTATGAAATGACTAGAGGTTTTTTAAAGTAGCTTTTACTTCGTAGGAGGTAGAAATTTCTAAAGTCAGAACAGTCAGTCAGCCAAAGTTAATGAAGTAATTGAGCAGAAATACCAGTCCGTATCGATGAAAAATAAGCAGCGATTCTCCTTTACGTCGTAATCTCATCCCTCCAAGTTATTGTAATTACAAAAAATCTATTGACAAGTTGATTTCACTTAGTTGAGTTTAGTATAGGATCTTGTTCTTGTTTCATTTCCTTCTTCCATGGTCATGTTATTTTCCTCATTTCACATACTTACAGCACGTCCGTTAAATAATTAAATAAATAAGCCAAGCGGACAAGGTATTCGGTTTGACTTCTTGCAATTTCGGTACCTCGGAAATCTAAACATTGATGTATTCGGGTTTCGGGAAAATTCTATTCCAAAAACTACTATCTGTATCGGAAATCAAGAATTTCTAAAAACTGTAGTTATACGCTACCATTGCTATTCATTGCCTCAAAGATAAAGGAACCACCACAATCATTTCTCCTACGGAACTTTATTTCGGCACTCCTACAACTTATGTCACTCTGCTTTTTTTGTCTTTCCTTACGCTTGTATTAAATAGATCTGATCCGATTTATGCAGCGCCAATAGATTAAGAACTTCCTAATATCTATCTCTCTCATGTACACGATAGCCCCCTTCTAATCCGAAAAATACTGTAATTACCCCGCATTAGAGCTACATACCCATCAATCAAACACACCTGCATCGTTATGCCTTCGTCGCTGGCGGCTAGCTGTTCGATTTGACCCGATGCTATTTGTAGTTGCTCTAACAATAATTGCGTATGTGTGGAGTTACCGGACGATGTCGGCAAAGGCACTCTTAAAACCATTACTGTAGGTTTTCGGTGGTTATACCGTTTTCCTGCAGGGTGGTACTTACACTGATGCTTGCCGTCCAGTGATGCAGTGCAGGGCGTACTGTACAAGTGCGCATTGCTTGTGTTGTAGAGCAAGGAAGTCGATGGTTTCTTCGTCTGCACCAAATGACGATCTAGCCAAACGAAGCCATGCTTGACATGCTCGTGAGATTCCAAAGTCACAGGCTATTAGCTGAAATGTGTTGACCGTTGCAGCAAAGTTTACTTTCAATGTGGGAACGTGTTCAAAAGCTAGTAATTAGTTATAAAACCTATTCAAACTATACGTTATCTCATTAGTTTGGGATGTGCAAGTTCGGCTGCCTTGCCTTCAGTTTTTATCTGACTCGCAGATTGTTTCGACTTCACTATTGAACGATTTCGAAGCTTTAAATGGGCATTAAACGCTCGGAACTTCACTACGGACTCCAGGAGAGACCAGTCAATGTAATTGTTTACAAATTTGCACCAAGTTACACCAAGGGGTGTCACAATGTGAGGATAGTGTTTTCTACCTTTGCCGTGTTCTCGACCTTCTCTGACTGCATTCAAAACGAATTCCTGACTTAGCCTTTCGTATCATCTAGAACCATTTTTTTATCATCGTTTTCCTGGTTTTTGACTTTTTTGGTTAACTTTTTTGCTTCCCAAATAACTTACCGCTTTCTTCACGCGAAAGATCACAGCTGCTGAGAGAGGATGTGCGCACCAATTCAATGTCGGGCTAATCGCGCTAGCAATTTGCAACGCGGCATCTGAAGAGTAGAGTAAGCAGGCAACCCAATCGCTTGGAAAGGAAAGGGCTGCCTCGTGCTGGGAGCTCTGCGCCAAGGACTGAAATGAAAAAGGAATAGACAGAAATTAGTATGCTTAAGAAGACCGTGACCTACTTTCAAAATCGAATGGGTCTTGTAGAGACGCCTATTCTGTTCAAATAACGCTGCAACGGAGAAGTCATTGAGTTGACTTGCGGCCAGACTTTGCAATGCCTGGATCCATTCGCAATTTTCCAGTGATAACCTCTGAAAATGAACGATAATTTAAATTCCTTGGGTAACTTATTATGAAGAATTCAGTAAAATAGACAATAATATTAAGTTCGATCTGCTCAGCCTCCTCTTACCACACCCCAAAAAATATGACACTTTCAATTCGTCAATTATCGAAGGAAGTGAGGGATACCGCTACCAAAAACTTGAAATCTGCTTAACTTACATCAGTACAGATAGCTTTCAGATTGGGAAAGGCCGCTTTCTTCCAATGGCCATTTCGGAATGCAACTCGAGCAGCAACGTATCGGTCGAGGTCGGTTCCCTTCATGAGTGTGTCGACATCCTTTGGCAAATGAACCGACGGCGCCAGCAGCAGATATATCAGAGCTGTGCCAGATAGTTGACTCTTGAAAAAGTCCTCATATTATAAATACTTCAGAAAAAAAGAAGAAAGAACAGATGAAAACCAAAGAGAGAGACAAACCTCTTTAGCAACAACCTCTCTAGCCCAGTGATGCAACTTGGACACAACGAAGGGTAGGCGACTAGCTATTTGACAGCAGAACTCAATCAGCTGAGCTATGTTTCCATGATTTAGAGGGATTTTCAGTATGCCGTCCAAAAGAGAAAGAATTTGTTCAGGTGGAACTTCATTGCAGCACATGAAGCGCCCAAGAGTTCGATAGAGCTAAAAAGAGCACTGATAAATGTATCCCTTCAGACTAATTGTTTGTGACGCCTGTAGCTAAACATGGTACGCAAGCGTGCGGTTGCAGAGCGGATAGCTGAGAGATGAAGGTGGCAGATTTGAAGTTGTGTGAGCAAGCGAACCAACAACTTTAGAGCAAACCAAAATCTCACCTTAATTGCCAATTTCGTCGGTAACTCATATTCTATTGTATCCAAGAATGGTCCACAGAGCATCTGCCACTTACGTTCGTTTGGTACTCGACAAACGATATTACAGCTTATTTGCAAGTAGCGAATACGCATTTCCATACAATCACTTTGCCCGAGATATCCCAATTCGCTTAAGGTTTCTGAAATTATCGATATCCTCGCCAGTGCTATAGTTCACGTTATCGTTACGTTATGCTTATAGTCACTTCGAGATGTGTTTTTCGGCTTTTTATTCGGAATTGCTCCTATTTCATAGTTTCCTTTCAACTTTTTCCACCAGACCAAACCTATATAAAAATGGTTATACTCTTTATATATGGTCTTTAGACAACACTTCGAATTACAGCTAAAAAATCACACTTTTCATGAGATAAAAAACTGTCATGGGGCCCACAAGAAGGCTGGCAAGTGCACTGCGGCGGCGAACCCTGAACGTTTCAACTGGTCCTTATTACAATCATTACAGCCGTCTCCACATAGGGTCAGGGCCTTGGGCGACTTTACCCAGCTATAAGTGTAAAAAGTAAACCTGTTTCGAAAACTTTCAAATCATACATACCATACAATCCCATAATCAAGCCTGGACGTGCTCTTTTAGTCAACCCGACAAGAACCTCCAAGTATCGTTGATACGTATTGGGATTCGTTGAAACTCTGGACTTCAACTGATGGAGTTTCTGAAAAGCAAAATAAGAAGGATTAGAAACAGTAGGAGTGAAAATACAACACCAAAAGTTTACTACGTTATTCTAAAATGCCAACAGAGAATTGTTTGAACAAATTAAAGCTCTCAAGCATGCCCTTCGAAAACTGAGGGATATGCTACTAAGCAATATACGGATATTTCTGTCTAAAAATGGGAGCTCAATTTCACCTTCAAATGGTCCTCTCTCCAAACATGTGAATGCTTCGCTAGCCGTGCTATATTGTGTAACGTGGACATACAGACAGGAAAATTATCACCGTGACATCCGGATACCACTCCGATGAGAATGTCGAGCTGTGAATGTAATCCAATTACTTGTCACAAAAGCCAATTTAAAGACAAAATAATTGCACCTGCTCTGGAATCGCATAACGCGTCGCTTCTGCCAGAGTTGTTGTTGAATCAAGCAGTGGGCAGATCAGTTCATTAAATGTAGATATCTCCAGAAGACGAGTTGTAAGAGAGAACACCTCCTGAAGCAACATTTCAATTCTCATTACCTATATAGATAGTACAGGAATCGAAGGAGCGAACCAGTTCCCTGCGAGAATAAATCCGTTTTCCCTCAACCAACTTTTCAGGTGACAACAGCTTCCTGAAGGCTGGTATTGACTCCTACCAACAACAGAAGCGAAAGGATGCCCGTTGCATCAATCCCATTCTAATAACAACAATATTTTCATCAGCCTCCCCAGGGTTCTGTTATAAGGTGCCCTTAACCATAATTTTCCACACAGCGTTCGACTCTAATCGTGATTGAAATTTGTAATACTTTTAAGCCTCGAAAATAAGCACTCCAGAAATAAGTGTTAGATCGATCAAAAAAAGGCAGAGTCAGAGGAATGACGAAAACAACGAAAAAAGGGACCGGGACCCTGAAAAGAGCATTATTTCATCTCACCGAGCGATGTAAATTTCGTAAGTCCTTTGCACTTGCCAGACCCTCATTCATATTTTCCCATTTGAGCTTTTTTTGACAGAATCTTCCCATAAGGTTGAGAGAAAAAAGGAAGGCTTCAATATAAAACATAGTCGGACCATAATCAATATGAAAAAAGCAACACACAGTGAGTATACCTTCATCGACGTCACAGTTGCTTTCATTTTGGCAAAAACTTTTACGATCTGAGCTTTGCGGTCATACGTCGTTTCCTCAGCTAGCAGTAACTCGGATAGCTGTCCGATTATTGTGCTCGAGAAATCACTGTAAAAATAGCTAACTACTACACCAATGATTTAGACGTAATTTACAATGGTCATCTGACCGGAGCCATATGAGTCTCTAGTGTAAGTCTAGGGGTACAGCGTGCCACATAGTCATCAGACCATAAGTTTTGAGGATTGAATAGGTCAAGCCCTGCCTATATGGCGCATTAAGTTCCAAGAAGGAAAAACCACATGGCAAAACGGACCCTATGATTGTGACGAAAAAGATGTTAAATAGCCAAAACAAATCTAGCGGACTGTATAAGTCGACAATGCAAAACTCACGAAGATAGATGAGCAAAAGCAGACATCGCATGACACGCCGCTTGGAACTCGCCCGCATTCTCGGCAGACATTGACTCTACGATAAGATGATGTACCTACATAACGGATGCGTTTTTCAACTGGGGAGGCATTTAAAAAAGGTACAAAAACCATACTTTACCTGCTTGCTTTCAGGCGATATTGGGGCAAGACTCGCAAGCGCCTTAACAAGCGGGAATGAATCACGAAATGAAAGATTTTCCTAACAAGCTAACCTTTTACCTGAAGGGTCATAGCCCGTGCAACCGGATCATTAGAGTGGGACACGGAAAGGAACCTCTTGAATATTTCACTTCCAGAGAAAACTAAGGACAGGTGTGATTTACATTCTGATAGGACTCGTGCTATGGTCATTCGAAGAGGATTTGACCTGTAAATGAAAAATATTCATCTTATAGTCAGTCTTAAGATGGAAAAAATATACTCACCCATCTTTGAATGCATCTGCTAATCTGACTACAATTGTATTGACGTACATCGGAAAAGGATTGGCTTTGATAAGACTGGCTGTGGAGACCACCGTAGCTAGTTGGTCACCAAGTGATGGTGATCGGAGACCTATAATTGATGAGTACTGAATTGAACTTATTTCATAGTGATACATCTCATAGCGTTGAACGCTACGTAAGACTGAAGTTCTTGTCAATGCCTAATACCTCCCATCGCTGCGGGAATTCCAGCTCTACTGGTGACTCCCTTCTCGCAAAATGACTTTTCTTTTACCAATATAGAGCACTTAGAATAAAGCTCAAACTCAAGATTTTTT
This sequence comes from Haemonchus contortus, assembly GCA_000469685.2. NCBI lineage: Eukaryota > Metazoa > Nematoda > Chromadorea > Rhabditida > Trichostrongylidae > Haemonchus > Haemonchus contortus. The sequence goes on from LS997563.1 coordinate 45,434,433, forward strand.
AATACAGCATACAAGGAGATAGCTCGAGGGATGAAAGAGTGAGTAACTACCAAAGCTCCCAATTCGAGCCACGCGTTTGGCCACCATACACAATTGGCAATTTCAAAGTTATAAATAGATGCACGCTATAGAACATTATGTTAGGCAGTCGTGGAACAGCAAAAGAAAATATAAACTCGTGAAAAAACAAAAATCTCACCTTTTTCGAAAGACTGCAATTGAATGGAAGAATGTGAAGCTGGTTGTACCAGCTCCGTAGCCATTCTATCTAGGCTCTGGAACTTTCCATGCACTTCATAGTTTACGCGATTTCAAGAAAATTATTCAATTCATGAGAAGTATGAATTGGATTAACAATATGGGCAATGTAAACCATCCGGCAGAAATTTTTAGCAGGACAAAAAATATATAATGAAATGCATGAAATAAATCCCCCAAAATCGATGACCAGAACTTGTGTACCGATATGAGCGAATTAAAGGAGCTAGACATCAATAAGAGAAAGAAAAGAATCAGTGAAAAAAAAACTTAGGTAGTTGAGGAAATACCCAATCAGACAAGATCAGAAATTCATACATAGGGAATAAATATGCTAAGGCACAATAGCAGCACTCGAAAATTGATTTGGAATAATATATAATTCACGCTATAATAAAACCTCAACAAGAATCTCTAGAATTCCTGATAAAATATCGACGAAAATTGGATGACCGCTCCTTCCATCATTGTCTCGCTCAATAAGTTCAGCCCATCTGAAAACTTAAATTGATGATATGCCAAAGATAGCCAGACATGAACAGAAGGATAGAAACAAAACTGATCCTCATAGGGTTACCAATTAGAGCGAAAATCACTCCTATTTTCTTGCGTACGTTCATATGTTGATGGCCAAACACGGTAGACTAAGTGATGTAATACGGCTTACCAAAACAATAACCAATCCTTTTTTAAGAACCACTTTCAGATCGAACATAGAATCCCTCCCTTCGTTGAACGGCTGCACGCCATGGTTTATAGACCACCCGCGAAAAACAGAAGCCGCCATAGTGAGGGGCGAAGAGCAGATAAGAAAAATAGATTGTCCAACAAGACTTACTCATTAATAAGCTCAGGCCCGTGTTCGAAATTTCCATCAGGAGATACCATTACCAAAAGACGATAGGAGGTCATATTTTTCGAAGGATGACCATAAACCTGAATACAAAGTAGCTTGACAACTTGCACTCACTGAACAATGAATGGTAAAGGAGTTGAAATTCCAAATCAGTAACTTACTCCCAAATAGGCAGGCCTAGGTTTTGACAAAACATCAATGTAGTCTAAACCGCATGTAGCCGATGAGGCATCATGCGCATGTAGCTCATATGATACAGACTTATCGGTGTACGAGAAATATATGTCGGCGTCACCTGAAGAACTGAAGTATTCAGAAGCCGGCAGCTCAAAAGACTAAACAACTTAGTTTCCAAAAATAACCACCACTCATTATCAAAGAAAACGGATAAGAATAAGGAGAACACACCAACGCTTACCTTCTAAAGACTGTAAAACAATCCTCATAGGATGAGCAAACTTCAGTTCATATCGTGTGAAATTTCCCGGTCCCACTACACCTTCCACCGTGAGGAACTGCGGGACCTTGTTTTCTTCTTTTGCATCTGTGCGAGAAGATTCGTCCTTGGAGTTAACATCGTGAATCAGAAGTAGTAATACGATTACGAGACATCTTTTCAGCATTGCCGCATCCCTGAACTCTCCTGCAAGTTAAAATTGAGCTCACATCGACATTGACGTTGGAGCTTCGAACCTGATGTTCCATTGAATGTGGGAATGTACACACGAGGCTTAACTCCAAGTTAACATCTGACAAAAAACGTGCAAAGGAAAACTTCAAGAAAGTTGAGAAAAGGGAGTATCGCCTTCGAACTCTCTATAGAACACCCCTGCAAAAGTTATGTCGAGGCTAGAAGGATAGGACAATAAATTACAGTAGAGTTATGCGGAAATGACGCCTTTTTGTGTGATGCAATCAAGCCTCAGAGTAGAACCTAAGGTCAAAGATCTACAACAGCGGAATCGACAACAGAATGGTGGCGCAAGACCCTGCACCCGCTGGGATGCACTTTCCTAAGAAGCAAGCTTATGCGGTCCTCAGAGCAATGTTTCTAATGGAAAAGGCACCCTAAACCCCTCTTTATGATCGACCTTGAAGAGGGGAACACGTAATTTGTAGAAGTGATCACGATTCTATTTTCATCAAAGTGCACGCAAAATTTCGACTAGCCACAGGGACGAATGGAGTCCTCCCGAACGGTCGCTGAGCAAATCGACGATCACCAGGACGGTATGACGATAGGTGATACAAATGATACACAATCTTTTCAAAGTACATACAAATTACGGATAAAACCACTAATACACTATTAACTGTTGAGTAAATCATTTTGTTTTAAACTTTATAAATCAGTTTCATTGTAATGAATGCACTCAATAAAAATGACCTGTGCTATGAACATAATTACAGTTCCATACATATCACAATTAACTACAATAAATAATCATGCAAGGTAGAAGATTTTGTTTCAATAGCTATTAGATCGTTATGACCAAGATCAATGAGGATAACATTGAAACAACAGGTAGTAGTAACATATGAGAATCATATACAGCTCTCGAATTAAAAGAGATGAGCAAAACGGTAGATGTATCGAACACCGCGTTAACTTGAACATATTATAAGAAGGGGTAGTGAAAAGGAATAAAACGATGAAGAAGCAAAATTGCGTTTCTATTGGAAGTCATTATTATAAATAAATTGTTGTTAATTGATGTAGAATTCATGATTAATTTGAAAAAGCATATTACATAGCAAACAATAAAGGTCAGTCCATAAATCGAGGAAATCACAGGTCTAGAAGTGGAGAAAAAACCGAACAAAATTAGGGTCTACGACAATGTGAGACGTGCCTATAAGATGTTATCTCTACTTTAAAGCTCAATCGTTCAACAGACTTATCTCTAAAAAGATTGGCAACAAAGTGGCCATTATCATATATGTACAAAAATTAGAACCACAACATTTTTGTTAGCAAAATGAGGAACAAGATGAAAAGGAGACAGCAAAAACATAAGTGTGACCATTTGCCTTGTCCGTGAATTCAATTTATGGTTCACTGTTAATCAATCACGAACTTTCGGCATTTCAAACACTTGAACACGTTCTCGCTCGCCAAGCTCCTTGATTCCCTGAGGAGTGAAGAAAATAAATTGATTGTGGGAATATTGTTCCGTGGCCAATTTCACCAGTAAATCCATAATGACCTGTAAAAAAGTTATGGAATACTGATAGGCAATGAAATTTACAAGGGGAATGTTGCTTACGCGTCTGTTGATCATATCCATGAATACATCAAACTCGTCCATACATCTAAACGGTGCTTCCATGATCTCCCACAAAGCCATAATGAAACATGCCGTAGTGAATGACCTCTCACCACCAGAAAGGCCTAAATGAATATATATAACATACTATATAATCTATATATGTATACACCTTGAGGAACTCATAGGAAAGAACTCCAAAAAGCCAAACAATAAACAAATGTATTAGCAACAATCGCGGATGATTTATTTGATTGACAAGTTCTTTGCAGAAGATAAGCAACACTGTTTGCAACACCAAAAAACCTTATCAAGTGACTACAAAAGGTCTGTCATTTCTTCTGACAGATCTTTCACAGCCACCGAATTCTGCAACAGTAAAGCACCACATCATATGCCAAGACGGTGATAGCAGATAGCACTACTGTAGAATGGAAGAATCAATTAAATGCAAGTTTTTTTTTAACGAAGAAGTATAGAACAATGCGGAAATAGTATATCTAACCCTTTCAGCAAATTCCCCAACTGCCTCGCTTTCTCTAAGTTTTTTAGCAAACTATGAATATAGCAGACTGGATGACATTTCAATAGTGCAAAATCTTTAAAACTAGTCATCCAAACTGCCCCCTCATCACTGACCGACCACTGCAGCCCCACCCTCGCCCTATCTATCTTGGATAGTGTGACAGTGACGTGTATAAAGTACCTTTCAAGTCCTGTATGACGCTTTTGGTAACTGTCTGAGAATTATCGTCCTTCAGATGAGTTGCCACGCTAATGTTTATGACTTCCTTTTGACGATCAACAATCAGATTGCCATGATATGATCTACAATAATAGAAATGAAATATGAATTACTGTAACATTATTTCTATACATCTCTACGAGGTCTTCCATGCTTCAATTTTATCAAAGCAGATACACCTTGTAGAAACATTCACACCCCTACCGCTATTCAAAAACTCACCTAGTCGCCATGAGCCTCTGAAATGTCATCTTCAAACGCATCGTAATTGCATGGCACATGATCGGGAACTTCTCTTCACGTATTTTGAGGCATTCTGAGAGCTTCTGAAACGATAATGAGTTCGGAATGTTATTCGAAAGTGAAATCTTCTAGAAACGAATACCTTATTCAAGGACTTAAGCACCAAGTAGTGCTTCTTAGACGCTTCATAGTTATCTTTAAACGATTGGAGTTGTTCTAAAGTTACAGTCCTACCAACTCTGAAAGTCAAAGCAATAAAACCTTAACTTCACAAGAAGTTCTTCTTCTTAGATTTTCTTTACACTCACACTTTTTCTGCTGATTCAATTTTGAGCGTCAGTGCTTTGTATTGATCATCGAGATCGGAGGTGTCGGGAAGCTGCTCCATATCTGGAGGATTTGACATTGATGATGGTGTAGGGAGCGTTTGACTCCGCTCTGCCTGAAATATAGAACTCAAACTGATTCTACAAAGAAAAGGCGAGAGCAGAAATCTTTCATCACAGCTATTTCAAGTGCAAAGCAAAGAAAGTGGAAAGTCATACCGTTTTTTCAGCTTCCTCTTTCTTTGCTTCCAGTTCTTTTATTCTCTCATCAATTTTGGCGAAGGACTGCAACAGCAAACATATGGCTTCAAGAAAAAACAAACACTGATATTTGCAGCTCAGCAAGGCTCATAAAGTTTCGTTACAAGGGATTTGGCTGAACTTCATAACTCCCCCTATCCTTCAGTTCATAGCGCGGTCAATGCCTATAAGTCACCCACATCACATGAACCATTCACTATCGTGAAGCATCAGAAACTAAGAACTGACTACTTTCAGAAACACTTGAAAAAAACGTAGGGACTGAAGAGTCGGGAGCGCAGCTGCAACCAAGGTGTTCGCGCGTGTGAACTGTTAATTTTGTAGACAAAGTATCAAATACACAAGCAGTGACCATAACTTGCCTCCTGTATTCTAGCCGCACGTCTTGCATCAGACTCAATATTGACCGATATGCGTCTAATTTTCTCTTGTACATCTGCTTCTTGAGTCTGAAGGTTAAAGATTATTAGAGTAAAATGAGAAATTGATGGTACAAATCACATCGAGTCAAGACTGCAATCATTCTGCAGGGAATGAAATGAGAAAAGAAGCTACGAAAAAATGAAAAAAATCGAATAAGGAAAAAAGGAATTATATAGTACCTCAAGATCGACCATTTCTCTCTTGCCTTCATTAAATTCTGCTTCAACTTCTCTGTAGTTTTTCTTCACATCCGAAAGCTCACGCTGCCTTTGTAAAGCGCTCTGAAAAAGTGGGATACGAATCCTATCTAGACCAAGTGAGGCCTATTCATGACTTCTCTTTAAGCGCCCGGGGGGTGCAAAACGGTTCACGCAAAAAAAAGGCAATTACAAAACAATTCTCATTATATGACGTTTTGCATTCACCTCTACTGTAGTCAATTACACAAAGCCACTCGCAAACAGCTCGAAATATCAAATTTCATAACATTCGGAAAAAAACTCCGAAACATTCACAATCTTGGAAGAAGCAGAACGCTTTTGGAAAATAAATGCCTTGCAAATCTAATCATACCTGACTTAGTCTTTCGAAATCTCCGTCCAACTCGGTGATCTGTGCATTGATTTCATTTAAACTGGCTCGCTAAAAGTAATGTACAAGGTATTATGTTGTATGTTACATGAGTAATATACATATTTTAAGGGCTGCTTTTGCACAGTTTACAGCGGATACCAAGCTATTAGCGAAGAAAATTAAGTGATAAGTACCATGTTGTCTACAACTGAGTAGTCATCTTCCAATTCCAGCTGTTCTAACGCCCGCTCCAAAGACCGATATTGACTTCTGAGCCTATTTAGATCTGCCTCTATGGCGTTGTGCCTTTGAGACGCCTTGTCGAGTTCAGTTTGCGTCCTGCTGGCTTCAGAGCTCGCCTGAAAGGCTGTATTGTAGGCCAAGGTATTGGAAGCCTTTGATGAAACATACCGTCTTAACTTCCTCATGCAACCGCTGCTGTTCATGTTGCAACCGTGTAAGCTCAGTTTTCATTGCGCTGCAAGGCGAAATTGTAATACAAGCTAGACATATACTATAGAAACAGAGAAGAAACCAGAAGTTTTGTCCACTAACTCTACATCGGTTCCTGTTACTTGATCAGCAAGCAGAACAGTTCTCTGTGGGCGCGTACAAGCATAAAAACGGTAGAATCCTTCACCACGGCGATTTCGTCCCATCGCCATACCACCTGTTGCCGTATAGGCACGTATACATCTTTCAGGACACTAAAGCAGTAAAGGAAACTTTAGAAAAATACGATCAGACGTTTTCGTGCAAACGTTGGCTATAAAAACGCACCATTCCGTCCATAATTCGCCGAGCATCTTCGTCCGTTCTGAGAAGTATTGTGCCTTCCGCGGACGCCATATCAATCAAAACATTTCTGAAAACGCACAAATATCACTCCATACCATCATGCCCGCCACAAACTTTCGCTCATCGGAGTGGAGCTTAATTCAATATCTAATTTTTTTTATTACGATGGCAATTTTCAGGAGCCTCAGCAAAGTCGACAGCACTCTAACCTGACTACTGGATCCTTAACATCAATCATTCGCAATATGGTATCCCATTCAGATGAAGGCTCATTGGATGTAACATTATGAGGAGGAATGTTAAATCTAAAAATCAAATGTCAACGCCACAACCAAGAGTTTCCTATGCATGTTGATAAACTGACTTGACAAATATTGCATTTGGTAATGCTCCACCTATACGGTTACTCCTCATCAAACGTTCGAACACTTGATGATCTCGCTTCGAATTGAATATAAATGACGTTAACAATCGTCTTGTGGCTTCTTCGATTGCGAACGCCCACTTTCGATCGCGGATCTTGATATGCATTCCTAAAAATGTGTTTGAACAGCTGGTAAAACGTTCTTGCAAAGTGTATTTGCTTCGGTAGTAATTGGAATTCTACAACACAGCCATTCAAAGCAAAGAACAAAACCAACTATTTATGCTGGAGCAGGGGTTACGTACAACTTGTCAACCTTGTGAGACTTTTTAAAGTCAGAAAAAATAATAACAAGGAAAACTTACAGCTCTATGTTTGATGCTAATGTTGGCTGACTGGCTCAACACGCTGTACATGTGAGTGTTGATAAGCTATAGCATAAAAGCTATTGATAGGGCGAGAATATGGGAATCCACAAGGGAGTCATGGTATTGTAAGGGAATAAACGTCCTTATGTACGGGATGCACGAAAACGGGTTCAGATCTCGACTGGGGCCGAAGTTTTGCCCATGAACCGCCAAAATTGCGAGATTTCCGGGACACGTACTGCGGCGAAATAACAACATTCAACAAAACACCAAGTAAAAACTACTAACAAGCTGCACTTTACGCAGCCCGCGATAACATAATACAGCTCCGCGTAATCGAATACGATTCACCCAATTTCACTGATTGTGAGGAGCTAAAAAAAGAAATGATTCCGACAAACCTATGGGTCCTTTCGGAAGATGTTCGAACTTGTCGGCGTTTGCATTCATAACCTCTAAGATTCTCGGTATGTTCTCACCAAACCTTGAATAGCTTCATTTACACCTATTACGTAAACAGAATTGAAAAAGTATAAATGTTAAAAGGAGTAGCAGTTGAGATGTGGTGTTCCTCAGTTTCTTGAATTAAACGTTGAGAAAAATACAAAAATATTAATTTAAACTAGTTTTTGCTTAGATTGACTAATCGACTACCTTAAACAGATGAGCATCATATGCAACTCATCGTTATTATCCAAATTGCGGGCAAAGTAACTAAAGTAAACTATTTTATTACAAACCTTTGCTTTGAAAGTTATAACTACTATTCATCATCGGTAAAAGTAAAATGGCGTAATCGTGGAAATAACAAAAAGCCTATATCTACAATTCAAAATGTACAAACCTCATCATTGCATTATTGGACGTTATTTCAGTCCTATGGATTTCTTGCTCAACATCCTTGATCTTCCCCGAAATTCTGCGCACTTCACGGATCGCCTCAAAACATCACATAGCATCGAATTTACAGAAGGTTTCAGCAACCTTCCGACAAAACTAAAGCATGATTACCTCGTCTTTGCTCGTAGAAGCTCTCTCATATGATTTTTGAAGCTCATCGCGCTCCTGCTGCGCTGAGCGGTAACGTTCGAGAACCTCAGACTCCTATAACGAGTACAGGTAAAAAACAATACCTGAGGGAGGCAGGGGGAAAATTCAAACAATCAGTATTTGACTTCCTCAAAGGGCAAAAAAGCTGCCTCACTGGCTGAGAAGAGGAAAGGAGAACATACGAACTTTTTCATTGATCTTATCCATTTTAGTTTTTGTGACAGCAATCTCCTCTTTCCGTTTCTCACATTGCGATTCTTCTTCGAATCTAGCAATTTGTTCAGTGAGGCGATCACGTCGCTTTTCTAATGATCTGGAAGTTGACTCGACATAATTGAAAAGGAATCATACGAAGTAGAGTAAGTGGTGTGTATAACGCTCAAACTCCATCGATGACTGCAACAATTAATAGAAAACACTCACCCACGACTAGTTTCTAGCGCCTTTTGCTTCGAATCTTGAACACCTATGTCACTTTTGAGGTTGCTAAATGAGAAATAACGCGTACTCGCCATTTTTGTTAAGGTGACTGCGCAAATACAGACCTTATCGTAGCCTTCAGAGAACTCATCTTCTCCCTCATGCTTCGCAAGGTGTTGCCTTTCTTCTCTATTCGACTTCGTAGCACAGATGTCTGGGTAGTACAATCCTGAAAAATAACTATTGTATAACTCATTTGATTGGCCCCATGCCAAAGCTTTCAAAGCGTATATACAATCATAGAGAAAACGCTTGCCCTTGACTGTGAAATTAAGGGAAAGAATTTCGAAACTGAACAATTGAAGGCAAACTATATGCCATCACTCTGAAACCAGAAAAAGGAATGAAAAGAAGAATTGCGGTTGACCTCTCGCTTCGTCTTGCTTTCTTCAATTCCTCGTTGTATCGTATCCAGCTCCTCTTGAAACTTACACCGCTTTTTCTCAATCACTTGAATCTCCTTGAAAAAAGATCAGAGATAGTTAAAATAAATGATGGAAGTTCAATTTTATGGTACGCACCTCGAGAACATCCCTCAGAGGGCACCATAACAACATCCATCCAATTTCGCTTTGTTGATTTCGCATTTCTTGTATTGTGCGCAATCGCCGACGTTCCTCCACCATAGATTGGTACTCCCTTAACAGATGCTCAGTCAAAACTCCTAAGCGAGATTCGAATTCCATACCGAAGGAATACAGCAAGAAGTTACCTTTTTTGCTTTTCAAACTCCCCTTTCATTGATTTACACATAGCTTCTATAGATGCGACAATAGCTTCGCACTTTTCATAGCATTCTTTCGTATGTTCAAGTTCAGTAGCATGCATGAAAATCTGAAATAAAAAAATTTAGCCTGTGTCAACAACGGGACCAAGTAGTTCTCTACCATCAATGTGCAAAGAACGTTTCCATCCATGAACCCTACCAATTAAACTGGTACCATGATATATCGAAACAGTTATAAAGCTCAAAAAACAACAAGCAACAAAAACAAAGCATCACGACACATCTTATCTCTTTGTATTCTGCGTATGACAATCTAGTGTGTTCAATTTTTAATGACGATGTATTAGTTATGCGCTTTGGGAGCGCGCCCATTGGGGCATAAATAAATATCTAAATAAATAAATCTTCATACTAACCTTGTATAACCTATCGGGCCTCATTTGTTGCAAGAAATGTCGTGACCTATCTTGACTCATCCAAAATATAGGGTTACTGAGCTGAATGCCGTACCGTATCCTGAGCTGATCCAAGTCAGCCTTCTTTTTTGAAACGGTCGTTTCTGAAAATCTATTCTTGCACGTGACATTGATACAAATGCCGCTACTTGTCACTCACCACGCTGGTTTTTTCCTGTACCAACAATACTTTTAAGAACGTAAGTTGAAGCAGACGGAGTGATTGATCGTTCAACTACCACAAAATCTCCATAATCCGGATGGCTACCCAGGCCACGATTAGTTAGGATGAGACGAATCCTAGCTTTGCTAAATATGTGAGTTTTAAAAAATCAGATTTGTCGCATGAGAAGATAACGGAACTGTCATAAAGAAAAGAATGAGCTGAGGACCAATCCGACAAGAGCTATATAAATGTAAAGTGACTTAGGAACTGGGTAGTTATTAGAGAGCATATAATAAATCGTGAATGAACAACAGTGAAGAAAATATTATCATGAGAAAAGAAAACATTCCGTATGATGATCGAAAACATCCAAAAAAAATGTTTTATTTCCTTGAGCTATCGGGAGCTTCACTTGCCGTCGGGAACAGCATCTAGGTCCTTGCCTAGGCGCCTTTGTCCTTGTTTATAGTGGTCATACATGTGTATAAAGAAAAATAAGGCCTTGAACTTTTCGAATAAATATGTGAGAGATTTCTGTTGACAAGTGTGATACTAGGTAGTACTAAAAAGAATCTATAGTCGCCTTTGAAAGATAGCTCTAACTGGTAACTGATAGCTTCAACTCACCTTTTACCTTCTTTTATATAGGTTTTCACTGAAGACCCACGATCGTTATCGTTTCCTCGACCACCGAGGCCTATATTCAAAGAAGCAAAAAGAGCGCTCTTGCCACCTGAAACGTGGTTATAATCTGATATCATTTGCTAAAACCTGAACTATTCAAAAAAGGGGAAACTCACTCCCATTCGGTCCTCCAATATAAAAACAATTATTATCAGCTGTGTTAAAGTCGACTTTAAGTCGACCGTGGCACATGAAATTTTCCAATTCTACACCAGCTATTCGACCCGCAACTTCAATACAACCTTAAATGAACTCACACAACATCTAAGATTAGATAGAGTAGGCCGTACAAAGTCAATAAAATGAATGGGACTGAACCCAGTGATCAAGTACGATAACAAAAGTACTCACACTGACCGATCTCTTGAGTAGTACTATCTGTTTCGTTTACGGCGACAGAGGGTCGCTTCAACTTCCTATCAATATGCGACTCAACATTCTGGTGTGGTCGCTTTCTTCGTGGACTATGGATATGTTGATTCTCTACATCGGCATCTACTTCCATCTCTTCTTCGACCTCCTCGGCCATCTGACAAAGTGTTGTTTTCAATCGTATCACAAATATAATAAAAAGGTTTTTCACAAAAACGACAAAAGCAGAATTTCGAAATCGTCGGGAAAAACTTCCAACAAATAAAAAACTATTACATCTCCATAATGGAGAGAAAGCACGCACAGCTTGCTAGTTCTCCCTATTGCACAGCAAATTTTAAAGCAGCATAATTGAACAACTACAGTGCACATTTTTATACTCACTCTGCGTATAGCTAATGTAAGAAGAAAAATCTTTGTCATTATTGCTTGAGTTTTTTGTTGTTTGTTTTTCCACTGATATTGCGTAAGAACCAGAAAAAAAGAACTAACTTTCCGTTCAAGAAGGATCGAGTGGTGGGATTAGTTATCCACGAAGAATACAAATAAGAATGTATTTTTATAATTTTTTTGTGCAACCAAGTATACATCAAAACGTCACTACACTATACGCAAGAAATAAACCGAAAATTCTGACGATGTACTAATAATAATTCTACAATGATTTCAGACAATCCAAATTTTTCAGTACTTATACCGTTCGTTAAACGGTAAATTTACTACTACAAGGGTGTTGAACAATGAAAAATGTTCGTAATTGGACAAAAAAAAGCAAGCCTCAAATGTGGCATCGCTCTCAAAGAAACGAAACCCATTCAATTCTGACCGTGGGTTAGGATTTGCTCCGATTAACAGCCGAATGTCTTCCTGTAACTAGTTCAGCAATCGGTACTATTCCACTATTACAACCCCAAAAACTCAAAATTTTAATTTTCGATGAAACTTCGCCTATAGAGGTAATCCGATGCCTTGATAACGAATATGACCTTCATTTTTGGCGCTGGCGCCATCTGGCGCCAATTAGCGCCAATTTGGCGCCAAGGGTGTTTTCACCAAATTTGCTGAAAACTTGCGTTTAGGGGTTATTTGAGGTCCTGATAACGAATATAACATCCATTTTACGCGATGAGGCTATATGGCGCGACGACAAGGCATACAGGTTGTGGGGGAGACGATGTGGCCCAATAAAAGTTTTATTCCTTGTCTGAGGACACAGAAATGGATGTTACATTCGTTATTAGGACCTCAAATAACCCCTATGCGCAAGTTTTCAGCAAAATTGGTGAAAACACCCTTGGCGCCAAATTGGCGCCAAATGGCGCCAGCGCCAAAAATGAAGGTCATATTCGTTATCAGGGCATCGGATTACCCCTATAGGCGAAGTTTCATCGAAAATCAAAATTTTGAGGTTTTGGGGTTGTAATAGTGGAATAGTACCCAGCAATCTTATGTTAACATGGGCTTCGCAAACTGTCACCAAAAGAAAACTAACTGCAACGTCAGATCTATTGTAGGTATTTGCCAATGAATACTTCAAAAGTGCCACAAGATGGCGAAATTGTTTCTGTGAAAATTTAGAAAAACTCGAAATTTCCTCGACAAAAACTATCAACCCAATAATTGGGCCCTTAGAGTTCAGTTATTCCTGTGTCACATCAATTTGAAAAAAATTTCCTAAAAAAAGATTTTTTTTACTACTCCTTGTTGAAGCAAATACTTTTTCGATCTCAATTTGTTCAAAACCTGACCCTTATGCACGTCTATCGAAAACAATCCAGTCGAAGCAATGTAAAAAATATAGTGAATAGATAGCGGAAATGTACCCAACTCCTAAAACGAAATTCTAAATATAAAAAAACAAAATACGCCTTAAGCTGTATGCGCCAAATGGAAATTTTTTGAAATCGATCCTCCCAGAAGGGCACCGACAAATGAGTGGCGGAGTCTGTACAGCACCCATCCTACGCTTAATCTTTCGCGAAATTCTTTGTACCAGCCGGCGAGGTAAACATCAACATGGGTGATCCCGATTTCCACGATAGCAAGGATGATTTACCTTCTTTACTGATCCTACACTTCTGTACCGTTTGACTGCTATTCCTTCAGATATCCGGCCTGCCAAGACGCTTCGCACACCGGTCTCCGAGCGAAATCCAGTTTTCCAGTTCAGTACCATTTCCTCTCTTTCGACTGCAGGGTAGCTCGAACACCGAGCTCTGACTGCTTGTCGAAATTTCAATAATGCAAACAGCTAGAGGACTATAACTGCCCTAGCTGGGGTGTTGTGGTGCACTGTGTGAACAATTTTTGAGCCACGGAACAGCCATTACTGAGGGTGAAGTGTGAGAGGTCAAATATCTCTGGAAGTTCGCTGTTTGACGAGGAATGGAAGAGAAGCAGGAAGATGGGAAGAAGGCTTGCAATAATTCGCGCATGGAGAGTTGCTGCGAATTCGACAACGCGTCGGATTTTCGCGCCCGTCGCGCCCAAGGAAGTCTAAACTCGGCACGCAGCGGGTGTGGCGCATCGAACAAGTGTAACATGGATGCTCGAAAAATGGTTTGGGTGTGGTTATTCTGGGCTGAAACTATATATCCCATTTCAGATGGAGCTTGAACTCCATCCAATATCCACGCTAGCGCCGACGCCGGCCTACATCATTCAACACCCATAAATGAGGAATGCCCAAACCAGCGAGCTTCGCAAACGATCCAAGTTCGCATACTCTACGGCTTTCCCAAATATCTAATGCGATCGATATGTGGAAATATTGCATGGTAGGTCACTCTGAAGATAATGGTCGGACCAGGGCGTACCGGATGAATTCCTCGCGACGTCAGATGTGCCCTAAAAACCGGGGCGGTCGCCGTTTCGACCGTACCACCTTTCATGGAACTCTGGATGAACGATTTTGAAAGGAGAGAATCCGCCGTGGTTCGTAGCATGAAAGGGGGTAAGTCAGCTCTGCGGGCCTCCAACGCTCTCTAAACATGATGTCAGGAAACTACCGCATACCTTCTGAATAGAAATGAATCAATGGTAACAGAATGTTCAATTTTCGGCTTATCCCAGGTTTTCGCACGAGGCCGCCGGCCCCTCCCCCCCCCCCCCTCAGCTAAGGCTTAGCTGGAAAAAGCCATATTCCGTTCGCTAAAAAAGGTTTCCAAGCATCATTACAGGCTTGCAGAGCTGACTCCACCAGCCTCTTCCTCCCATCCCTTGCTCTGCGCTCTTAGCGCCTATCCGCATTTCAGAAGGGTGAGTGCCGCACCACCCTCTACGTGTTCACCATTTATTATATTTGTACCGCGAAAAGGGATCAATTCCTAAATGAATCGTGAAAGGATATTGCAGCCCACCCACATGGGCGACATCCGGAAATCTCCACTGCAAGTCTACTTCTCAAACAAATCACAGTATATCCTGAACTGGAACTCCTGATCACAAAATGAGGCAACCTCACTGCTCTATTCACTGACTTATCAGCCATTTTGCTCCGAACACGACCGTTATTGAGACTTCTCAACAAGCTTTTCGTTACTAGAACATCTCCAACATACGAAAATTGCACATGTCTGCGGAGGGGGTGTGGTGCAGCAGGATCGAAATTGTCGCGTTGCGGCAAAAGAGACGCCGCACGCGAAGGAATGTAGCAGAATGCAGCAGCAATTAAGAAATACAGGAGCAAAAGAAGTAACAATAGAACCATGCTGAAAATAATAATCGCGTATCGATTGAGCTGTATGAATAACGCCGGAACTGCAATAAAGAGATGAATGGTCCGCGACTGCCGCGCGCGGCGAATCGGTTACACAAGCGGGTCCTGCTGCACGTCTCCCGCTGCAGAGGTGAACAGTCTCGGAGTGTTTATGCACTCGAGGACGAATCAAACAAGCAATAAATTATCCTTCAGGAGTTGCGAGATTTGGAAATAGCAGTGCCTTTTTTGAGATTCATTCTTTCCCGCGAAAAAAGTTGATATTTATTAGAAGTTATGATCACCAAAGTCTGACAGAAGGTGGTGGGTTCGCAGGCAACGGTTTTTCGTAATCGAATTTCTTGAGAATACGTGAAGTCTCTCCTTTTGATTGTGTAGTACTTTCTTGAGTTCTAAAAGTACAATTATAATCCATCGATGGGTAAGCTATGCTTCCCTTGGGATCTTCATGAACGAAGTAATGTTTGAAAATAACGCAACTTAAATGTAATACAAATAATCTACAGTTTGCCAGAAACGAAAAATTCGGCTCTTTCAACTGTTGTAACTTATGAGATGATGACCTCCCACATCCCATGGTTTCCCATGCTATGACGGGCGACAGAAACGAAAACGCAGTGCTGGAACTCGGTTCCTACAGTAATCCAGCCCGCATCCTGACCCGAACGCATCATCGCGATACAACACGTCCACTCGACTACACTACCCGCACGCTCTGGGTCTTGCCCAAGGTCCTTTCTCATTGCGTCGTATATGTGAAAATTTGTTAATTCAAATAATGAAACATGTTGTCTGTGGAATTCTACGTCCATTGCGATTTATTGCACCTTTAGGTTACTGCAAAAATCGACTTTTTTACTGAATTTTCTTCCAGTTCTGGCAGCTCCAATATGGTGACGGCGTAAATTTTGACCGAGTGAATTTTGATGTTCGTACTACCTGTATGGTCTAACCGCATACGTAATTGATTGGATTCTTACAACGGTTTCTGATTGCGATTTTTACTAACCTGTCCGATGGTTTCCACTGCACGGGCGCTTCAAATGGTGTAGTCGTTTGGTCAAAAGATTTCTATAATAGATTTCTCAATGCGGTTTTCATCAGAACACGTGATCATCAGTTGAATAGAACTCTTTCTCCACACGTTGGACCACTTCTAAAAGGGAGGCGGTCGTTTGGCGCGATAGGCAGGGTCGCGCCGCCCATTAGGCGGTCTTCGAGGTGGACAACACGTCCACATTGGGCAACCCTCTGTCTGTCCTCTCCAGCTGATAGAAGCGCGATCAACAACGCTGCTCCTATTGGACGCCGAATTGCGGACCTGCTTGTACAAGAAGCAATAAAAAAACACATAAAAGCGCAAATGGATGATGTATGTAGGCAGACTACAAGCAGACCCGCAGTTCGGCGTCTAACGACCGCCTCCCCTTCTAGATGATGTACCGGGAACTGGTTATTGATTACGAGTGTGAAATCAATACCAACTCCTAGAGCATAGGCTGGTTTGTGATGGGCGCGACTACTTTGACTTGTGAAAACGTGTGCGTGCCGCGTTCGCCGCGCAGTCTACAGTCAATGAATACCAGTAGTTTGACTATGAGACCTGTGTGGCCGGGTGGCGTGGAAGTCGCCTACTGCAGCACTGCGAGCTCGAATGGGATTGTTTTCTTATCACTCTTTTCTTGAATGATAGATCAAACAATATCCAGAATTCCAACAGAATAGTAGGAAGCTGCATCTTGTTTTAATTTATCTGTCAAGCTTCCACTGCCGACCTTACTTAAATTCAATAAAACTGAAGAGTAACATCTGTGGTCTTTCTTCTTACCCGTTCGTCTGGAGGTGAAAAGGGTGAAGGTAATTCAAGCGATGATTGTGAAGCGTTTGTACTCAACTCCGTGAAAGCTTCATTTTTCATCGTTGCACTGTGCCTCTGAAAAGGAATGGTGTCCGGGTTAGAAGAATAATCACGAAAAATTCTACAAATTTCCATTTCCTAACGGTCTTAGCTGTGACTGAACAGCAACGGAAAATTCAGGATAGGGTAAGAGTGAGTAAATCTCGTACCAAGTTGTCACTTATCGCCTACCACATCCATTATCCATTTTAACCATTTTTGCCTCCTCAACAGCCATAACTGCACACCTCTTGTCTAACTGATCCTCATTACCTTTTTCTCACCATTAAACCAAGAGGAGGTTGCGAGCCAGTTCGCACTGGCTGCGTTTAAAGTCAGGCACACGTTGCTGGCGCGCGTCTTTCGATGGCCACGCGCGGTGGCGCCGGATCGATATCGCTAATCTGACTGTGATGGCAGCAGGGAGCGTCGAAGTCAACACATGACGACAATGTGCCAACGAAAACCTTGAACGCAGTCGCGGTGCTCTGACCAGACTGTCGCGAAAAGCAGTGGTACGGACGATTAGAGAGCAGAGCTTGGCTCAGCTATGGAGCCGCAAATTACCAGCAAGGCAGAGAGTTTTCTTGGGATCAATTTTTAGCGAAGTCACATCCTTGAACAGGAGGTAGCAGTGGTTACAGAAAGTCATTTCATTAGGTAAAGGAAGATAGAAGCGGAACCTCGACTCACACCCAAAGCCATGCCTGGGCAAAATGTTCCCGGCGAGATCACTGGTTCTGTCTTTTACTCATTTCGGACGCAATCATGAAAAATCTCTCAGAGCTAGTTAGGTTTAGGAAATAGTGTGTGAATTTCTAAAGCGTGACTACCCCTTCGTTTCCTTCTTCGTTCAATTCACGTTGCGTCGCATCCTCTTTCCGATGAGCTTCGTCCGTTTTTTCATCCTTAATAAAAGGATTGGTCAGAGGTAATCTTTAACTCTTGCCTTACTGCCTTACTTTGTTGTTCATTAAAAAAAATTCGATCGACCTGTTTATCTTGCACCCAGGATCTTCTATAAGCAAATCTGTACCAACGCCATCATTTCAACAGGTAAATCAGCTAGCATAGTCTTCCCTCGACCTTAGCCCCTGTTGTCGTGAGCTGGCGGCGACATCCATTCATTTGTCAGTGACGCTACCTAGGCCGTATTTGAATACGCGCGCGCGGGACAGTAATTCAAACTGCAGCGTAGGTGACGCGATGTGATGCGCCGTGCGCTACTTGCGCGTCAAATGGCCCGGCAGACGACGATAGAATCGAAGCGCACCCGGACAGAGAACCCCACAAAATCACTGATTTCCCAGATGGCTTTTTTTGGAGAAATCTACATCTTCATCAATCGGTACTTCATCATTGAAGTAGCCTTTTAAGTGAATGCATAGTAAACAATGGAGTTACCTGCTGAGTTTTTTCCGCATGATCACTTAACATTCCAGAAATTCTCAGTAATGACTTTGATGCCTCGTCTTGTGGTGACTGTAAAGGTCGTTTTTACTTACTTTATGATTTTCTTACGAAAATTTCTGACTCAGTGAGTGGGTAATACAAACATCTGCCGACTGGCATACATAGTAATTTGCCCAGTTTGTCTCCTGCTGGCAGACTGAAGTAAGACATCTATAGGATCCACTCGTTCTAACCCTCACTAATAAGTTATTTTGGAAGTATCGGCCCAGTCATCGTTTTCTAATAGATACCTTGCGCCTTGTTTCCTCCTTGGAAATCTACGTCCCCAATCCTCCGTCCACCTGAGCTGTCAGGCCTGAGCCGCACTTACGGTGGAGGGGTTCAAGAAAGGTCTGCCACAGCTGACTAGGCAGTGCCATGAGTGTCTGCGCTTTTCAAGGGGACAGCATCCGAAGAGTTTGTAGGAGACGGTAAGATACCTTTAGGAAGATTACAAGTCATTATTACTCTCCATTACTGATTACTATATTCTACTATAACTACTCCGAGATGAACTCTACCCATATCAGGAAATACCTTCAAATGGGTCTTACCGGCTTCACTCGAATGAATTGGCCGACTTCATTTGAAGCCATTCTCATCACAATGATAAAGTATACTCAAACAGAAAGGTGCCGCTCCCGTTCTTAGGGTACCCCTTTTGTCTGCAGCAGGCCCATTAGTTTATCCCAATACAGAGAACTACCGCTCCGTACAGAAATCTATCAGCTCCTATCGGATTTGTTGGACTGTTGATGAGGGACGAAAGTGGTTTTTTTTGTTTTTTTTAATCTTTTCTTAAATTTTCTCAGTTTTTTTTTTGAAAAAATGTTAATATGTTCAACACCTTATACATTTTCTTCCGTACTCGAGGCATAAAGAAACAGTGATGATATAGATACAAGGCAATGAAGAATATCGCCATTTCAAATACATAGACAGACACCGTGGTAATCTGAAAAGGAAATTTCAAGAAAGCTGCATTTTTAAAGGAAAGATCAAACGATGGAACGACTTCATGATGAAGTCACAGCTGCAAACTGCATTCCTAATTTGCAAAGTGACAGCAGGGATGATTGTAACAACAATTTCTCTGGTGCTAAACCATGGAAGAGCTTCTCTAAGAGTAGATAAACCGGTAGAAATCGGAGCCCAACAATCAAAGTAGCAGGGGTAAGGGGTGTGATATTTTCTCCACGAAAATCGCGTCGCGCTCGCCGCACTCGATCGCGTGCTTTGAAGAGAAGGTTAAATTCTAGTGGAAGCATACCGTAGCCGCCGCGCAACCTCTGCCGCTCGCCGTGGGAATTTGGGGAGAAGTTCCGCCACCCGAAGTAAGTTCTTGAACATGTGAAACGATATCTTCAGTCTCACAGGGCTGGCGATTTATGAACAAAGCTTCAGCCTCGGACGGGACTCGAACCCCGTGCTTCTGCTGCCCGGACACCGTGCTTCATCCCTTATACCACCGAGATATCTTCACTTTTAGTAATTACTTAACTTTCACTATTAGTCGGTCGTTCCTGCTGTTCCTATTGAGGGACGTAGGGGAATCAGCAGAAGCTCGGTATTTGACCGCCACCACTTTTACATTGTAATTTTCGGCAGATCTTCATCGTAGACTGCACTTTCTTGTGGCTCTATGAGGCAGACAACTCACCCAGAATTGCCGAAATTGCGAACTCCATTCACTTGAACTCATGACCAGACTCACACTGACGCCTTTTACAAATGAACAATGAAAATCCTCCAGAATGATAGTGGACGTAACATGTTTGAAGGGGAAAGGTGGTATTCAAGGAAGTGGCTCACTGTCACACAGGCACGATCCGAGAACCGAATTTCGATCGATACTCACCCAGGCCAACTAATTGTTGCCATTCACCACCCCGGAGCAGCTACATACTTATCACCAGAGCATCCAGGAGAACAAAAGCATTGACTTATAAATCGACTGGCCAACGCAAGTCATCACATAGGCCTCATACGCATTCAAAGCGCACAACGATTGCGGACCAAAGTGGAACGCAGGGCTTACTCAAAAAATGGAGCTCATCAGCCCCGAAGGCTTTATCCTTTGAAATGTTTGGAACTCTATGAGTTATCTGAATTCAATTGTCTCCTTGGGAATATGTTGCATAAATATGTTCGTCAGAAAACGGAAAATAAACCCTTCAACCTTCACCTCTTTATCTTTAGGAGCAACTTCTTATCAACTTCTAAACAATTGATTGTTCGAATTGACTGTGTGTGTGGGCACAAAGAATACCTAGCACTTTTACCTATCAATTTCTGCTGTCCCAACAACAGATGCACCTTATTGCAATTTATTACACTCATACACAAGAAATATTTAAAAACGAATTGAAATCAAATAGGTATCAGAACGTCAAACAATGAAAACGGAATTATCGATTGACCCGCTAGTACACGCTGGACGACATATGAAAAGCTAGAACACATCTAATCGATAATTCGTACACATCTTTCATACTCTGTCGCAGAAGAATGGAAAATCGACAAAGTTTAGCAGATTTTCGATCCAAATCCGTGCAAATAGTTCATGCGGAGGCGTAAAGAAATTGGCCAGGAATGAAGGAACGACTTGAAGCCTATTTATGGTGTTGTTTCACATGGTCACCATGTTTGTTACGAAGACCTGCCCGTAGCAGTTCAACTTCGTCCTTAATGGCGCACGGTATCGCTGGTGGAGGAGCAGTTACCTGGAATTGAGATTGTTTGAAGAGTCATCAGAAAAATTTGGAAAATAATTTGTGATTGGCAGTTTACTAGTAAATGCCTTTTGTTTTTAAGACTTCCTCCGGTCAATCCAGAGATTGTCCATAAGAGAAGCGCATGCAGTGCATTGTCAAGTGACGCACTATGTATTAAAAGCATGGTGCGGGGATCGAGTCCAGAATCGATATCTAGCCAACCAAATTCCCGCTCCCTTGGGGTAGGTTAGTTGAGGCAAAACTAAATTGACCAACGCCAAGAGACATAGGACTTCAAGAGATATAGAAAGGAGAGAGAGATAGAGGAGGATAGTGAAGACTAGTGTAAGGATTGCCATAGGAAAATTTCAAAATCCACTGAGCCATAGACCATCCTCTCGTGAAAAGATTAGCTTCTGATAAGGCTATGGTGAAGCTCCTCAAACCACTGCGGAAAAGGTCACCCTCCACGATTTTGAAGTCTCGAGAAAGGGGTTATCTATGACAATGTAAGTCCAGATGAGGGTTGGGGTTAGAGACATGGAAAACGTCAAAGACAGTGTAACTCGTCCAGCTATCCTTATAGATCGAGGTCTACAGCGAGTAGCAGCCATTTAGAGAATGAACATAACTTTGGACTAAATTTTATTAACGGCTAGCGAATATCGTAAAATTTATGTAATTCTGATAAATTCACCTCCGATGGATCGGGTGCTGGTGATGGAGGCCGTGAATGCTCCTCCTTCTCGTCTTCGTCTGGTTTCACATCGTCACCAAACTTTACGTGATGATTATGAA
Source organism: Haemonchus contortus (assembly GCA_000469685.2). Classification (NCBI taxonomy): domain Eukaryota; kingdom Metazoa; phylum Nematoda; class Chromadorea; order Rhabditida; family Trichostrongylidae; genus Haemonchus; species Haemonchus contortus. Next base: position 45,456,428 of record LS997563.1, read on the forward strand.
CGACTTTCGGTTCCGTCATAATGCCCTTTTTCGTTCCTGGCATTTATTTTACTAAACTGAAAAATTTCTCTTGAGAAAACGACGAAAAGGAACGTAATTGTGGGCGGATCATTAATTCACGAGCAGATGAAATTTTTCTAGAAAACGAACAAATTCCTACAAAAAAGTCCGGAAACAGTAACAAAAAGAAGTAAAAAACGGAGGAGATGATCGGTTTCTGTTGATCAAACAAAAATTTAGGATGAAGACGAAGCGGTCAGCTGAAAGGTATTGAACTCCTTAAAAATGGGCCCCGAAAAAAGATTTGCATAGGAAATTCATGAGTGAATGGTTAGCATTAACAGTGACTGCCATCGACTGATGTACTTGCTCCTCTCAGAACAAGTTCTGATCAACCACTTCCATGATGATGTCGCATTAGAGTCGTTCTCATGCGGACTTGAACCAGACACTACGTCGAGAAAAAAGGGTCCTTGAACACTGCGCTAAACAGGATCCACAACGAAGTGGCTAAAGGGGGCCAAAAGAAGAGCACAGTGGAGTCCAGATGTTCCGTAAGGACCATGCAATGAATAAAAAAGTATATCTAAGTAATAAAACAAAGATTATTTAAATACTAGCATATGCTGGCCTTAAAAATTAAAATTTAGTTTCTGAAAAAACTTTCAGAGTCTACGTGTACCAGTAGAGGTTCACTAATCATAAGCAGATTCACTGATCTGATCTTCACTGATTCATTATGGAAGACCAGACATTTGGAAGTAATCGTTCATGAATTAACAAATAAACAAGAAAATAAATAAACAAACACTTCCAAAACGAATATTTTGGAGACAACTCCCATAAACAAATTGTTCATTTCAATTCCATTCCATGGCCATAAATACCCTGAAGGGTTCAGTCAATCGATGGAAAGCTCGTTCCCGAATAGCTAGCTAATATAATGTGGTATTGGAACGCTGGATGGTGCCTTCCGTTACACAGTTTTTATGCTTATTTGTTTGTTCACTTGTGTTTTCGCATATCCCTAAATCAATAAAATAACGATATGGCGGCCACCTGTTAGAAAGGCCATTGTAAGTCTATCATGAATAGATTTGGATCAAACAGATGGGCACCTCTCAGTTCCCGCACGGCTGATAAGGTTGGACCCAGTCCATAGAAGCGAAGCGTATTGTGACTAAATGCTGTTTACCAGAAATGTTCAAGAAGACGAACAATTTAGATGAGAACATCAGTTGACCTTACAATTCATTAAAGCATCGCTAATACATATTCAAACGCACACGAGTTACTTAATGCATCAAAAGTGGTGTACTCATGAAAAGTCCGAGCATAGAATATCTTCCGTATAATTATCTGATCGGATCATTGTCCAAGGGAATAGACTTCACCGGCGCTGATCAATCCAGCTTTAGGAAGCATCCTCGTAATCGAATTCCGCTCAGAATCGTTAAGCGTTTCGAATGGGTATGCGGCCAGTACAATGTCTTTGGGTGGCAGCCAATGCACAAGCCAGTGCTTTTTTCCCTCCCAGACGAGTTGGGAATCAATTAACCTAAGCCAAAACGATGAGAAAGCTTGGTTGGCCTAGGACTGGCGTGGGATGGAAACTGGACTGGGATTCGATCCCCGTACTATGCGTGTGTGATATATGTCACTTAGCATTTCGCCACCTTCGCATTCATATATGGAAAATAATTGTCAATCAAAAACTTGCGGATACGAAGAGGTGCAAAAGCTCGGGCTTTTCGAATATCCCCTCCTTGAAATGTAGCGGCCCTGGACACGTAACAATTTTAGTTATTACATTTACATTTTACATAGACATTTTACACCTTCAGATGTGTCAAGAAAAAAATTTGCCAGGTAGGTAATAAATAAAAATGTATGGAACATAAGTAAGGCTCCCAAAGTGGAATGAAGTGTGTCTGATCATTTATAACCAAAGAAGCAATATAAATTATGATATACATATAAAATATTAAAATGCACTGTAACCCATAAATATCATATGGCTCGATGAAAAACATTAATGCTCAGAAATGTGGATGAGAGTGGATTTACGGGCTAAACTTCCAGAAAAAGGACCTGAGAAACAAGGAAATTGTTTGTGTAATGTTCGTTCTAGAGTAATCCGCTAGACTAAAAAAAGATTCTATTTTATTCGAGAGCTATCGTGTTGAATATATAGGTATAACTCACGGTATAATAGCGCAATTTTTTAAAAATTCATTTACTTTTGGTGGATCTTAACTCAGATTATAAAATATATGGTAATAAGAACTGAATTAAAACAAAAAATAGGAAAAAATCAAGACAATGATATAAGAAAATAGGAAATAAATGAATAGTATTATAAAAGGGTCAAGGAAAAATGATTTACAAAAAAGGGCAACAATCACAAGCGTTCAGTAGGATGAAGTAGTGGCTGAAGAGGTCTCACTGGACATAGTAGCTAAAGTCTATACGAACGACGAAACGACATCGAAGCCATACTACATTCCTCGAACGACTGATCCTCAGACTATGTGAAATCCCGACTGACTGGCCTTTTGATCGTTTTGATCGAAAGGCCTTTTAAGCATCTAACTATCAGCCTAAGTAATGACATTAGGGCTTATATGTTTGATAAATCCCAATGGGATTAATTAACGACTAAGAATTACTAGACATTCCGGAAAAACTTCCTTTTACTCTTCGAAATTTCAGTTTTTAGTCAATTAATGGTCCTATTTCAAATGCTTTCCTGTGAGCTATAAAGCTTTCATACATAATGAGGTAATGACTTTTCTTGCAATCCAATTGAAGCCTGAACAATACCTTTTCACTGTGAAAAAAATCTTTCCAAAAGAACCGAAGCGAACAGAACATTGAGAACAATCCAGATAGAGTACTTCAAGAAAACTCAGTATTAATCAAGCTATTAGCACTAACAGCATAGGGGAGTCGGCATTTAGTTCCACGGTTCCACACTTCTGATTACTTCGCACCTTTCTCGCGCATCCACTCACTCGCCTGTGGGGTGACCTCGCTTAATTAGTTGGCTGTGACCTCTCTGGCAGTCTGTGTGAACTGATATTGATCCCATGGAATGGAAACTTTGTTGTTATCATTACTGATATTATTATATTATTATTTGTTATTATTACACATTTTAAAATAATATGCAGTTGGGACAATAAAATGTAAAAATTCAAAATCATCATGTTATAAGGAAACTATGAAGCATTATCGGTTACGTATCTAAACATTTTCCTGCAGAATTGCTCTGTTTCCTGCTCACTTGGTCCATTATCCATCCACTTGGTCCCGATAGATTAGAACGTGATGCTTTCTTCCCTTGCTTACCTGCCTTTCGTCATTTAGGTGTGCTCCGGATTTGAGGTAGCTGTAGTTGCCCCTAGGGTTTCTAAAAACGAAGGGTTCTGGTTGACAGAGCTCACAGTGCTTTCAGATGCTGAGGATAAATATAGAAGGAATTCTTAGCTACAGCACTCGAGGGAACAGAAAGGGAAGTGGCAAGAGTGGAAGGGGTGCAAATACATGAATTAGAGGTGGTACAGTGTATTGTGGTAGGCTAGCTAAATACTGGGATCCGCAGGAATAAGAAGAAGCAACAGTAGCAGCTGATCCTGAGTTGAAGCCGGAGAAAGCTCTTTAGTCGAACTCAGAGTAGTACAAGTAAGACATCGTGCTCATGAGATGACAAGCACACTACAGAGGTGATTTACGATGCTTTCATCAACATATTCGAATACCTTTAAGTGACCTACTGGCGGTGTCCAAAGAAAGCGGTAGAGAGTGTTAAAAAAGCTTGAAAGGTCACTCTGTCGACTAGTCTGCCTGCAGGCGCCTTGTGAGAATGACTGCTTTCACGATGTGATAAATCCTTTTCCCCATCCTATGATTTTTCCAATCATTACTTTAGAAGCCCTCAGCTTTCTGTGTTGCATTATTGAAGTGAAGGTGAAGGTTGAATATTTATTTCTTTGTTTTGCCTTATTTTTCATGCTTTAGAAGTTTCCTAATCATATAATCGATATTGATACTCCTGAGTATGGCTGTGTGGCAGAGAGGTCAGCTGCCAACCAATTAGGCGGGGCCACCCCACAGGCGAATGAGTGGATGGGCGAGGAAGGTGCGAAGTAATTAGACGTGGAACTAAATGGGCTCACCCACAGCATAGAAAGGTTGAGTCATTAGATTCGTTTCCGTGAAAATCGTAAAAAATTGGTTCAAAAAAGAAAAATCGTAGAGGCCAGTAGATCAGTCTTTGCACACAGCTGTTTTAACCATCAGTATGTACGTTTTACATGATATATAGCCTTTCAATGACTACATACATATTGATTGGAAGGAGAATGATCCCATGGGTAATCATAGACTCGGCGATAAGAATTGATAGCACGCTAGCTAATCGATAAATTAATCAATGTACAAATTGATCCCAGAAGAATAACAAATAAAAGCTGCCAAACTATTGAAAGGGTCTCAAAAATGTTAAATAAAGAAAAAAGTTCAGAAAAAGTCTGAAATCAGCCCTTGAATTTTTAAGCTAGTTTCTTAAAGATTCATTAGACTCATGGTCAGTACGACAGTGAGATTGCTTTATTTTGATTTAAAAAAATGAGAAAAATATTGAAATATTTTTTGTTTGGGAATCGATTTGAGACGAAATAATCTTTTCTTTTCTAAGGATCAAAAATAAAATGAAAGTTCCGAAAAATCATCCCTTGCAGGGGGTCTCCTCTTCAGAACGGGGAGGTGCCAAAATAACAACAATCAAGGCGAAGCCGTAACAAACAATTTCGTTGAGTCTGCGTTTCCCGAAAGGAAAGACATTGAAAACGACAAAATTGCCTATGCACGCAATAACCCGACACAAGGGGGCATTGTCATAAACAACTCTAAATTACTGGCGGTAACTTGAGGTTATGTGAGTAATCGATTGTAGCCTAGTCATTTAGTAAAAAGAAAGAAATAAACGGGGAATTAGCAGACGAAGGTGTAAGAAAAAACCCAAGTGGGTAGAGCTCGTTCGCTGCCCGCCTCATGCCCTCCCAGATCAAGGGCCATTTCATCAGCAAGAGTGGTTAGATTAGGGTAGATTCAAGAAAAAGGATGTAATGGGCAGTTTCTAGAACGGGAATGGGCAACTTCAAATCAAATGTCCAGTCGACTATGAACTGCGCCAGGGCCAATGCGATCAATACACCATTTTAACGGCGATCACAGTGTGAGGTAGTGGATACTAGGGGGGGACAGAGGGGGACACGATGACCTTGGTGTGACGACTCCTATCACTCCATAGCCTCTTGTGCGTACGTTACCCGAGCTATTCAATCGGGCTATCGATGGGTTATAGAAGAAAAAGGTTTTTGAAAAATCGAAAAATCTAGAAATTTATTGGATATCTACTAAAAAAACGACTTTTATGCTTACGTATTTTTTCGAGTGGTACTTCCAAATATTGTAGTGGCTACTTTTCACAGATTTCATATTAAATAGGTTATAATTCACTTCAAGTTTCCTTGTTCGACGTCAAATTAATATATAATGTAGTTGGGCAAAAGGGCGTTGGATGTAGGTAGGGCATGAGGTCGGAATGTCGACTGACATATTCGTGACCACAACCGGCCCGCCCTCACATTAGGCCTTTCGTTCCTTCGAAGTCGATGAATTGTCACCAAACTTGTCCCAAGTGTTAGAAAAACTCGGACATTCGCTGCCCTCCCACGTTTACTTTGTGGGCAAAAAACGCAATCAAACGGCTCTCACTGAATCCTTATTGATTTCAAAAGGAAGGATATCAAACAGCCTAACTTTCACCATACTATTTACTACCATGCCCATACCGCTTATTAACATAAGGAATCGTACCCGTATGGAACCATGGATTCTATTGAATGTCTCCGAAAACAAAGTTTTACACTGAAAGTCGTATTGGAACTTCGGGAGATAGGGAATTATCGGCACATCGGGGCTGTATTCAGGGGAGGGCAGGAGGATTGATAGCAGTTTCCAGAGAAATAATCCATGAAAACGATAGGTTAATTACCCTATTCGGGACTTTTTCTACCCAAAAATGCTCTCGCGCTGAGGCTTTTTCACTTGCCCCATTGCATTTCTTGCGGAGCATGTTACTTAGGTAAACAATTACTGCATATCTCAAACATCGATAGGTTTACACAGTTTCTTTTTCAAAGATTGATGAATAACAGCTTAACCCTGAGCCGAGATAAAACAAACAACTTATTTCTTGTCCGAAAAATTATTTTGTTTACTTCTCACTGCAGTCGGTAGGAAGGATGAGGAGCTCTAAGCAGTATTTCCAGCATTTCATATATGTATATGTCGGTTTCAGAAAGGATCGCATTGCGAATAGGGTTGTCTGGCTGCAGGGACCGACTAAACGGAATTAAATAAGATTCTTTTACAACGTATCTATCAAAATGCAATTAAACGACATGTGGTGGAGGAATTAGTCGTCGCTTTTTGAAAAGAATTCGAGAAAATGTGTTCAACACATTGGAAGGTTAGCACCGGGTTACGGTAAAGAAAACGAAGGGATGGTAAAAAATGGTCAAAAATGATTTACGCCAGCGAGAAGAAGAACATAAAAATAGCATCAAATCGAGAAAAGGGTTCTAGTTCCGTAGCTTTGTCGATAATATTTTGATCACTCCTCTTTGACTGCGACTCCCACCCACGGTAGCGTGGCATGACATCACCCAGAGCGATAGCACTCAGAGAAGATGGGCGAGATGTTGGAAAGAAGAAGAGGTTATCGATCATCGATCTACCCTGGGATGCGCTGTGCACTCGACTACCTTTCAAAATGTTGAAGCTGTCGGAACCGTTGTGAATATTATGCATATTATGTCAGTTCATAGATGTCTTTCATATGAATTTAGTCGTAACGAACGTCGTAACGAATGATCTCGAAGTTCTCTTTTACGTTGATCGATCCCATTTTGGATATTTTCATTCCCCACACAAATACAGTTCTAGTTAGCCGACTAGGAATTGCTCGACTGGGCCCATTTAGCTAGGACTTGTTTCGATCTGGTACTTAGAAAGTAATAAACGCCGACCTATTTTTATGCAGGACGAAGACCCAGATAGTGAGGATTCGGGAGGGAGTGTTCGTTCGCTGTGGCCTGTTTTACAACTGCTGACTGCCGTACATACATATGTACATAGCTGTAAACATACTGCATAACCCAGATGCGGTATGCCTTATTGTCTTTATTAGCCTTCTCTCTAAGAGACCGCTGTCTTCACAATACAGAAATTGTTGTCAATTTGATGGGAATCCATTGGAAATTGAGAAAACATTCTTATGAATACATCATTATAACGATATAAAATGTATGTGGGCGATATGGAAAGTCAGCTGTCACAGTCAAATCGAGATCCACCCAAAACTGGGGTGGACTAGAGGAATTCAGCACTGACATAAGCAGGTTTCAAGCATTGATGTAGGCTATTAAATATGAGCTATTAGCAAACAGGTTTCAATAGTATCGGAATAGTCATGATTCTTCTGAATGTTATGTGGCTCGAAAACGATCTACTGAATATGATGGGCACCGGTTTTCTGCAGAGTTCCGGAGGAATACATGAAAAACAGCTACAAGTTATGCTTATTGAGATTAACCAAATATGTGTCGGTCTGTGGGAGATCTTGGTATTATCACCCACAAATGTTGGATAGAGGACGAAGGGATTTCTTCTCAGAGTATAAACCGATTGAATGGTATCACTATGAGAAAAAAGAATAAAGATGGATTCAGTAAATGCAAAAAATTGGAAATAGTAGGCGCAAAAGATAAGTCTCTCAGCTACTCTACAGCATTTTTCACGAAGATTGAAAAATCATATCCGCTACAACGACATACAGAGGTAAGGAAATCCGGCCGAGAACCTCTTTTAACTGGTAGTCTGTTTTCGTCAGAAGAGCAATTTCGTTATTCAGTGAGGATATTTATAGTACTACAAGAACATTCCAGAATGATTTTATTAGGGGAGTCTATTCAGCCTAAATTGAATTACCATTCCGTAACCAAGTTACCAAGATATTTGCAGTCGTTGACAGCTTATGTCACTAACGATATTCATAGTATGCTTATTCATAGCAATATAATATTCATAGTGATCATATTCGTATTCATAATAACGTACTAAATCTTTGACTTATCCTTCCTTAACTTCAGAAAAAAAATTTAAAATTATAACACTTATAGTAGTTTATAGTATGCTTTTTATCCGAGCACTTAGTGATGGCGTGAGCTCGTTGCCGGCCAAGTAACAACTTCTCACAAATTTTCATTTATTACTGACGTAGCTCACCAATATTCCATCATTTTTACAATAATTACTATTATGTACACTCTTTTGGGTGTGGTGCAGTATGATCGAAATTGCCGCGTTGCGGCGAGAGACGCCGCGTGCGAAGGAATGTAGCAGAATGCAGCAGCAAGTAAGAAATGCCGGAACGAAAGAACTAGCATTAGAATCATGCCAAAAATAATAATTGCATATCGAATGAGCTGTATGAAGAACGCTAGGAGGGTAGTAACGAGGCGAATGGTCCGCGACTATCGCGCGCGGTGAATCGATTGTTCAAAACCGATCCTACAGCCCGTCCACCCTAGTTTTTCCAGCTTCGATCAAAGTACGTAACTGTGGATAACTATCAGAAAATTGCATGGTTGTCTTGCTATATTGATGTAATCAAGAGGCTTTGTCAGCTTTAAAGTCACAATGATCACAGCCGTGACTTTAGAGCTGACAAATTAGGTGAAAATTTAGTGCCATGGTGAAGGGAGAGGGTGGTATTACTGTGATGGAGTTATTCCACTTCGCTGAAATAATGCGCACTTATACACTTTTATGTGAAGAAATTAAATTAATAACCCCCATATGCTCCCATTATACTGGGTCGTTCACTTCTAGAGCTTTGACTTACTGCCATAAGAATTGGAGTGCAGAGAGGAGGAAAAACGACAGTTAGCTCCATTTGAACGGTGCCACTCAAGAAACCTGAAAAGTGGAGGATGGAAATTTCTGGGGAAAGGCACTCCGAGCCAGGAAACTCTCCTGACGTCGGTAAAAGCTTGAATATGGAATTCCTTAATGGTCAAGAAAAGCTATTCCGGAAAGAAATCGAAGACGGCTATTGAAAAAATGGCCTCGCTTAAAAGATTCGTGAAATTGAGCCATACGACAGCCTCCGATGAAGGATATGGGCCACTAATACGGTGGTTTAGGAGGTTCTGGGAGCAGAAAGCTTTTCGCGCCAAAAATCATTTATTTATTTATTTATTTATTTATTTATTTATTTATTTACTTACTTATTTATTTATTCACGTGATGGTAAATTTTTAATATGCAAAAAGTAAAGAGGCGCTCATATTTAACTATCATTTTTATGTCATATAAATAATCTATTCCATCTGCCCAGCGGACCTACACAAGTAGGCGCTTCAGCGTCAGAACGGGATTTTCTGGAGCCAATGATAAGGAGAATGTCAGTTGTAAATCACTTTGTAATAAATACAACATAGTAAATATTATGTAAACAAAAACGCGAAGTATAAATGTGACCCAATACATTTACTTCATAATTATATATTAGTGCTGGGTCTATTTACGCCGTAAAGCTTGATGCAATGAATTAATGACGAAATTATAGATGACGACATGTAAGAAAACAAGACAGCAAGCTTCTCTTTGTGGTAATACGGGTAAATGCGTAAATAAGTAGTGAGCAGTAAACATAGCAATTTATAGGTGAATAACAGGCAATCGAAAGTGAATAAGAGCTTTTAGTTCTGCAATTATATTCATAAAATATGATTGAAAGGCAGTGGATAAGTAGATGGCCACAGTCTAATAATAAGTATACGAAAAAGAAGGAGATTCTGTTTCGATGAAAAATTTACAGAGAGCACCAGTATAGGCTTGATCCCACTAAAATAGTGAAAAGAATGTTTGTGAAAGTGATGATCAGTCCTTAAAAAAGCCTAATTGATAATTTAGGGTGAGGTTCATGTAGGTTACTCGAGCACCAGCTTGCAACGGAAAAAGAGACTCACATGTAGCGAAGGGAGAAAGGCTGGGAGCGACAGCGACATGGGAGACAAGAAACATCAACAACTTGTCACACGGAGAAGTTCGAATAACACTGCGTAAAGAAAACTCCAAAAGAAACTGATAAAGCGGGTGGCTCCGCTCGGATCAATGTTGTGGGATGAGTGGGGTGGAAAAGAAAATAGAGGGCTGTCTGAAGAATCTGGAGAACACTAAGTACAATATGTCCACTGAGAAAATGTTGACCTTTTCCTTCCCATGGTGCAACATGGCCAACTGCACAAACAAAGACCACAGCGATTCAAACCATCATGGACGTGGAATGAACAACGCTCCGAATTAGGATCGTGTTGTGGAAATACCGTGCAATTTACAAAAGGGATGGGAGAACAGCTAGGAAAGAAAAAAGAGAGCACCCTAATATCCGCCACACAAACTATGAAATATGCCCATAGTGACACTGGCTGCTTTCCTTCTTGAAACACTTGCGGATCTTCCCATCCCAGAGAGTTATCACATTTCCAATCAGTGAACATAAAAATCTCATAAAAACGGTGACGTGAAAGCGCTTATCGCGTTTATGCTTACCCATCAACTCGACGACGGACCGGCTGTAGCACAGTCGAATCGAAAGGTCGCTCTGCGGCTAGAGCGACGTCGCGCACAAAGGAATGTAACAGAAGCAGGGTAGCGAGTAAGGAGTATGAGAGCAAATGAAAGAAGTAAACAACAAAACCATGTCAAAAATAATAATCGCACATCGATCGAGCTGTATAAAATACGCTAAAACCGCAATAACGAGGCAACTCGTCCGCGACTGCCGCGTGCGACGAATCGACACGCCACCGATTCAACTGCCCGTCTTCGGGTAACGGAACTTCTCCCCTATCGCGGCATTCTCCCTTGCGGCATGCGGCAGATGCCACTGCAATTACCGTACTCACCCCGCCTCCCGCCAATCGATAGGACGCGAAATTTTTCCTTGACCGGCTTGCTTTTTCATTGGATTTTATCATTTTTTCTTCTGTTTCTTTTTAGTTTTCATGTTTATTAGACTTAATTAATTAAAATGACTCCTCCTATTATAAAAGACAATCAAGATCGCATTGGAAATGAAAAAAGAGCGGCCAGCCAATTCAAATAATTAAAGGACTCACTACCTCACAAATTGCGCGCTCCAATCTTCCATCGCAATTCTGCGATAGGCGGCGGGTGCGATGTGTGCGACGCCGTGTTAGGGGAAAAGTTCCCGGACTCCCCGTCTTCCCAACAGACCTCCTCTATTTTACCAGAACAACTCTAAAAGTCGAAAAAATGTACGAAGGGAGGACTTTGTGATTAATCAGAGTCTGATGTTGAACCGATTTCTCAGGAGTGCGCCAAGCACTCGATGCTCACTTGAAATCATAAAAGAATTGGTACTGCTTAACACCGATAAATAGCTTGACCGAATGGTTGCTCTCAACCTGCCAGCCCAGCAGTGATTAAACAAATTCATGTGGAAAATTTCATGCTCGATTTGAACTGAGCTCAATGCAAGAACAAGAAAGCACTGCTGCTGCACAGTAAGTTTCAACTGAAGAAGGAGTTCCGGATGAATGAGATTAAAAGCACTCCTTACAATTAGATATAACGGGTGGGCTTGGTATCAACGGAGTATCAATGGGGAGAAGTCCATGGATATGTGAGCCGAACAACACTTGTTTACCATGTAGATAATTATTCATCCAAGCTCAATCACACATGAACTTGTAGCTAGACGATGAAAACAACAAATCGTCAATCTCCCTAGAAAATAATGGGGAAAAAAGAAACAGAGAATGGGCTTGATTGAGCGTTACAGAACAACTGCTTAGATCCTTCTCGAGCACTGAATTAATTTCTTCGATTATTGAGCTTTTGTTTGCAGTTTTCTCATCTTCCAACTAATGTCAGGGCATTTGTGTTTTCTTCAGTTGTAATCCTATTTCTTATCCAATACTATCTTTGAATGTGGTCCCTAGAGTGATCTCTTTTAAAACGTTCACTTGCGAAAATATTGAGAAAATAAAAAAAATATTAAAAAATACAGGCAGGAGTTATTCGAAAAGACAAATAAGATGAAGGTTTCTATGTTCTGGCGGATGTCCTAACCATACGGAATTATGAAAAGAAATTCGGTGCCAGCTGGTTTTTTCGAGATGCGCCACGCACTTTACATCCGCTGAAAATCTTGATAATGTATGAATGCGCAGGTGCTAGGTTCGATGAGTTGTCGATGCCAGCCAATGCGCAAGGCAGTTTTGATGCATCCAACAACAACTTCATCAACCACGAAGATGGAAGGCTCGATAATCTGGATAGGTTAAATTTCAGTTGCAGGTCCCCAAACAATTTCGGGTGCCACATTTACTACCTCCACCAAGAGTACCAGTAAGTAGATGAATAAATAAGCAATACCGCTCACTCAATAGAATTATCCTGGATCGATGGACGTCACTGCGAGAAAAAAGGGTAAGTAATGTGGACTGCAAATGAAAAGCAAGCTGTTTACGCTGTAAAATGAGCACTCGACAGTCATAAATTGGTAGTCAATGGGCCATGCGTTCAACAACTGCCCCAAACCTTGATTCAGATACCTAACTACCCTAAACAACGGCTTAACCGGCGGACCGCTCAGACAAACTTGTCTGTACGCTCCAAAGAAGTGAAAAAAGCTTAGTCTAATAAAGTGGTTGCCGAAAATCTTGATCGTCCAGCTCGAAATGAAACACATTGGAAGGCAATGGCTTGTACCCAGCAGGCCATGTCGATATCAAGGATTCTCCACCATGGAGGAGCTCCTCGCTCCAAGAACTGACCGACAGAAGAAGAAAACAGAAGAAAAGAGATAGGGTTGTGCCGAGCTGATCTTCGCGAGCTTTACCCAAAACGATGGAACAGCATAATGAGCTGATTTGAGGAATACCTATAGCTTAATTATAAATAGAAAAGCGATATGGGAAGTCAGATAAAGACTGTTCGTAAGACGGAACGGCTAGTCATTAAACTAAAAGCTAGATGCGTCTCTTTGAGCTGCATCTCCGCGGTGAAGGTCAGCGCATACAATCCTCCTTCAGGATGCAATTGGTATTTTCTCAAGAATTAAAACTGAAATCAGCATTTTTTTGTGATCATCAACCATGATTGAGTAAATTGTAATCTGGTGTCTAGATTGTGATAATTGTGGTAGAAATAAAAGGACGATGTGATTGGAAATTGTTTTTGCTTTGATTTTGCAAAATCGACTACGCTTATATTGACAGTTTCAATAATAAGGCGATAGACCAAGGATCAACTTCGGGGAAATTTCATTCTTCCTCCTCCGCACTCCGAACCGATTGAGCCCAGCTAAACTCAGGGCGAGGAATCGTAGGGTTCATTCCGATTTGTTCAAAATATCAACGGTTCCTTGGAAAAGTCGAAAGATTTTGCCACATTTGCGTCAGGGAAGGAAACCTTACGCTTCACTGACCAGTACGAAATGCGATATCCTTGCTCGGAATCAGCAAAAAAGTCACATGAAACCTTGACATTGTCACGCGCATAGCCTAGCAAAGTTAGGAATCTATGAAAGCATTCGTAAGCAAAGCGGACGAGTTTTGATGTTAAGTAGGAAAAAATAATGAAGGGTCATTAGAAAGGAAACTATTACAGCTTGGAAAACATATGGTGTTAATGGAGTTCCTGGGGCTACTGCTATGCTGGCAGTTGTGAGACTGGAAAATTGGCCTGTAATCAGAAGCTCTTCAATAAGTCATCACCACTGTGCCTAGAAAGTATTTGTCTCAGGAAATGAAACAATTTCCGATGCTACTCAAAAGTAATTTCCCTAATCTCTTCTGATAACTGTACATTAGTCAGAGAATCAGTTCCAGGTAGGTATAGAAAGCGTTGATGAAGAGGAATTTAACAGTCTAGACAGTCAGGTTAGAAAGCAATTTGAGAATAGCCAGCCTCGGATTTCCATCGAGACGAGATGGGAAGAACTCGACGTAGTGGGGAAATTACGAATCACCCGACAAGAGAAGCAGTGGAGTCTGAAGTGTTACGGAAACGACCACGCTCCAAAGAAGAAAAACCTAGCCAAAACCAAGCTGAGGGCAGAATATGCTCCACTTAGAAGGAAATGGCGACAACCAACGGGAACAACCAGCCTGCGATGGCATGAGATTCACTCTAGGGAGAGGAAGAAGTTTGTTCTACCACTATATCATCCTTTCCTGGAGTGACTAAAAAGGGCCGTAAGAGTTGACGCTGACATCCCCAGAGAACCACGTTTTGTTTCGTCCATTCCAGCCTATAGAACCAAGCTTTCGCCTCTCCCAGGTCGATGATTTGGGGGTGATGAATGAATAAGTACCGAGAACGGCAATATAATATGGTCAAAGGATTCTTTAGAGAGATATGTGCTTGAGTGATTGATAGGTAATAAATCAAGCGGAAAGTTTAAAAGTACAATAACATGGACACACATAACTGAGAAGTACTGATAATGGTACGTACCTAACACAAAGCCTCTTGGCTCTGACGTTTTTATACAAGTGTCGATGGGGGCGTGGCCAAAGGACATAGGCAAACTAGCTCGGCCAAATAATGTTTCCATATCTATTATTCGTATGAAGATAATAGGGAAAATACGGGGAGAGGGGATGCTAATCCTGACTGAGTAGAATAGAGCACTGATCGGACCGAGCTCCCATACGAGTGTGATCGGGCTGGTCTAGGTATCTCCAGCTTCCCCCAGGTCCTAAGCGATTCATAATCACTAAAGCGACAGAACCTCATGTTAATCCTATAATATTAGTCCAGAAACCATTCAGTAATCTCACTCATTAGAGCTGGAGTTACGTCAGAACCAAAAACTTCTAGCGAGCAAAAAGCCAGTAACATTGGGACAACAACTAATAAGGTGAGCAATGCAGGAAGCCCAAAAAAATCAAAAACCCTCTCAAAGAAGCCTATACGGGAGGAAATGCTAATAAGTTAATTTGCTAAGCGACACTTGCGAAGCTCAAGGGTGATCAATTCAAAGAAACAGGGAACATGAACCGGGAAAGAAGTGCTTCAAAGGAACAAATCCGTCCTACTCAGATGACAATCGCCTTGAAGTAGGAGACGACTGACTACGCAATTGGGACAATTGCCAACTATTGCATTTTTCGCGTTCACAGTATTTTTCATTGTTTTTGACAGCGTCAATGGAATAGCGAGTAAATATAAACAACCACGTCATACTCCGAAGGCGTCCAGATCAAGTCTTCCGGCTACTTTTGAAAAGCTGTAAGGCGAAGCATACGATGGAACATAGTAACACTGGCTTCACCGAACAGCCTATGAAGTCATAGCAAATGGCAGGAACGACGTCGAATTACCGATGGGCTCCTCATTTCCCAGCTATTACCAGAAACCGGCTAGCGCAATCAAAAATTGAGGAAAGAAAACGGTAACGGATGACAGCTTCGCCGTTTGTTGCACCTATGCATTTAGCCGCCCACTAGGTTTCAAAGAAGACTGTGAATGAAAGGTTTCTTCTACAAAAGCTGATTTATCAATGGCAACGATAGGTATCGACTTGTCATCACGACCAAGTGGAAGCAATTCCGGTTGGAAAGCGAGAGCGACCAAGCGGAAGAAGATAGGAGTTCGCTCAGAAAACATATAAACCATGAAACACCGGAATTCCCATGAAAAAAAAATGATAGCCACAGGTGATCTATTGAAAACTGGGAATTAAAGCATGTTAAAGACGAATGTCAATGAATGATGTCGATTGTCATTCCTGCTCTTTACCAAAGCGCGTCCTAATGGCTCCCCATTTGTTCCCCATGGAATCCCAAGAACTCAAAAAAAATCAAGGAAGTCCCATGTGAAGCTGTTTGCGTCATAATTCTCGTCAGACATGAGTCCCAAACAACTAAAAGATCAGAAATCTGCATTCACTTGAATTACATATTTACTATATCGAATTACAATTGAAGAATGGTAGTGAGCAATAATCAAGCTCATTATAAACCTAGTAATACTTTCCCACTCTTTTCAGGGGATTGTTGATCATTGGAGCAATTTTTTTCAATTCTGGATCTGAAGAATGAGACCAGCTTTTGAATATGAGCAAAACGCTCTCTGAATCTTAGGCGGTAATGGAGGAAGTCTCACATGCCACAGACCCGCCCGCACATTACGCCCACTATTGTTTGCTGTTGACTCACTCAACTAAGAATCGAAAGATGACGTTGACCAAATCTTTTTTTCAGATTTTCGAGAACTTGGTCTTCTGTATCGGCTTTCGTCAAACTTTATATGATTCATATAAAATAGGACTTCAATATTGAGTTAAAACTCCAAATTCAGCAAATTCGATTGGAGAAAATCGCAAAAAGAAAGAGAAGAAATCAATAGAAACTTCCAAAAAATCATCGAAAATTGCAGCTCAGAGATGGATCATTTTGTAGCAAAAGGCAGAATAGCAACTTATGCTGGCAGAGTGGCAAAACGGATAATTTTGACCCGTTCTATTCTCTTTTTTATGAAGAGCGAAAGCCATTTAGTGAAACAACAGGCTTATAAGGTGAGACCAGAAGCAGTTCCATCAGAAAGTCGAAGTAACCGTTGAAACGCCTGGTACGGACTAGCCGTTACAGTAAACGCCAAAAGCCTGTTCCAAGCCCTTGGCGAATACTGGAACTGCTTGTTAGAGCACTACGAGGGCTACTCGAAGTTTGAACAGTGTTTCATGTAAGGGCTACTATTCCCATTCCGAAAAAAGATGAAAAAGTTGGAGTTTTCAAACGAATGTGACCATCCACATCCATCAATAAGAAGCTATTACCCCAATTACTGTGTTAGCTCTAAAGTTTTAATAGCCGAATGTGAATTAAATTCAAGAGAGCTTCCAGATGTTTCGAACCACTGAAAGTAACGAAATGGAAGTCGGCTACAGAATAACAATTGACTGCTGAAAACCGCAATTTCAAATGATTGCTCCTCCTTTTCGTTCGGTCGGTTGCCTGTCTACACCACGACATCCGAAAAACTCCATCGATCACAATTCCAATGACAACCGGTATGGATGAGGGCCCGTAAATTGCTGGCTGAGCATTCAAATTGACTAATTGCGATGCACTCTAAGAAGGACACCCGTCTAGTATATCTTTAATATATCGACCTCCATAATTTACTTTTAAAGGAATTCAAAACGTTCAGAGCTTCTGAATCATAGGCTTGTTATAGTTCAAGGTATGAAAAATGCCTACTCGAAATAGATTAGCGTCGCCTTGACCCTGATTTGACTGAAGGCAGACTGCTGTGGGTAGAAGAGATCCAGAAACAGAGAGCTACCATTAAAACAACTAAGAATCAGCTCTCAGCCCACAACAATATCCACAATCCATGCGACGATACAGTTTTCGTAGCTATGGAAATTTTTGGAAGCAAATCAATTTATAAGGGTGGAGGTGATGTAGTGGCAAGTGGCGTACTGTCACACACGTACGGTTACTGGTTCGAATCCGGGATCGGTATCCGCCAGGCCTCCCATCCCTCCGGGGTCGATTCACTGGTACCAGAACTGTCCGAGAGGATAAAAGCAGTGACTTGTACATCTGCTGCCCACCGCAAGTCATTGTATAGGCACCATACGCCCTCATTACGCCTGAATGGAAGCCGAATGCAGGGCGCATCTCTCATACGGGATTGATCAACGCCAGGATCGAGACTTCATCCTTTATCTTTTTTCTTAATCTCGAATCATCCACCGCATTTTTTTCCTCTACTTAAGTCATCTTAGTCCTCTTAGTAGGCGCACGAACATCAAACACCGCCGGATTTGCTCAATATCGAAGCCGATATCGCTCATTACCCTCAGCAGTTCCGCTCTGATGATGCAGAAAAAAAGCAGTAGCTAGCCAGGCCGTTATCCGTCCAAAAGCCATTTCACCAGCTGCTATCGACATAGACCATCTATTACACAAGTTGTTGGGTACGGTATATGAATGGAGTGGCCGAACTCCATCTTTAGAGAACTCCTACGCTCCCACGCAGCACTGGATGTTGGCATCATTTCCGGACATCTTCTTACAGCACATTTAGCCAAGACATCCTCTATACGGGATCTTTGATCGACTAGGCAATTCGATTCTCCAAAGTGTTGAAAAGAATGATGTCAGCCTTACTTCATTCGAGCCTACTGTGTGAGTAATCAGCTTCTATTCAAAATATCTAGATGATGGAGGCCTTTGATGATGAAGATAAATTACCTAGGTAATGGCATGCACATATGGTTTACGAGTATGAATATATAGGCTAGTTTTTATGGACTTCAGGAATGAAAAGCCACGTTCACACAGGCAAGCCTTTTACCAGTTTACATCATATGCTTGAAGTTGCACCGAGCCTTTGGTATCAAGGGCACCGCTACGTACTACCCCATCTTTGCCTCTCTAATATGAAAGCTGCGAATAATTGGTGATTATAATAAATATTAAATAAAAACTATGTGAAGGAGACCAAAGAGACAGAAGCAAGTGGCCCGCTCTACTGAAATTCTGGCCTGAATCCACCAGCCGCCTCTCCAAGAAAACATTTTTCTCGTTCATAACTAATCCCTTCCCTTCAGGTCGCAATCGCAAGAAATGCTGATTTACTCGACATCGACTACATTTGGAAGCCATTGAGGGGGCAAGGCAATAGAATGAAATGTTGGGTTCCTTTCACGACTATGGGATGAATAGGTGGCGCATATTCGAGAAAAAACATCGACCGAATCGCTGTCAAGTGAGGAGCACATCCAAATAAACTGATCAACACTCGGTGGCTTCTTCACACCTTAATCTTCAGTTCCCTCAATCCAGTTTTACACGAAGCACTTCCTGCATCGGCAAAAATTTTTCACGATCTCCGCTCTTCATAATATTCATACTTTCATAGGATGAATTTGGGCAAGACGTAGGCCAAAGTCTGATAGCAGCTTTCTTTCTTAATCGAATTTATGCGGCATCACCCATGTCGTAGATCTACTGGAGAGGAAGTTAGTCGTGGGAACGGAAATGCCATCAAGGAAGCTAAGGGATAATCCCCTCAAGAAGATACATTCTCATCGCTACTGCGTCATCAAATCCGCTTGCTCCTTCATGAACTTACATAGGGAAGTTCCGAGCCTAGAATTCTATTTCAGAATGGACTCTGGCTGGCTCATTCTTTGTTTACTCCGAGAAGTGCGATGTAAACACGGAAAAAGTCCCCCTAATCCTTGGGGTTTTTTCATGTTGTGGCAATAGCAGTTGTCTGGCTAAAGGGAAGGATTTTGGTTAATAAGGATATCTGTCAACATTCTCATTCTCGATGGCTGATGAAAATACGACAGGTTCTCAATCAACAGAAAACCACGCATTTCATATGGGTGGATTACTCAATACGATAGCCCTTTAGCTATCCAAAATACCCAGAAGAACTGGTTCAAAGGATAATAGAAATCGAAAGAACATGAAGGAAGGAAAGCTTGACACTCAGCTGAGAGTTGTCAATTCAAATCTGTCCAAAGACCGGTCTTAGGTACACAGAACAAGAAAAAAAAGTTCGAAAGAATTGGGAGCTCGTGAAAGACACCTTCAATTGAGAACTGCCAGCTTGAAAATGCCCAAAGAATGGAAAAAGTTGGTATGTACCGAAAATAGCGAACCCTAAAGAACCAAGAGTAAAAAAAGTCGATGTGGGCAGAAGCCGCCTCTTTCGTGAACATGGTAGGAAAAGCCGAGATATGACGCCCCGTCAAAAGAATAGTGGATTATGTCTGTGAAAATCAGGATGGAGCCTATGAATCGGAAGTGGGCAAATTTTAGTGCAGGGAGCAGCTGCATAGATTGTGAAAATGAAAGCATGAAATCAATAGAAAAACTAAAATAATGAGTTAAATGCAAATTAGAACTTACAATTAGAGAAATGCAGAAACAAAAGATTGGAAGTTTTTCGGATCATTCAAGTTATTCTGAACGAATTTTTGTTTTTGCTTTGTTTGTTTTTTGCTTGTAAACAGTCAGAAAATAATCAGAGATGAAAAAAGAAGCAGAATCTATGATTATTTTCTTTTATATGATGCTTTCGTTTTCTCAGTTTGCTCCCCACTCCTTTCATGCCGGTTATTTTGGTTCTACTCCCGGGGCTTATTTATGTTATCACAGAAAAATGGGTTTATTCATGATATCGAACAAAAAGAACTTATTCACTTGAGTCCTCACCGAAAATTGAAAAAAATCAAATTCCTCGATAAAACAGCCAGTCATATAAAATTATTCAAAACAAAATAAAACGAGTCAAAAAATAATGAAATGGATCCAAGTAAAAAACTGAAGTTCAGAAGCCTGTTCAGTATAGGTATCTGCAAGTTTTGTGAAGAATTCAGACTGACGCTTTTTTCCGGTTGACGAGGAAATATCCGTAAAAATTGAGTCCTTTGGGGCGATACTCGTGAATTTCATATGAAGAAGCTATGTTGATTTGGTTTAGTCCATATAGAGTATGTCTGGTCTGGCAAAAATCTTGTTGACTAGCATCTTGGGCTCTGCACCTCAACAATCCTACACTTGTACTCTAAATTTGTTAGATGTACCTCATGCTCCTGCAAAATGCTACTCTATCATTAGAAAAAAACTTCAAACGTTTGCAAAAATTTTCCAAATTACGGCAGGATGACACTCCTGGATTTTCTGCTACCTGATTTAGGCTGATCATCAAATCATTACCTTTCAATTGAACATTGAAAGCGGTATTGAGGCTACTGGTACTATAGAAACTAAGTAAAGTAATCAGCCTGAGAAACTTGTAGCAGAGGACCTTACTGAGAAAGAGTGATGAGGTACGATAAGGATCCCTTCTCCTTTCCTTCCGCCCGTTGGGCATTCCATTCTTTCCAGCATAATCTAGCCAGTTTAGAATTCATCCACAGAAGTCTCATCAACAGACCGACAATTCATGCATCACCGACTCAGATCAGATATTGGTGAGCAGAGTCAACAATCTATTTTTCATGTACGGATGGATGGATTTCGAGCGAGTCAGGCAGTATTCATGAGCAGGTAAGCGGAAGTGCTCTCACAGATATTGCATCAGGATGTCTGGTTTCCGATCTACACTTGGGGAGTGTGCTCATTTCCTGCGTGGAGTAGGATGGGAACCAAAAACCAATTTTTCCCTAGAAAGCGTCACACATGAAAATAGAGGATAAAGCCTTTGGGCATTGATTAATCCCGTCTGAGGAATGCGCCACGCATTCGACTTCTGTCATATAAGAATACCACTTGAGTAAATGTCAAGTAAATGCGCATTCGAACTTTACAACGAACTCTGGAGTTTGCCGATGGACAAGTCGGAGATAACTTTCAGGATTCATCAGCGAATGATTGGTACCGAAGCGTCCTAGCGATTGTTGTTCGTATGGCTACATCAGATTGAGAGCCTATTCCTAGAGCGAACGCAATGGAAGCTCTACGCCACAAGCACACCTGCAATCACTCTTCTTCAGAACTCCCTAGTTAGTCCCTATCTCTACCTATGTTTCAAATAACTCCCACCATTTGTTTCGTTTCGAAGGACCATAGGAATAACGGAGCTTTGTCAAGAGCCCAGTTTATATGAATCTCTATTTGAATGGCAGTTCAAAGAGAGTCTCTATGGGGATAGAGAGACCTAAACGTGAAAAGAATCGAACCAAGGGGGATATCATTACAGTATTTTTTCTAGACGAAAACAGTGAAAACCATGAATGTGTTGCGAAGCAACGGAGACGAAGGCATGTGACTTTCATCAAAAAGCAAACGCTGAGAAAGTAATGTTGATGCATTTGGGCATCGTAATGAACGCTATTTATAAGCCTGGTCTGTTGAAGACGCGTGTGAAAGGGCAAGATCGGTACAGATTACCATGAACGACATCCTCTACTAAATTGTTAGCGCTGGTGAGGGACATGCGAGAACTCATACTAGCCCTGGCATTTTGCCAACCAGTCAATACGACCGTGACGAAATGTTTGTTTGTCTCTACTTCCTTTCTTGAACATTCTATTTGCAGGGAGAAAACAGCAATATGCGAAAGCGTAATGAAAAACGTCTCATCAAAGAAAGTATTGGATCTATTGATGTCAGGAATGGCAAGATGTCAGATATTGGATGGAGCACCCATGCCTGAAGACTTAAGATTGCCATGCGCTGTGACCTAGTTTCGAAGCGGTGCCCATGACGACGCCTCCTGACCCATTACTCGGGCGAAATCCAAAGTCAGCAGAAAAAAGGATCGAAGAATGTGTACTAGTGCTCTGTACATTCAGGAACTATTAATAGAAAAATCTCCTTCAATTCAGTTCAGAAGACAGCTGAGCCACGGTTTGCGAATATCGTTGAACCAGTAATAAATCTCGAAAGTGCAATATAATTAATGGTCTAGTTCCGCCTAATTGGGTCCTCGCGCGGATTAGTCGCGCGCGACAAGCGACAAAACCGCTAAGCCTACTGCACTTGTCAAAGGTGTCATAAGTGGACCGTAAACATCACGTGTCTTGCTATGTACTATTAAAACTTGATTACACAGAGTGGAAATAAAAAAATCAAATAAAAAATTGAATAAAAAATGATAATCTAACTCAAAATAAAACTAATCAATTGTGCATGTATGGCTAGACAAAATCAAAATTATCAATGATTGAAAAGTTTCGAAAGTTTTCGAACAAGAAATCGCATTAGACTTTTTATTGGAGCAAAGAGCTATTGCGACGCAAATAACATTGGGACTGTCAAAGTTTACTTAAAGCCAAATTTGGTAGCACTGAAAGGGAAAATTAAGCCAAAAAAGTCGAATAAAAAGATATATGGAAGTCTAAGTTATGTATATGAAATCTACTACAAAATGCTACTTAACTGGGGATGCATTCGTAGAATACAAGCCATATTTATCTCTAACGGCGAAAATTTTCAGGAAAAAACTCCCTATTACGTCACGACGGTGCTCTGAAAAAAAATGGATAGGGTAATCAGGAACTGATAAGATGCAGAAAATAGCAATCTATAATGTAAACCTGAGTAATATTCTTGACATTTCTGAAGGAACTACACAGCAACACTTGAGATTCAGAAAGTCCTTGCCCCTGAGCCGCGATTAAAGCAACAAAATTACACGTCTATCGTGAACGAAGGCGACTTTAATAAAAAAAAAAACATGAAAAAGGCCAGGTAAGATTAAATGGCGAATACGACAGGCTGTATTCCAAAGGATTCCATTCAATCCGAAGGCGTCACTTCGGCCGTCGACTGGCCGCCAAGCCGATCAATAGTAGGTCATAACTTAGCGGTTATCGCGAAATAGTTCGCGTTCACAGTTTGCGTTGCACTGTAGTATCAGGAAATCGACCTACGTCAGTACCTACCGAAACAATCAATAACTATGTTTTCCTGGCGACTAGCAAACGCCAAGTGCGTAGATATCGATTGATAGTGTTAGAAAACTATGAAAACACACTTATTTTTCAAAGATGCGCAGCGCTAGACCAAGGGACCAAGTACTCTGGCTCAAACTTTTATAGTGCCATGCAGGGAAGGCGAAGGCGAAAAACTGAGCTGCTCGTGCTGACATTTGGCACGCATTCTCATCGCACGCGGCAAATTCGCACCTTGACCTAATGGTACACATTCACTGAAGGATTATTCTTAGCGCAGCGCATATTGGTTGAAAAATCGATACGTATTCGATCCTCTTTCAAATCCTGAAACACCACGACACGCTTTTAATCCGCCCGCGAATGCACTTTTCCCATGTAGTGCGGCTGAGAATAAATCTTTACCCACTGGGGATTCGAGCATTTCTATAATCTCCAGGACATTTGTGATTCTTGACGGGAAGAATTCGAGTAGGCAGCCCTTAGAGTAAGAGTAAATGTACGGCAAGTCATGGGTACAACATATATGGGAAATCGAAGCCTTCTGAGTGTTGACGACAATAACAACGGCAAAAAAATAGACGGCTCGGAAACAAGCAATCAGTAGCCAGACAAAAGAAATGAATGGCAGTTGGCTATCGGTAGTTATATGCAAAATCGATTATATCCCCGAGACATGAAGTTGGATCACCTTCAGCCCTCGACCCTCCTTATCAAGGAAGAATTTCAGCGCTAACACAAGTAATCAGAGGATCAATACATCGAAGCTGATGTTTTTGGAGTTTCAGCAAAAAGTTGAATCGACGGTTCCTAGTTGTTAGGCGGCACCTTCACTACGCCATTGTAAACAGAAACCAAGAAAAATATTCGAGCAACCTGTAGAAGAGGGTACTTTCCTTTGTGGTTGCTGTTGGTTGACTCATTCATTCCAGAAATTCGAAAAGAAATGGAAATCGAAGAGGTAACATTCAGAGAAATCGGAGGGGGGTTCGCCAAAAAGATTCGATACATATCGATTTGATGCCGTGCGCCATTCGCGCGCTGGATCTCTGCTTCCCCCGATCGATATCTATCTAGTACTCTTCGCCCAGTCTTTTGATGACCACTTGCGATAATCTTCGATTGCCTAGTCCCACTTATAGATATGTATAGATTTTTTTCAGAAACAACAAAAATCGAACTGTCGTATTTTCGACTTCCATGCATGGATAAACTCGGGTCAGTCGTATAGAGAGGTCTTTGATGTGTAGAAGGCGGTATAAAAAGCCCAGCTTTGCCCTTTTGCTCAAATTAGAGGCTGGAGACAGACAAATTTGAGATTGAAGACAGACAAATTAGAGATGGAAAAGTAACTAGTTCCTATAAATAGATCCGATACAAACTAGTTTTGTTCCACGACGGATAGCATAACAAATACTTTTTCGAGTAATATAACAGCATAACAATTCTTACCATGCCGTGATATTATAAAAGATAACCATAAGAAAATATTATAATATAAAAGAGTAATGCCTAAGTTTCCATCGATCTCGTTGTTAGTACACGCCATGCTTCGAATTCCATTCAGTCATCTCTTTTCGGATGCGTAAGTGATATATGGTGGCCAGCCGACGTACAAGTTAGTGCCACTGTCCTATTAAACGGATCTGGTCACTGATTATCCTACCTCGAAGGGATGGAGGGTTCGGTTTCCATGGGCGAAGTTCTAGCCGGTATTCGTTCTTCGGACCATACCCGTGCAGCAGTGCGCCCCTTGTTAATACACCACACCATAGGTTTTACAATAATATCTAATGCCATATTAAAAGTGCTTTAGCACAGTGGTATTAGTATCAGCAGTAACGTAGTGAATAGTATGACTTAATAATAAACAGTGCAAGACAGCAAATTTCAGAAGAAAAAAGGAATTTTGCCGCAAAGGAGGCCTCAACGTCAAGCTTTGTAGACAGGATTTGAACCAGCAATCATCTATAGTGTACTTCTTGCTTAGCCATTACACTCTAGATGGTGCGTCCTTAATCCGCCAGAGTGGTGGGGTCCAGTACTTCAGTAGGGAGTGTTGAAAGTGCATGTGTAAACATATTTCAATAACATTAGACTGCTCCATCTGTTAGTGCGTATCTTCATAAATTGGTAGATATAATATGATTAGATGTAAGCAATAGTAATGGCAGCAGCCGGTATGAATTTTTAATTATACAGGGTGCGCCATAAATATGGTAACAACTTTTCGGACGTCCGAAACTTTCTTGTTATGAGGGTTTCTCCGAACCTGCACCTTTCCTTATGTTAACGATATACCTCAGACTACATATCTACTTTTGCGCTCTCAACTCGTCAGATTTCGAAAAATGGTAGGGCCTCGCAGACATTTACCAACCGTTCCGTCTTTGCGCGCATTTGGTGAGTCCCTTTCAGGGATCGCTCCTCGTTTCGACATTATCCCCACTGACAGTATTTCGAATCGCGATGCATAGACAGGTCGAGGCAAACCTCAAGACGGTCGTCTTGCCTCACATTCAACCACTTTTCCGAATAGAATTACTCGGAAAACGAGTATGCTGCAAAACTTGCCGAAATACGAGTAAAATGGCTGCTGATTTGTTTGTATGTTCTTCAACGATGAGAAGAGCCTACCCTAGTAAATACAATTGTATCCAGATAAAATTCGGGAGCCTTATGAGCTTCTTAACGAGAAGAAGTTGGAGAGAAAAAACAAATGCCGTGCGCTACCTCCGCATGGCACGCAGTTCGACCAACTTTTTCTTGACTAGAGGTTGTTCAGCGTAGAAGAAATGTTGAGAGCCCAAAGCATACATATATTTCACATTTTTAGTGCTGAAGCCATTGAGTATAGTCAGATCGCCTCTCATAGCCATTTTCCCTCTTTGGGGTGGTTTTTGCTGAATCTCTACCATCACAGCGATATCGCCAATTATGATCAAAAAAAAATACAAAATTCAATCCAAAACTCTTCAGGAAGGGTCCTTCTAAAAGGGTGCAGCTAAGGGTCAAAGATTTTCTTAGGGATACGATCTGAAAACTTCGGCGCATGTGTTCACGTATAAGAAAAGATAAGACTGGTGCTGAGGGAGTGTTCGCGACTTTATCTCAGCTTCCGATCCTCCTACGAATTTTCCGGACCACAATGTGATGAGTTGCCGGTTATAGTTCATACTGGAGAGGAAAGCCTGCGCTTCATAACGCACCACTGTCGCAGCTCATAACAAACCAGTGAAAAAATCCCAGGCTGGATTTCTCCAAGAAACTCTGCGTGCCGCCGTCGATGACCAGCTGAAGCATCTTTGAGCTATAATAAGTACAGAAAACGGATATATAAGATGAGCGTGTGTTCATTTTGTAGAAGTGATGCATAGTAAATAACTCACATAATTTCACCATGTATCAATATGAACTAGGGTTTTTGGAGCTCAATTCTTTTGTTACCATATTTATGGCGCACCCTGTAGTTGTTATTGTAGCCACCATGATGAAAATCATAAGCTGTGAGAAATTCACTGAAGTTACGGAATAAATGGTGTGGGTATGGAATAGTATTAGGCTTGAAACTAATTATTGTGGTCTTGGCAGGTCTTCGAGCCATTTGCTGCTTCGACTGACTCCCGAAATCAAATTAGTCACGCAACTTTTCGAAAAAGAAAATAGTATCATCGTAAAATATTACGCCAAAGATAATCGAATTGTTTGGAAGCAGTCATTTCAACTTCCTTTTTTTCAAATACAATCACTCAAAAGACAATCTCCGAGTTTAAAATTACCATAGGAATCTTTGTGACGCCCTAGAAATACAGAATTTTTATGCGAAAATCCCGGAAAGAACTTGATTTTCCATTCGTGGAAATCTGCGGTTGATCTACTATCGATATAGTCAATGCTCCTTTCTATCGATTCTCACCCTCGTCATTTCAGCTCTCATCATTGTCTATAATGTCCGTTTTTTTTTGCCGTCCCTTCGATTTCAATTTTTGATAACTTTTTTTCAGAGTTTCGTTCGCTGCAATTTGCGGATCTATTCTGATGACATTTACAGAATTGCAGAGAAAATTAGCAGTGAAGATAAGAGCCCATCGAACTCATTAGTAACAGTAAGAAAAAAAACTTGATTACCGGATGAACTGCTCAACAGAGAAGATTATAAGGGAAATGCGGTATCCTGACTGGTAGTTTACTTTTAGCCGCTTATGAAGAACCTCCCAGCGACTTAAAAAATGTATCCCATGAAATTTGTAGGGCCGAAGCGTTGGAGGTTCTCGGGTCTTTTGGAGTTGTTCGAGCTATTTCTAAAGGTCCAGTTAAGCTCAGCGAAGCCAATCCCTTCCAAAAAAAAAAAGAACTCTTGGGCTACATCCCTGTAAGATTCATTACTTTGGCTGGAAGGCCATCTTTATAGGCATAAAGCGGTTCATCAGTTTGATGATCGAAGCTCTCTCCCATTTCTTATCCTAGTGGATGACTCGGACGAGGCAACAGAAGTTTTCCCCAGGGACGAATCTTATGTTGCTCGGGAGACACGAAGTTGATCAGTCTGGAGACCAACCCATTAATCGACACGCCTGCGAAAGGCAATATGGCTCGAATAGCCTCTCGAACCTTGTATAGAAAATGAAGTGAAGTAAGAAAAAGTAAAAGTTGAAGTCGATTCTGAGAAAAAAGAAGAACGAAGAAGTACAGAAACATTTGTTCCAGCAAGTGGAAGAATTGAAAAAATCTCAAACCACAACATCTAAAAGTGTTTGAAGAAACTGCTGTCTAGGCCAAGTATGCCAGGCATGCCAGGTCGCAGAGACTCGTCGCAATATTTCATACGACAAAAGAAATATGTGGCCCGCCCTTCTGATGGTGAGAGCCATGCAGAGTGAAAAAGGCGAAAGGGTGGAGCTATGAAGGGGTTTCATCAATAGCCGAAGGGCAACTGCTTAGATAATCATAGCTTCCCATTCAAATGACACACTCAACCCGGACATTACAAGAACTACTACTTTGTTCATAGATCACATATCGGTAATATGATACTACAGAGCGGTATCCCTTGACTTTATCGATAGGAACTACAAACCTTAGTGGGCCTGTAATCTCTCCCTTTCATTGTTACTTTCATTTTCTGTGCAAAAGCCTCATTTTGTGAGAAATCTACTTTGAATTTCAAAAATTCCACTGGAAAAACTGTCAAAATACTCTAGAGGAAGAGAGTTTTCCTGAATCCAAGCTTTTTGCTTTAATAGAAGAGCATCTGTCGTTCAAACCAGACCTTTTGAGCTTGAAGAACTTTTTTTGCCAAAAATATCAAGCAAATGTATTTCAGGGCTCCTTTTTCTGCAAAAAAATTAATTAATATTTTTAAAATGGATACTCGGTGAAGAAGCAATTTCTTGGTCGTTTCGATAGCCTGCTTCGCAAATTTGAAGTAGTAAAGAATTGGTGAGCAGAAAATTACTACGAATTCGAAGCTGTTTTATGATCCCTGAAGTATTTTTTTTATCAACATTCCTACTAAATTGATGTTTTTTTCAAAACTACATGTTTTTTAGGCAGAAGTGGTGGCATGTAATGAATGGCCGGTACTTTTTCAAAAGCCAGACAGACAAAACAACGCATTAGGAGGCTTATCTTGTAAAAATAAACTTCGTTGTATGCACTTCAATGATAATGCCCTTACACTCTTCGTGCGATTCTCTCGAGGATTCTGTAGAAGCCCTTCTCGAATGAAAAGCTTTGAAACATGGGACTCAGAATAGCGGCAGAACGAAAAAACCATTTCCTGCCGTTTTTTTTCAGGGCTTTGTTCTCGTACAGATTTGTAGGCAGAATTACCCTAATCATAGCAATTCCTCAACGATACAACAGCATCAAAGGTGAATCGGGCTGTGAAAAAACGTCAGCTTCTAAGGGGTTCCTACTCGAGCCTATGGAAACGATGGAATAGTTAGAGGGACAGTTCTGTCGATTCTGCTTATCAGGGGCCTTTTGTAAATCTTAAGGCAGTTCAGATTACAAGATTTACAAAAAAAAATGTGTGGGGACATCGCAGCACCCTCGTATGGATGGGCATGAGGATACGAAGGTTTTGCGATGTCCCTACAGACGTCTACCTGGAGATATGGCATTGCAGATTTTCAATTAATGCCCTACATGAGGGAAGATTTCCTGAAGATGCAAAATAGTAATTGAAATAGATCATTCTGGGAATTCGTGAGTGCTAAAGCCAACACATTCTCGTATTTCTATAACCTCCTGGGAATAGTCTGTTCTTCCATTAGAAGGCGCAAACCGGCTCGTCCGAGCTCCTCGTAAGAGTAAGTACGTCGAGGAAAAAAACTGTTTTGAAGGAGGTGTTTGAACAGTGAAGCTTTCAAGTAAATGAGCACCAAATGGAAAAGCTCATCACATCGAGCTTAGTGTATTTCATGTAATATTCAATGTGGAAGGAGCATATCAATTCCCGAAGTATGACCTTGAAAACCTCAAAATGCGCCATGCTCTCGTATCAATGAGAAATTTATGTGTTGTGAACGAATCAAATTTAAAATCAGCTATCACAGTACCCTCTTTTTATTCTATCAAACTTCCCTGGAGAAGAAGTTAAGGCCAGAACATGCTGCTTATTACTCCGTGAAGTTCATCCCCTGGCTGAATAAAGCTGCTAATTAAATGCCACCAAATTGCAGTAATGGCATAGAAAAAGACAGAAAATTGTGATTAACCAGCAACTTCAGGAAATTGAAGTTATTTGAGTCTTTTCCAATTGATTTGATTTCATTGATTCATATTATCCCCTCTTGTAGCTCCTACTTAGCATTAGATTGCCTAGGAACTGTTTCTCTTGTTCGTTACTCCGGAGCTTTTATGCTTTTATGCATGGGTTTAACCAGTGCAATGAAGAACTACAATTACAATATTACTGTCGTATAAGTGGTGTAGTGACACACCATTACATAGCAGATGCATGGTCCCGGTATCGAATTCCGGACCGTTATCCACTCAAGCCAGTCAAGTCCTTCACACCTTCGGGTTGGTAAATTGGGACCGGACTCAAGTGGGATGATACAAGTACTGAATTGTTCATCAGCCAGCTAGCGCAATTCATTGGATAGGCCAGATCCCATTCGAGCCATTGGGAAAACACAAAAAAAAACTTCTTAATCCCTGATAGACATGTTTAGTGATAGATAAAGGAAGTTGCAATTTCGACCAGGTTAGAGTGGCTCTAGACATTGCTCTCAATGAACATAAATCATAAATGAATAAAAAATGATCTTGAAAAAGCGAAATCGATGTGGAAGAAGTTTCAACTTTACATTGGCTGACAGATAATACCTGCTGCTTGTTAGTGCAGCAGAGCGATCCGCTATGTGACTGGAATGGCGATAGATAAGATGAATCGCTAGAATACAATTAAACTGAGCCTTCACCTTTAGTGCTTCAGAAACTTCTACGGAGGCGATGAATCAAACTTTTCTTTGACAGATTCTTTCATTCCTTCTAGGAGTTAAGCCATTGTTCGGAAAGGTCATCTGTCTCTGGTGAAATTCCCTTTTTCCCCAACCCTTTCGAGCAGATGAAGAGAATTCGGTGATTGCAGGTGATTGGGACAGTGAGGACCAAGAGGGGGCTGCTGGGCTGGTAGAGAAACTTGGGTTCGCATAGATTGTGGATGGGCAACTCTGCTTCCAAGCCATTTCAAGTGCATCGAATGGAAAACAAACACTTCGACAGAGAAAAAGAGGAAAAAGAGTTCAAAAAAATCCGAAAAAAGACAAATTGAAATGTCGCAACAAAGGGGAAGGATCCAGTGAAGGAGTGCTTTGTACTATAACGGCGGTGCTTGTGAGCGCCTCGTCGATATATTCAAAAGTACTCTTCCAGTGGGATTTCTTACTGATCCCTCACATAAATATTGCTATCTAAACAGCAAGAACACGAAAATATTTTTCAACGACTGCAACAACATGAGCTCCTTTGAGAGCTTCTTAATGTCCAAATTTGTATAGATTGACCCATTGGATGGATTCCACAAGAAATCCCGTTCTACTGCCTGTCATTATTTCATTTCGCTGGAGCTCTGTAACTCATCTTGCCTTTTGCCCGTCTTTTCATCAAATTGCCGTCCCTTAGATGCACTTTACTGGCGATTTTGTGGAAATTAACATAATGTAGAAAAAGACCATTACCTTCTAAATGAGAGCTCTAGAATTACCCATTGTTGGTAATTATACGGTTGAATCAATTGTCTCCAAACGAATGAGGGTAAGTTTTTTTGTATTTGAAGAATTCGGATTACATTTGTGCGATTTTTAAACAGTTTCTCGAAAAAAAGAATACAGGAGCCATCGGTCGTTTCGCCGACACATTTGATTCGGCTCATCTCCCAGATTTTTTTTATTGCACAAATCATTCTTTTTAGGAAGTCAGGGCAACACACTCCATGCGTTCAGGCCCAAAAAACGGTAGTGATTTGGGGAAGCCTAGAAATTTTTGGATTGTTCGTTGAAAAGTATAAAAATGAAAGAGGATATTTCAAAAACGTTGAAGACTGTCATCAGAGGTGCTCTAAAAGGCTCCATGGTGCTCTGAGAGTCCATAAAGCCTCCAGGCACAGGGCTATAATCGTATTCTCCCTGTGAAAGGGGTTTTGAATAGTCTAAGGAAATGGAATAGCCGTGCTGAATATGTTGGTTTTTGCCTTTGACATTCTTGCTAGACCTCTGTCAGTCCCCTTAACGTTTTTGCTGTTCCTGGGACTCCCTCATTTTGAACTCTTTGGGATTGTTCACGAAAGAATGAAGAGAAACGTTTTCGCTGAACAGAATTGTTGCTTGAAGGAAGCCTGTGAGTATTTGATTGCCTGAAACAAACCTGAGAGGATCTGGATTAAAACGAATCCATAAAGGTGAAAGAAAGCAATGGAGCGGAGATCGGAGCAATGTCACGTTAAGCACATCACTGCCTCACGAACTCTTATAATAAAACGGAAACCCTACTAAAAAGGGAAGCGGAGAGGCTTCTAGAGTCAGGAGGAACTACCGAATCGAGAGGACGCCATCATGTCAAGGAGATCTGCATTGTCTAATTGTAGGTGGTAGAAAACTGGAGTACTCTCTGTAATCCGCTGATATGACGCGTTGTCTAGAGAAATTGCGACATTTCCCGCCCATCTGTGGTCCGATCCGTTCAACGCTGATTACGGAGTATAAACTCCGATCACTACGCCATACATACGTGGTACCCGCCCTCATTTAGACTTCGAAGATCTTTGTCATAGCTTATCATTTCTTCTGATGGGGCTATTACGGTCTATTTACGATTCGTTCTTGTCAGTTCGGAACTGATAGGTATCCCAAAGTGTGGCAATGGAATTGATAGGCTAACGACCACGGTGGTTTATAGTCTAGCAGATCACATGTAGCAAAAACTAATTGTAAGGGCTAAACACAAGCCTGCAGAAATAAAAACAATTGTTCAAAATATTAGCTTCTTACACCTATTTTGTTTACCAATGAGCTTCAAAACAGTTCAGTAAATCTGGATGGAACTTGAATATGTCACAAGTTTTGGAAAAAAAACCTATATATACTCTCCTTACTGCAGTTTTCCTTCCTTTTCAGTTCATTGCATAACTTGTATAGGTGTGACCATTCTCTAAGGGTTATGATTTTTATACAGTAATTGTACATCTTTACCGGCTGGTCTAACACTAAAAAAGGAGTTTGAACGTTTCTATCCTTTTGAGTAAGAAGAGAAATGAGAATTAAGTCAGTGTTCGTAGGGGATGACGAAAAACTAGAAAAGCTCCTTGTGGAAGATTTGCCCACCCTAAATAATTTAGTCGGAAACCGATCAAAAAAATTTAGTGCACAAAAGCAAGTAAGCAAGTAAGTCTAACAACTCTAAAGGGTCCATTTTCTGGCCATTGCAGAGCAACTGCTGATGTTTTGTGGTGGTAAAGAAGTAAATTTGATGGTAAGGTTCTGAGACTTTATTTTTTTACTTTCTCATATATCTTCTGAAACTGCGTTTGCAAAGGGTTTTGTTCTGTTCCTAGAACATACTAAAGGCTTTGCATGATTCCATTAGGGCTTTTTTCATTCAAAGGAGTATTTCCAGAAACTTTTGTTCGATACTTTCCTATTCAGCTCTTCATAATATTACAAATGCACTACTCAGTGAGGGATAGGAGACGTGAAGAGCAAACATAATGGATGGGAGAAAAATGAGACTGTTCGGTTTCTCGAGCCCCTCCAGATTCGTTCCCTAGACCACGAGAGCTTGATTTACTCCACTTGTCACTAGCCCCCACCTTTACTTGAAGCTATATATTCACCTTTTTTATGTGTTTTGTTTTTTTCTATTTTATTTAGTTCCCATAAGGTTAGAAGGAGGTTAGAAGGGCAGGAGGAGGTGGCACCAAAGCCACTAGACTTAATCTCCACCTACGGTATCTAAGTTCATTGAACCTTGGAAAGGATAGGAATTTCGAAACTCAGCACAACTTCTTAGCAGAAAACTTTTGAATAAATTGCTCCAAGAATTTTTAAAACTATTCATGAATTTATTTCAAATTAGAATGAGCGAAGCGACGCCTAAATGTGGTTTTGGAACGGCTCTAGGTATGGGGCAGTACTCTTTTACTTTTCGACGACATCTCTCCAGCAAGATTAATCAGTCAGAAGTGAACGAAGAAATGTCCATAAAAACATGTTCGTCTCAAAGATCTGCCCACAAATTCCCTTCATACTTGGGAGAATTGAGAGCCGATATGGGAATTAGTATGTACTTGAAATGTCTTAATCGAAGTCGGTAATGTTTATAACCTTCGAAAAAGTTTAATTATTTCAAATTACAAGGGAAATGACCATTTTACAACACGGAAAATGAAAGGGCGTGAAACCTAATCATCGGGAAACCTCTATGGCATGGTGTCACGGTGATGGAAAGGTTTATTGTACCAGAGAGGGCGGCAGGGCAGCTGTGGGATCGGCTACATGGGAAGAGTTGTGTTTGTCAGAAAGTCTCGACTTCTAGCAAGCAAACGAGGCGGAAGTGGCTCGGCTGTCTTGAAAAACCAAGTAGAAGAAGAGCCAAATTTGCAGCACAATCTGGTGTACCAGTGAGTAAACCACAGACGAAAACAAAGTCGATAAGAGAAGATTGAGACGTCAGCAAGACGGAAGTGGTGAGCGGCGACGGAAACTAGTCATGGGATTGTTTTTAGTTTCTTTGCCGTTCTCGATTAGCGAATGGCACATTGATAGCATTGTTTCTGGTTCAAATGAAAGATGACACGTCTTCCGACATACTTCTGGAGGAACCTCCAAGGAGGAAGTACTTAGACATCTAAGTTGTGCTGGTAACTATTAGGTTTTCTGTTTACTTACCGTTGAAAGGTTGATATCACTCCTATTTCAGCTAGACAAAAATGATGTCATTATTGGTTTACTCTGTAGAAGCTTCACCACCCGTGCAGTACACTTCCTGGGTGTGGCCGACATGTGAGCTGCTCATGGGCAACATGTAGATCATGTGTGGGAAAACCCGGGGTGTTAAGGCCAAACAGTGTCTGGAAGTCTCTAATGATTTAATAATTTCCTAGAAGTGCCGTTTAGGTGTATGCGTTTCAAAGATCGATTCACCATTTCCTGAGCGCCAGTCCCAATAGTTTAACATTACCTGAAGAGATCCATTCGGGAAAGCAGCTTTACCCTCATGGCTAAAGGGGCGCAACCAATGCTGGACTTGTTTCCACGCACTTTCAGACGAAAAAAAACAACTCAGCTGACATGAATCTTAAGCCTAACGAGAAGAGCTTTTCACGAGAACGGCAGCCTGTCTATCTGGATTCTCTCCCAGAGACAGAACTCCCTTGTATAAGTCATGAATAATTTTCATTCAGCCTTGGTGGGGATCCTTGATTGGAAAGGTAGCGCCAAGGTTTTCCAAGAGTAGTTAGAAAGTGAAAGAGTCTGGAAAAGCCATCGAAACACCCTGCGAGATCTGCGTACACCATCACGACGGCTACACGGCGTGGAAGATGCATTAGGTGGTAGCTGGAAAATAGGAAATGGCTGGAAATAAAGGGAGAAAGGATAGTCATTCTTTCAGTACGAGTGAGAGGACATTTCGCTGCTGTCGTAGACAAATGGGGAGTCAGAAATTTAATGAGCATTCATTCTTACGGGATGATATATTGTAAGGAGAATTTCGTTCCCTGAACAATTCCCAATCAGTAAAAACAGAACGGAAAAATATTTGCTATAATTCAAGGGCCCTGTAGATTAGATAGAATGACCGATGACAACCAACACCTGACCCTTTCTCATTAGTTCTTAGTTAGAACTGGGCTCGCTGGCGTCAATTTTGGGAAGCGGAATAAAACTACTGTTTGAATAAATTTTCGAGTTGCCATTCCCATCAAGTTTCTCATCATTCTTTTTCCCTATGACGTATCCTAACATTAAACGTTTCCGTGTCGATTAATCATCAGCTTTCCCGCTTGATCATCAACATTCCTATACGTGGTGCGTCATAGGCGGGGAGGGAGGGAGGGAGGGGGGGGGGGGGGCTAGATTTTCTTTGTCAGAGGCAAGTACACAATTGAAGGTTTGTCAGACTCAATTCAAACTGATCGAAGCTTCGGGTTTTCTACCCAAGAACAGGAGGTGAACTGTGATTAGTAGGGACTATATCTCCCAATGAGGCCCCACTTTTTCCATCCACTTCATGGCCAACAGTGCCCATTAATCAGTTGACCTAGTGAATTACTGCATGCACAGATGATGAACTCAAATGGATGTAACGATTCTGAAATGATGTCGAAAGCACGGCGCAAGGAGCTAAACAACAAAGCGCAGGCTTCGGTTTACTACTTGCCTTGGAAGTGCGTTCTCCTTAACTCAGTGGCTCACTTTGTCGGGAAGGCAAGGAGGAATTTGCTTCTCTCTGTCGATCCAAATCAAGAAGGTAGAATAATAAAGAAGTTAAATGATGTCCACGCAATCGCAATGATCGACCGACAATTTTTGCTTGGAAACACTCCTTTCTCAATTCCACCAGCTCAGAGTTAGTTTTTCATCCTGTTCGCGAACGTTTAAGAATTTCTAAGCACCTAAGTGTCCTTCTGCCAGTTACATAATTATCAAAACCTATCGACGAAGTAGGAATAGGGATTATTGAGACGAATACATGGTTAATAGGACATGTTAGGTAAATATAAGAGCAGTTGTTTGTCATACTGTAGTGTCGCAACCAGATAGCTGCGACCTTCAAAGGCTGCCAGGGATATTGGCGAGGATATCGGAGGATATATAGGGTGATGACACTGAAGATATGAGCTTCTGAACTCGAATCTCAATGATACTACTCACCAGCCCTAATTTTGAAGGAAATAGATCGGGTTAGAAACCTGAAGAGGTGTGTTGGTGTAGATGTAAACCAAAATGTTTTGGCGAGCAGTAGTGGAATACCCAGAGTGTGACGAGCGCTGACGTATACGTCTGATCGTCGACTACTCCACACTCCCGGACACTTCTATCAAATTAACTCGCTCGAGACATCTCCGAGTAGGAAGTAAAAAAGAAGAGCTTGATGAAATCCACTAGAGCTTGTAAAAAACAAGGTTGTACCCAAGTACTGAGCCTTCTCGATTTTTTTCTTGAACCAAAATGAAGCAAACAACTTCGTAAGACCGTTTTCATGGAACATGGCACCGCACAGCTCTACACAACGCGGACCTGCGTAAGGTATAAAGTGAAGCAAAGATAACTCCCTTCTCTTTCCAAATGTTTAAGAAATCCCTTGTTCAGTAGACGTGTCATATATTCGTAGGTGATCATCTGTCTGGCAGACGGTGGGGCGTGGTTGAAGTCATTTATTCTATTATTCGGGGTTAGCCCAATTCCGGGCAGGTAAACGAGCAAAGGAGAAAAACCAAATCGACAAGAGTTACCCGGCAGAACGGACATCTCATTTAAATTCTGATTTTTATGGGGAAGAACCCGTTAGAGAGGTATCGAGTGAGCAGTTACGACCTCCTCTAGACTTTACGCTGTGGGGATTAATTCAAAACCAGTTTTTTGAGTTTTTTCACGGGGACCCTATGTAGTTCGTTGCCTTTTGGCTATTAAACTCACAGGCACGAGATCATGTAAGATAACCCGGTTCTTAGAGTATCTTTACGATGGAATCGAATTGAACGAACATTGAAATTCTCAGACAACATATTGATCTCATTGTATAACCTCATTTTGATACACAAATCCTGAATCCGGCGAGGCTGGCAGTAGGAACGGTTTTGTGTAATCGATCTGACGCACGCGGCTGCCGCGGACCTTTTGCCTCGTTACAACAGTTCTAGCGTTCCTCATTCAGCTTATTCGCTATGCGATTATTACTTATGGCACGATTCTACTGTTAGTACTTCTGTTCCTGAATTTCTTACTTGCGGCTGCATTCTGCTACATTTCTTCGCGCGCGGCGCCTCTCTCGCCGCGACGGCACCCTCCATTCAGCATTTTTAAGAAAATTGGAAACTTCGAAAATTACAAACATCTACACTTTTCCTCTTATGATTTCGTGACTTCTTCATTTAGAAAGTATTCTGAACATCAGAAAATTAGAAATTTCACATAACCTTTAGCTAGATGTGAACGAAAATTTGATAAGAAAAGTAACCAAGCAATTTCCAAAGTACAACACTATTGTTGCATAGAAGCCAAGTAAAATGGAAGGATTGACATCAATGTATGAGCAATGAGGATCATGAGACTACCACAGGATGTATTCGAAACGCCAAACCATATTCGTAAACAGGAGTTCATTATCACTAAAAACTTCTTAAAACCTGAGTTGTTTGCTAGGACTTCGATCAGGTCTTGGTCTTCGCAGCTCTTCGTGCTGTTGCAGTTATGACAACGAAACGATGCGAGAAAGAGTCAGTGATCACGCACATCCCGACGTTTGAAGGTATGGGGAATTGTAGTGAGTCAGAAAAAAGAGGTATTCGTATTATTCCGTAAACCACATCGTGATTCCCACTCGCCAAACCCTGAAATTAAATAATAGGAGATTGAATCTCAATTATATTTTAAACGGAAAATGTGCAAAACTGACCCCAATGAAGGATTTGATACCTCCTGCAGTTATGTTGGTTTCAGTATCAATGATGAATTTGGAAGCAGTGAGCTTAGCGAGAATGTCATCGTTTATTGGGAAGGGCTCATAAATAATACTTTTAAGAGAAATCAGCTCGAATTGTTGTCTTGTTACAATAAATTCAAGAACCTCTGGGCTGAAAATGTCATAAGAATAATCCCTGATCCCCTTGATATAAATCTGTTCAGGAGCGGCGCTCCGAAGGAGGTCAAGAAAAACTGAAGTTACGATAGCAGTTGAAGTGTGCCTTATTGTCAACTTCTTCACTCGACAGTCCACATACAGCAAACAGGAAGAAATCGGCCACAAAATATCGTATGTCAGAATCCCCTGTAACAACAAAGCATAGAAACCCGTATGGACTACAAATAAAAAACCTTGCCGCTTTTATTCCGTCGCACGTGGTCTCTCAACTTTTTAAATACGATAAGAAATGCTTTTCTATCTGCACTAGTTGGGAAGCAAAAGGTTTACTGCTTACATTTAATATCTCCAGATGTTGAATTGTAGCATTTTTGAGGAGCTTCGGAAGAATACCGCAACCCGATGGAGTGAACGCATATTCAAATGTGTGCTGTTGCCTCCAATTGAGCATGTCCAGATCCATGTCCTGGAATCATAGCAGATTTTTAGCAAATCGAATATGTTTTTATAGGGTTCTATAACATATTCGAACTATCGTTAAATAAACTCATCAAAATGATCTAATAATCGTGACATGGAGTAAAACTTACATGAGGTATTCCTGCTTCGGAACATTTCACAAATAGTCGATGCCGCAATTTTGTCATCTGTAATTCCGATCACTTTATTACCATTCAACCAAAAAACAGCTTTAAAACCGCTACAGCTCGAAAAGAAACTGAGCTGGTATACCAGGAAACTTCGACTGACACCCTCAGAAATTCGAATCTGCAAGTGTTCGATGACTCTTCGTCGCATAAATCGTTCATTGCGCCGTATAAGTTTGAACATCTCCCGATTCAGCACACGACACTTATCGAGATTGGGTCGAGTAAGATATCGTAGAACGTTCACCTGCAGCTCCTTCGGCAGCTGATTCCAAGGGAAGTAATACTGAACCAGTCATATTGGCCTAGGAGTTTTCCAAAGACCGAGGTAAGTTTCACGAGGTTGGCGATTTGAGGGCAAAACTGTAGCCTCGGCAGCGTAAGGGATAAGAGCAGGGGGCCCACAAAGCATCAGAACGGGTTCAAGACCCGTGCGAGACTGAAATTTTGTCCACAAATCGCCAACCTTGTGAGACTTCCGCATCGCGTACTGCGGCGTTATAACGGCGGTTAACAAGATATCAAGTCGTGACTAAGGGTCCGTTTTTGGAAGTGAGTAAGTTGAAAAGCTGATTTTCGTTCTTGGATTTTAAGAAACGGACGAATACCTTCGACTGCTTCAGTGAGAGACCGGTCAGCTCCGCGGATGTTACGTTTGACTTGCAATCTGAAACGTGAATTGATTCCGAAGAATAATCCCTTCTTTAAGGTAAAGACAGTAAAAGCTTAATGTTACAGTTAGAGGAAGCAGCGTTTTTTTTGAAACCACTAGAAGTTTATTTTCTCGATAATAGTTAGGAAATTGATAAAGAGCTGACTTCCGGAAGTGCGTGGACCTGAGTTTCTTCGCTTTTTGGGAGCAACATGACATTCTGAAATACCCAGATCAATACCTCAATCAGTTGGGGTAAAAAAGGGAGCATGACGGCTACGCCTATGATCGGCAACGAATAACGTAAAATGATGAAGATATGTTAGAATAAGAACATTACTTTCGGTATTAATCTGCTGGCTCTGCTTTGAAGCAGTTTTGTTGGAAGATCTGGAAAGTATGCTCATTAGTATCGCGGAAACAGTTTTTTTTGGAGTCAGCACGATTGTTAATGAAGATGCGGAAAAAGTGGCATGAATGGGAAATACTGATCTTGATGAATTTCATTCTTGCTTTGATTTTTTCCGTTTGCTTCACGCTAAATCACAGGTTTAGCAAATCTTAAGAATTGAAGTTTTGATAAGTTGCAAAGCTTGGAATAAGTTGATCAGGGGCAAGAGAAGCACCCCTGTTACATTTGATAATGACTGTACCCTTCAGTGAGCTACCCACACAACCAAAAAAGGAATTGCTTACAGAATATTTGCATGGGCTTCTGAGTTTTAGCATATCTGCTAATAATGAAGACAACATAGACCTGACTTTTGCTCCTCCTTTCTGAGAGATTCGAATAGAATGTCGTCCTTGCTTGGAGACAGTCCTTTCATGGCCGCAATGCGAAACGAAAGGCCCCGAATCATTTAGAAAAGGTAATACAACAGAATCGCTTAGTAATGAAGTGAACTTCAAAATGAGGCGATTCCTACGAGGACCGTTACCGTAGGAAGATTAGTGGGTTGCAGAAAATCAGTCTACATCTATAACTGGTCATTCGAGGTGTTAAAATCACAAAGTCGCAGATTGCGCGTCACATCCATAACTACTTAAGAATTGGATAGAGAAAATTTGCGGGAATCTTCGCGTAATCGCGATGATGAACGCTCTTTTATCCGTCCCTTACTTCCCACAGATTGAATGAAGGTTGCGCCGAAATATTTATTCCACAATTCTCGGAATTTTGCGTAAGCTTACTGATGGGCGAAACACTACTTGAAAAATGAGCGCTCTGAACGTACTAATTGTAAGTTGCATTAGAGGGGTTTTAACGTCCCGTGAACGTGGGACACCATAACCCCCTAGTACCCCACCATCTACCCCCGTGGGCCTCACCCGGCGTACCTTTGCTTTGCGTCGTATATGTGACGGTGTGTTTGGAGGCGCTTCAGCGTGTGTTCGGATTACTGTGTCACACATTCACGGGACGATTAAATCCGTCTTGCCTAAGTTGCGCGACAAAATCAATTTACAAAAGGGGACTACCGATTGCTCTCCTTTGCAGTAAAGCAGTGGTTGGAGTAAGAGCCGTTCGGGGATCGCATAGTTCCAGCGGCCTGCACCAATGACGGTTTCGATGATTTGGGAAATTAAATGCAGGACAGGATGACTACTTTAACTACAGTTGCCTAAAAGCGTCGCCATTCTCAGAATTCCATCTATTGCACCTATACCTGCTGCGCATCGAGAAGCCCTCATTCTCCTGGGGATCGTTTTTGACCGTTAACTAATTCTCGAGCGAAATGGCCAAAAGAAATTGGTACTAATTAGTCGAGATTCTTAGTTTTAAGCTACTAATGGAAGTGATAGCCGAGGGTAATGCATAAGTAGCGGAGAAGATGCAAAAATAGGCGCGCTTAAAGAAATATAGAAGCCGAAATGTGGTGAAATCAAGAGAAGTGAATGAAAGCTTCAACTAAGCAGCGAAATCAAGGGTTTCACAAAGACGTGATGACAAAAACTGCATGGAAAAGGTATTGGACGAGCTCCCCGAATGTGTGCGCCATTGTATCCATCTGGCTACAGTAACTCCCCCGTGCGAACTGTGTGTTCTTATGAGAATGGTGCAACCTCAGCGCATGTGCAATGCCGTGAGAACTCGTCTGCCTTTTGGTCTGCGTTGGCTCAGCCTGTATTGGAGGCCTTATTGCGCCCTATCTTCTAGGCCGTTTTCAAGCCTACAGCTTTCGTCGTGATGTTACGGGGAGGGGATTGGGTCACGGGCTCATCCCAAAGAGAAATCTTAGAAACCATTTTCATCGTACTGGGCCTTTCATTTCCCCACTCAGCATCGAATTTGAAGTTTAAACATCTTCAGTTACATTTGAATTTCATAACTCACCGATATGACAATTTTCTGCAAACGTGGTAAGCTAAGTGATATTTTGATGGACTGCTTGCCTCACAATGAGGGCATTTTACCGACTCACTGAAAAAAGAAATTAGATTGTAGATGAAATAATAAACGCTTCTAGAACAGAAGAATCTTTCTTTATTATGAAGGTGAGAAACATAACATGATTGTGATTATACTTTAAAAATTGTGAAGAAAAGCGGTGGAATAACATGACAGCTTTGTCTGTATGATTGTTGAATGAAACGTAAAATGGATGTAGCCTACCGGTTTTCCATACTCCGTGCTTCACTCGAATTTCACCACTCAATCCCTTGGCACTGAAGGAGATTGTTCACGATGTTGAACAATATCTGCCCGAAAGGTTGTTCCTCATTTTTTCTCATTAACATTCATGACATTAAGCTGCATACCTGGTCTCCACTACAGGGTGGCTGAAAAGTATAGGACGCCGCATTTGTAAGCGTAACTTCAAAGATAGAGATCAGAGAGACAAATAAACTTAATGAGGAATAGAGTAGAGCTGCAAGATCATTTAGGACGGCAGGTGTTCAAAGTTCGATCTTTTTGCTCTTACACAGGCCTTCAGACTCTCGATGACTGAATCGACCGTACGCCGCAGGTAGTCGACGTCGATATCGTCCCACGCCTTCTGAAGCGCCAACTTCTGAGCGTCCAACGTGCGGTGGCAGCGTCCTGCGATCTCGCTCTCCAATACTCCCATACAGAGAAGTCCATTGAATTGAGATCTGGGGGAGAGGATGTTCAGATGTCTTTACCTCAGTAACCGGGGAAGTGCGCGTCCAGTACGGCTCTTGTCGACTTCGAGGCATGAGGAGAGGCCCAATCTTGCTTATGGACGAATGATCGGTTACGAAAGTGTTCAGTGACCCAGGGTAGCAGAGCGTCTATTAAAACTACCTTTTGGTGGACCTCGGAGTTCATTTTTAACATTTCTGTCGATGAAAACCGAAGGTATTTTGCTTTCTGATGTCACCTCGGCCCAAACCATAACACTTTTGGAAGATAGCCTGCTGTGCACAAGACAAGGTTTTGGGGACCTGGTGCCAGCTTTTGACAACAACTTTCTCTGGTTTTGACGGATTGGATAGGTTCCGCGGTGAAATTTTTCACATCGGTCCAGATCACGTCAGAGATGCGGCGCGCACTGAGCTCTCGAAAAAGTTTTTTGCATTTCATCGGTCTACTTTGCTTGGACTGCTCTGAAAGAAACTGTCCTCGACGGAGCCGATAATTGTTCAGCTTGAGATCGCGTTTCGCAATTTTTTGGATGGTTTGACGGCTGATGTCGAGGCCAGAAGCAATCCGATTCATGTTGACTCCATGGTTGCGGGTGATCTTCTTCCTGGTGGTGTCAGAATCATCGGTGTGTTGACTGTTCCGGTTGTCCCCTTTTTGGCATCGCAGAGGCTCGTCCTCGATTCTTGAGAGCAGCGGCAACATTCCGTACGGTTGGAGAGGGAACACCGAGTCGTTTCGCAATGTCGCAGCTCGTGAAACCTTCTCTGAGCAGCTTCTTGATATAGGGTCGATGCGCAAAAACTTTCGTAGTGATTGTTCGGGCGAACGGTCACTCGAATGACTTATATGGATTCTTGTACAAAACCCAAGCTTTCTAAAAGTCCAACAAGATTCTGAAAATACCCATTATCAAGGTGCCAGCAAGCGTCGA
This sequence comes from Haemonchus contortus, assembly GCA_000469685.2. Lineage (NCBI taxonomy): Eukaryota > Metazoa > Nematoda > Chromadorea > Rhabditida > Trichostrongylidae > Haemonchus > Haemonchus contortus. The sequence goes on from LS997563.1 coordinate 45,500,612, forward strand.
ACGGCGCGTCCTATACTTTTCAGCCACCCTGTATAGGGTAAGGGCTCAGTAGGTGCCGAGATGGTAGAAACGTTGTATAGGCAATGTTCTGGTCAAGTTAACGTCGGAAACCAAGACAGGTGCCAGCAGACTAACCGGACGGGTCAGATTGTGCTTTCTACTCTCGTCGAATGTCGAAATAGGATGGGCCAATCATATCAGGACCCCTTCTTCATTGCGAGCTGGATGAGGGGTCCTTCCACGATTTACCGACCTGATTTCGAAATGTAGGCAGTAACACACTATCCGAATCGTAATCGGAGACATTCTCATATTCCAAGCGACACGCTTGAGGTAACAGAATGAAGAGACAATTATGAGTGCAAAGAAACCACAGGAACCGGAATATATTGTCTCGCTAAGAAATGGTGGCTATTCAAGGAGGCGAATGGGAGAGTGAACTGAGATCGGTGTAATTCGGGGAATTATACCTCCAGAGGCACGAGAACTTCAGGGAAATAGCCCTTCCTGTCTCATTGTCAGTCGTCTTGAGTAGAGCCACCTTTTTTTTGTTGAGGGTTGTCATCTCATTACGGTTGCCATCCCACTTAACTTCGTCCAAGGAGTAGTGAGCCACAAAGAAAAGCATTAACTCTATTGGACTGAAGTAGAATTACCAATGTTTCTTATTACAAACATAGCGAGATACCCCCTGCCATGACGGGTACCCTCTTAGCGTTGTTACCTCTTCTCCGAATTTCCCCTATTTTCCACTGCCTAGCCATTTTCTTCTTCGTCCATATGCGGATGACTGGCGCCTGAAATCTCACTTTAAGCAGGCATCTTTCATAGTCCACGATTGGTCGCTCGACTGATCGCGCTATCTGCTCGGGACCGTCCTCGGCGACACCCATAACTAGCGCGGCCTCCTCGACCGTTCGAGCGACCGGTGGCGCGATCAGGCGAGCGAGAGGTCCTGGACTATGAAAGCAGCCGCAGATTGTGAAAATCGACCACCTTGTATTCATTATTCGCCTTGGAGAAATGAGGAAAAATGAGCGATCTTAATACTTGCTGTACCAAAGTTTGCATTCTCGATCCAATGAAACAAATGTTTAGTTCGATAAGGTTGAAGTGGCAGCAAACCATTTCACTTCTATTCTCGCGGTGGACGGTATAAAAGCCCTTGACGTTCCCGTAAGAGCCATAAATGTTAAAGAAGACACATGATTCTTTGATTAAGAAGCTTCTCCTCTTACAGCTGCATACGTGATAATGTAAATTCTTCGCAAGGTAGACTTCAGTTGCATAGATTCTATGAGCTTTCGATGAGACTAGCAACGCTAGAGAACCCTATCTATAGATTATCTCATAATTCATGAGGGACGCTACAGAAGTTGGAACCTTCCCAACAATACCCTGGCCATCGTGCCCATTTACCACCTTGAAACACTGTAGAACATTTGATTTATTGATGATATTAATTTCACCCCTGACAGTAGAAATTCCCGGCTCTGAAATTTCTTCGTGCTCGTGTAGGCACGATTGAATTTTGTAGGACTTGTATACTGACGTCAAATTAATCTACAGGCATGATTTGAAGGCGATCTGTATGTAGTACATTAGAAAGAGTAGAAGTCTGCTTAGAACTTCCTCCCGGCTCTGTCGGAGACAATCTCGAATCAATCAAGTTCCATCATGTTTTTTGAGTACATTTAGTTGATTAGTATCCCTCGTTTAAACGTCGTTTCATGTACCATTTGTACGTAACCACTGTGGTAGGTGGTAAGGTAGATTTTGTTGATCCTTTGATACTTTAAGTTTGTACAATTTCAGACAATGTGAGAAAAATGGTCAATCGAGAAGGCAAAACTTGGTCGACAAATGGACATGCCGCTGTAATTCTGGTTTTCAATACGGATAACCCTCCAGTGAGGTATCTGTAAGCAGCCACGATCTCTCTAGACTTGACGCCGTGAGAACTAATTCAAAACCATTTTTTGAATTTTTTTTTGCACAAGGGACCCTATGTAGTGCGGTGCCTTTTGGCCATTATATGTATGTCATCGCTCATTTTCCTCCTACTGCTCCCATTCATCCTTCGTTCTATACTTTTCGATTCTGCTTATGCCGCAATCGAACTCTCTAGACGAACCGCGAGCCCAATACATTTCCGTTAAAGCTTCTTGATTGTGCTTTATTCATTCGAATATTCTAACTGTTTCAATGGATGATGTGAATGAGTAGAATTTAAACCATGGTATAACAGTAAGAGCTCGAAGACCAGGTACGTTCAAAACTGGCAGGCACGAGATTCTGTAAGATAATCCCATTGTTAGAGTGGCCTTATGATGGAATCTAATTGAATGGATATGGAGATTCACCGGCAACATATGTCCCCCACTGCATAACCTTATTTGAATCACGGATCCTAAACCCGACAAATGCAACACTGACGCATGCGAAAAGAACCCTGGCGAGGACGCGGAACTGATAGGTGTCTAGATTCCCCCTGTGTTGCACAATGACTTCTAGTTCGAACCAGGACTCACAGATGGCTTCCTGTCTTACAGATGATATGAATGGAAGACAATGGGTAGCTTAGTCAGAACTCTTAGTTCAGCTTTCTAACCTGGATTTCTCGAGTGATTGGCAGTAGTCTCTTAAATCCACCTTAATAAGATAGAATAGGTTCTGAGCCTTTTTTTGCGATGCACCATCGCATCCGACTAATGACTTAGAATGACAACTCAATGTATAAGACCAAGATTTTATCCTCCTAAGCATGTCAGGTTCGAAGTCCATCAACCCCAGGTGGGCGAAAGGCTTGATTGGCTTGGGCGAATAGGACACGGGACTGTATCCGCCGACCATTGTTTGTGAGGGTGCATTACTTGCCACTACACCGCATCCTCCCTCCTACCACCTGGCTTTTTTTTAACAAAAATAGAAACTCTGAGAATAGCACCAAAGAACCCTTTTCCTCACATGGCTTCGCGACTTTTTTATTATTTCCAAACTTTATGAGAATAGGATGCTTCACATAACACTTCAGCAAGAAGTGAAGGAAATATCGAAACAAAGTGAGTAGACAAGCAATATTCGAATACAAAGTAATAAGCCTATACAATCTGTAAGGTCAAACTTTGAATGTTTTAGAATTGGGTAAAATTGTACCACGACTTGGTCGATTGTCATGAAAAGCTTCTCAAAATCAGAGTTGCACGGCAATTTTGCTAGGATCTCTGTCAAGTTTTGGTCTTTGCTGTACATTTTGTTGTTGCGGTTATCCCGACGTAATATGGGGTATAACTGTTAGTGAGCAGGCTCATCTTAACGTTTGGAGGTGTGGAAAACGGTAATGATGAAGAGAAAACACTTATTCTTATCTCCCCCTTAACCAACTCATGTTTCCCGCTTGCCAGGCCCTGAAATTCACGGTAAATTGAATCTGAACAATAGTTTATAAGAAAATGTGCAAAACTGACCCCAACAAAAGATTTGATACCGTCGGCAGTTATCTTGGTTGTAACATCTATAGTGAATTCGGAAGCAGTAAGCTTGGCGAAAATGTCATCGTCTATTGGGAAGGGTTCAGGTTCAAGAGACCTCAGCTCGAATTTTGGTCTGGTAACAATAAATTCGAGAACCTCTGGGCTGAAATTATGGTAAGAGCAATCGCGGATTCCGTAGATATAGACGTGTGTTGGAGCGGCGTTCCGTAGGAATTCAAGAAAAATGGAAGAAGTAATGGCAGCAAATGACGTCTCTTTTATTGACAACTTTTGCACTCGACAGTCCACATTCAGCAAACACGAAGATATAGGCCACAAAATATTGTCTGTCAGACACCCCTGTAACAAAGAAGTAGAGAAATCCTTAGGGATTACAGAGACAAAAAAAATGTTCCTTCGCGTGCAACGCATTCTTTCAACTTTTTTGATTGCTCGTTAATTAACACCTACAACGGTGGAGGGTGATGATGAGTAACCTCCGATAGGGTCTTTCTCGGTTCCACTGTTTGTAAAGCAACAAGGAAATCATACACCACTCACATTTCCTATCTGCAGATGTTGAATTGTAGCATTTTTGAGGAGCTTCGGAAGAATACTGCAGCTCCATGGAGAAAACGATTCCTGGAGATGTTGTAGGGCATGCTCAAAAGTGTAAGATGTTCGCTGTTTTCTTCGATTGAACATGCTCAGATCCCTGTCCTGCGTGAAAAATGATTCTCAGCAAATTTTCAGCTGTTTTTGTGCTCTTATGGGTTTTATCTTACATGAGTTATGCCCACTTCGGAACATCTTGCAAACATCCCAAGCCGAAAACTTTTCTCCTGCAATTCCGATTACTTTCGAAACATTTAGTCGAAAAACTATTACAGGTTCGCTAGAGCCTAGAAGAATTGAGCTGATATTCTAAGAAAACAGAACTGGGACTAACAGTCTCAAAAATTCGAATCTGCAAGTATTCGATGATTCTTCGTTTCATTGATTTCTCATTGTGTCGAATGAGCTGGAACGTTTTCCGATTCAGCACTCGACATTTATCGAGATAGGATCGAGTAAGATTTCGCAAAACCTTCACTTGCAGCTCCTTAGGCAGCCGATTCCAAGGAAAGTAATCCTGAAAGAGTCGTAAGGGAGTCATAATGGGGGCCTAAGAGTATTCCAGAGACTGTACTAAGCCATTACAAAGTGTTCAATTCGAGAGGTAAATTTTGGTTTCTGGATTCTAAGAAACGAACAAATACCTTCGGTAGGTTCAGCGAGAGATTGTTCAGTCCCTCGGATGCTACGTTTGATTTGCAGTCTGAAACGTGATCTCATTTTATCCGCTTCTACAAATTAAAAGACGGAAAACCTTAATCTTATGTTTAAAGCGCGTAAAAATTTTTTTCGAAGCTACTAAAAGATCCAGAGAACATTTACAGAGCTGGCTATCGGAGTACGTATGATGGCTGCATTTATGGTCAGACTGGCATGCACCGCGTAAATGATTAATAAATGGAAATGAGAAAGGAAAGGTTTACCATTACTTCCATTAGTAATCTGCTGGTTCGTCGTTAAGGCAGTTCCGTCTGAAGATCTGAAAAATATATTCATTAATATCGGGATTTTTTTTTGAATCAGCACGTTTGTTAATGAAGATGCGGAAAAAGCGGCGTGAATGGGAAATACTGAGCTTGATAAACAACTTCCATGTTCGCCTCTCCTGAAACCTGGGCATCGGTACTAATACATATTATTCAATGCTCCTGTGCCACACAGGTTTTTTAATGGTGGAGTGTTTATTCGCCTGACGTTTCGACAAGATCGTCGTTTTCAAAGGCCTGAAAGCGTATCGAAACTTCAGGGTGTTACCTATCACGCTTGACGTAGACCAGTCCTTGACACAACAGTCTACCGCAACACGACAGAAAAAGCCTTTCACATGCAAACACACAAGTTAAACACCTTGTGGGTCAAAGTAGGAAAAATTGGATGAAAGACTCATTAGAAGGCTGAAGCTGGAAAACCCCACATGCCTAGTATTCTACAGCCTGATCAAAACCCATAAGTTGTCTGCTGAAAACACGCAGTCACCTCTGCCGCAGGCTTACAAAATTAGGCCTATAATCAATTGTGTGAATGGACCGACCGATCGCGTTTCATGGTTTCTGAATAAAATCATCGGTCAACTCCTAATTCATATACCGTCACATCTCTCGAATACGGGACAGTTCTTGGACCGCTTACGTGCTTGCAAATTTCAACGCGACTGTGTTGTCGAGTCATTTGACGTGTCTGCGCTCTACACCAACGTTAGCAACAACGACGCTTTGCAAGCAGTTTTAGAAAGGCTTGATCAGCACGAGAGAAATGTGGTGACGTTCGGGTTGAGCAAAGCACAAATAATGGCTCCCATCAAGGAGTGCTTGAACTGCAATATATTTAAGAGGTCCGGGAGATACTTTTCACAGATAAGAGGGCTTGCGATGGGACAGCGGTTAGCACCGGTTCTTGCTGTCTGCTTCATGAGTAGAACCAGTGCTCGCACGCCTACCCACAATGTACTGCTGCTACATTGACGACTGTTTCGTCATAACATCACTCATTCAGAAATGGATGAGTTGTTCAACTTTCTAAACAGTCAATCGCAGCACATCAAGCTATTCGAGAAGTCCCACACGGAGGCTGGTTACCCTTTTTGAATACTCAGGTGAGGGTTACCAGTGGAACATACAGTGTGAAATGGTATAGAAAAGAAAGCTCCAAGAATATCCTAGTTCATGCAATGTCGGCACACCCCAGAGCTGTCAAACGCGCAGTATTTTGGAACATGTACAGAACTGCTATGGAGGTGTGCACCGGTAACGAGGAGCGGGAAGAGTCCAGAAGGTTGGCACACCAAATAGCCAATCTACACAACTCGGCAGCATGGCTCGCAAGGCAGATCAAGGCCTTTTCCATATGGGATTGAAGATAAAATTTATCTTCAGCTACCATTCATATCAGATCGATTTAGCGCAGTTATTCAGAAATGCCTGGAAAGAGCGGATCTAGCCAATGACGTTTTCTTGGTCAACACACCAAGAGAAAACATCAAACACCAATTGGTTACAAATTGTCTCTACGACCTGATTCGCATCATGGATAACTGCGTGATCTGCCCATATAGAAAAGTAGGAGACTGTGCACAAAGAGCTGTGGTTTACCAACTTCAGTGTTTGGCTTGTGATGCTTGCTATATTGGAGAAACTGGGCGACAGTTATGCGTTCGTGTAAAATAACATCTGGCTAGCAAACGAAGGTACTGCTCGATTGCACCGCTTGGGAAGCACAAAAGAGAAGGTCATACTGGTTGTGACTTTGACGATAAATGCACGATTTTGGCCTACGAAGACAGTATTGGTGCCAGAAAAAACTCTAGAGGCTTTCTGGATAAGACACCGAAATCCAAGCATGAATAAGAAGAACGAGTGCATCAACATAACTGGTGACCTCTTGCCTTTCATCCCTCTATGCGAGCTCTGTTAGTAGAGACTGGTACGTGTCATGTCATGATACTATCAAAGAGTCGTGGTTGACCGGTCTGTCTCAATCGCTCTATGGTTCTCTAAAGTTGAGCAACCGTTCGGTGTTGGTAGAATTGACGTAAGAGACTTATTGGAATTTCTCCTTAGTTGTAAGTTCAGCGGTCTGAGTTGCAACTATTTAAGAACTGGTCTAAGTAAGCGTGATAGCGTGAAGTTTCGATACGCTTTCGGGTCTTTGAAAACAACGATCTTGTCGAAACGTCAGGCGAATAAACATTCCACCATTAATTAACCTGTGTGGCACAGAAGCATTGAATAACTGAGCTCGATAATTCTCATCCTTGATTTGATTTTGCTCCATTTGCTTCACGCTCAATCGTAGGCCTAGCAAATCTTAAAGGCACCGTTCACGATAAAAAAGTTATTCAGTTCTTACCTTATCAGTACTCAGCGGCCCCCATGGGTTGTAGAAGGAACCCTCTCACTCCCCCAATCTCGACGTCCAGGGCATAGTGGCAGCTCCGTTGTTGCCGTAGTTCGCGTGCCCGTCCCTCGATCGGTGTCACTTTAGACGAGTGTCGAGACAATACAGATTGCTATTATTCGTTCTAGGACCCACGCTGAGTGATGAGGGGACCGCTGAGTGATGAGGGGTCCGGGAACTTCTCCCCTAACACGGCGTCGCAGACGCCGCACCCGCCGTCTATCGCGGGATTGCGAAGGAAGATTGGAGCGCGCAATTTGTGAGGTAGGGAGTCCTTTAATTATTTGAATTGGCTGGCCGCTCTTTTCAATTCCAATGCGGTATTGATCGTCGTTTATATAGGAGGGGTCATTCTAATTAATCAAGTCTAATAAACACGAAAAAGAAACAAAAGAAAAAACGGGTAAATCTAATAAAAAAGCAAGGCAATCAACGAAAAATTCCGCGTCCTATCGATTGGCGGGAGTACGGTAGTTGCAGTGACATTTGCCGCATGCCGCAAGGGAGAATGCCGCGATAGGGGAGAAGTTCCGTTACCCAGTGATGAGGCGATGTTTTTCTCCCATTCTTTTCTCCTCTGTTTTTCTTTTTGCTGCCGCGATCCCTTTTTCAATTTCCTACTCTTAGAGGCTGAAAAAGGTGAGCTACTCTTGCTGTTACTAAGGTTTTTTTTTGTTTATTTATGCTTATGAAAACATGATTTTTTTACCATTGTCTGTTATTCGCACCAGGACCCACATGGGCGCAGTGAAACACACTTTTTAGCTCATCCGAACGCTCCACTCTTCTTCATTTTTCTGGTTTCATTCTCGTCCAGCCCCTTTTTTAACGTTTTTTTAAAGCCTTTTTTCACTTTGGAAACACCGATGCACGCAGTTTCTTCACCTCAGTCGCACTAGTTTCGATCTTGTCTTCCATTTTTTATCATAATCTGGGTCACCCGAAATTATGTGAACGGTGCCTTTAGGAACTTAAGTTTTAATAACTTGCAAACCTCGGAATAAGTTGATACTAACTGTACCCTTCAGTTGCTTACAGAATATTTGCATCGAGTTCAGATTTTCTGCATCTCTGCTAATAAGGAAGACAGCAAAGACCTGGATTCTGTTCCTTCTTCATGAGAGGTCCGAGGAGAAGGCTTGATGTCGTTCGTGCTTCCAGACAGTCGTTTCATGGCCATATCGCTGAAACAAAATGGCGCAAAATGTTTTAGAAAAGGTGGAATGACAGAATCGCTTATTAATGAAATGGATCTCAAAATATTGAAATTCCCAATAGAACCGAATGAAATTCCCAATAGAACCGTTGGAAGCTTAGTCGACTGCGGGAAATCAGTCGACTTCTACAGATCCTCATATTTATCCTGCAATGGTGAAATTGTGAGCGAAGTTTTACCTGAACTAATTCTACAGCTGAAGAATGACTATTCGGAAAATCACCGCTCTAAACGAACTAAGTTGTGCAACACACTCAATTTACAAAAGAGGGCTACTGATTGTCTTCTACTGCAGTGAAGCAGTGGTTGGAGTGGGGACTAAAGCAGCTCCAGCGGCCTGCATCAATGGCGGCTTGGATCATTTGAAAAATTAAATGCAAGGCAGAATTGCAACTTCAACTAAAGTTGTACAAAAGTTTTGCCATTCTCTTAATCTCATCTACCACACTCATAGCCTGGTGCACCTCATTCTCCTGGGAATATTTTTCGAACCATTAGCTGGTGCTCGAGCGAAACGGTCAAAACAAACTGATAGTAATTACGGGTAACTAATAATATTATTGGCAATTTATAGAAAGAAAAAATTTTGCAATGATATAAACAAATGAAGTGTAGAGAAGTGAGATAAAACTTATCATGCCATGCTCGCTCTGCTACGTTGCTCAACTACGGCGTCAACTCCATGGAGGGCCACATATTCGGCATCCTTTAGAAGCAGATTGACGTAGTGCTCACAGTATTGTGAAATCCTCATCTGCCATAATTGAATAACAAGAGGAAAAAGATTGGTGCAAGAATGATTAAACCTCTGAGGTATGGATATGGCTCCTCCCGATGCAATGAGCATCCCTCTCTTCTTCGGTATAAAAGAATTCCGCACAAGTTTTGCATTTATATTTCCTGAAAATAGCAGACATGGAAAAAGATGACCTTGCGACTAGAAGCTTAAAAACTGAGAGCATTATCGATGTGGTTTATTGTAGCAATGATAATCGCCTGGCAATAAACAAAATAACCACGGAGCCAGGTAGCCACCATTGAGCTTAAAGGCACAGGTCACGATAATTTTAGGTTATCTAGTTTCAACGAATAAGACGAATAAACTATTTGACAGTCCAGAACAGTGCAAAAGTGGCGAAGGTAACGCGAAATTTGGCCTATTAAAAGGAATATAAGGCTTCAAAAAAAGTGGTGGTAATCTCGAATGCCCGTGGCAAGCCGCATTGGTTACGTAGCGGTTACCATATTCCTGCACTGGGAATTTAAGACTTTCCCTTCATAGCGCGCGAGTGCGTTCGATTGCTCGAACAGGTGCGGCGAAGCCACGCTATTTTCGGGAAGAAGTACCCATACCACACCAAGGGAAACGTGCGTGCGTTGAATAACTTCGTCGGCAAGGCTGCGGCTTCTTGACATAATGAACTCTGGAAGCGCTCGAACAACGCCACCATACACACGGCGCATGTGGCGATTTCCATCCGGACTGCAGTTGAGATGGGCCAAACGAGTGCTGCAGTTGCCTAGTCCATAGCTTTAGCATGGACCCTTTCGCAAAATCCTTTCTATAGCAGTAAAGTCCCTTTGAGATTGAGGATTCACTACATAAGCCAACAATTTACTTGCCAAACGTTTGAAATAAGAAGAAATCTAATGTGTTTCGATCCTAATAAACGCGATCTTTCTGCAAAGTGACTGTTTGACTCCTCCCTACTTGCTTTTTATAAGTTCCCAGACATGATGTTATAACGCATCTCGTCCGCGGACCCTGCCGCAGCAGGTCCGCCCTTCACGCGAGACGGCTTCGTCATTGCCGCGCGTGAATCGCAACACATCTCACCCACAGCTGGCTACAGTAAGCTGCCTGCATGCAAAATGTGCGTCTCAGTGTTGATGGTGCAACCTCCACAACCACAAGAACGCCGTGAGAATTCGTCCGCCTGGAGTCTGTACGTCGGCTGAGCTAGTTCTGGAACCCTATTTGTGCCGTTTTCCTGACACCGACAGCGCACCTTGTGCGATCCTTGAGGGTCACAGATCCTTTCTTCTCTTCAGGGAAAAATTTTGAGATTATTTCATTGTGAATTGTGCCTTTAATTTTCTCAATCAACATCAACACACTCTTCATCTTCAGTGGACTGTGCCAAACTTCGGACCTCACCGATAAGATAGATGCCTGCAAACGTGCTCAGCTAAGTGATACTTGGACGGACTGCTCGCATCGCAGAGAAGACACTTTATCGACTGTCTGAAAAAAGAAATCAGTTTATAAACGAAACATTAGACACTTCTGGAACAGAAGAATCTTTCTTCATTATAAAGGTGGGAAACGCGACGTAATCATAATTGTACCGAAAGAATTATGAAGAAAAGCTGAGAATAACACGACAAGTTTGTCGCATGACAGCCAAGTGAAGGGTAAAATGAAATCGGCTTACTGGCTTTCCATATTCCCTGCTCCACTCGGATTTCAGTACTCAACCCTTCGGAACTGTAGGAGAACGTTCACGCCGACGGAAGAGCAGTTTGAAATGCCTGAGTTCGTCAATTGTCGAAACTAAGGGAGTCAAACATAGCAGTGCTCATCTTCTTCATCGCGCGCAAGATGAAGAGTCCTTCTACATCAACCAACTCGGGATACTTAAAGGCACCGTTCACCATAATTTTGAGTAATCCAGGTTATGATGAAAAATGGAAGACAAGATCGAAACTATGCGACTGAGGTAAAGGAACTGCGTGCATCGGTGATTCCAAAGTGAAAAAAAGGCTTCGAAAAAACATTAAAAAGGGGGGGGGGGCTGGACGAGAATGAAAATAGAAAAATGAAGAAGAGTGGGGCGTTCGGACGAGCAAAACAGTGTGTTTCACTGCGTGCGTTTGAGTCCTGGTGCGAAGAACAGACAATGGTAAGCAAAATCCATTCACTTATAAGCATAAATAAACAAAAAACCCTAGTAACAGCAAAAGTGGCTCACCTTTTCCAGCCTCTAGGAGTAGGAAATTGAATAAGGGATCGCGGCAGCACAAAGGAAAACAGAGGAAAGAAGAATGGGAGAAAACATCGCCTCATCACTTGGCGATTAGCTGATTGTGCGTGGGTCCTAGAGCGAATAATAGCAATCTGCATTGTCTCGACACTCGTCTAACGTGACACCGATCGAGGGGTGGGAACGCGATCTACGGCAACAGCGGGGCTGCCACTGTGCCCTGGACGTCGAGATTGGGGGAGTGAGAGGGTCCCTTCTACAACCCATGGGGGCCGCTGAGTATTAATATGGTAAGAACTCAATAACTTTCTTATCGTGAACAGTGCCTTTGAAGGCACCGTTTACGATAAATTCAGGGTACCCTTTTTGACGGGAATCGATAAAACTACTCTAGAATAAAGCGATAACAACGAAAAAAGCGCAAAAAACGATGAACAAAAAGAAATAGAAAGGGTCAAAAAAGAGCTGGAAAGGGGGGTTGGACGAGTTTCACATTGGAAGAAGGGCTGTTAAGGGAGTGTTCGGGCGAGTGCACGCAGACCCGACAATGTCTGCAATAGCAGACAACACACCTAATTTGCCCGACAATCTGACTGGCAGACTCTGGCAATTTGCCAACCAGCTTATCGATTTCTCACCAACTTCGCTCCAATGCGAAAGTGGTGAACGGCAATTAGATTTCGTAGTCAGCCTAGCGAGGGGCGGAAGGCGACTGCGGCCCCCATATTGCGCCCTATCCAGACCGTTTCCGACCTCATTCCTGCACAAATGGTATCAGAGGGGGCGCAGAATCCAAACCATGTGCAAATCTCTGAAATCATTTTTTCGTGAACAGTGCCTTTAAGAATTGAGTATGCCACGACATGTTGTAGAAATAAGGAACCCCTTGTAGAGACGAAGAATCTCAGAATTGAAGTGAAGAACTTGTCTAACGTCTACCTAAGCTAAGATGTTGAAGATGAGCTGCTGAGTGAAGTGGACGACAGTTTTAAAGCGAGAATTTCGAAGAGATAACTTACAAGTGGCGGTGTCTAAATGTCGAAAATGGACTATTTAAAGAATAACTCCTAACATCTGTGATATCTCTTGATCCACTAACTATTTTGTTTAGACTTGCAAACCTTTGGAAAATTTAGTTTCCAGTAAGGCAACAACACCAGCGACGATGGTAGTACAGAGTTTGGAGGTATCTGAAGCCTCAACAACAAAACGAAGATCTGAAAGGAATCAAAAAATACGCTCAGTATATATCATCGCCTGCGTATTCCCCCACGACCTCATCTGGCGAGGGCGGACCACCTGGGCGCTTGGGGACAAGCCCACCGCTCTTCGATATAACCTTGCTCGTAATAAGCTCGTGCTCTGAATAATTATCCTCCGATTTGCTCTTGTCTATCTTTCACTACTACTATAAGTAAACTGAACCACCGGGAGGTGCTTCTATTATAAAAGGGTCCACCAAAATCCTAGTCTCAGCGCCCGCAACAGTATAGAACACAAAATGGCTACACTAAGCACACAGAGGATGCATTCATACTAGGAGCCGTGGACGGCACCTAACACCCGCGGCACCCCAGGGCTGTCTCCGGCACCACCCATGTGCCGTCCACGGCACCTAACATGAATGCGCCACTCCACCGACTGATCGACCGATCCTGGCCACATGTTGACTGCGCAGGACAGACTGCGTTAAGGGCTGTGTGATCCATCGGTAGCAGCCGGAACCCCGTCGGTGGGTCGGTCGGTGGAAACAATGCACGCCGGTGGAGTCTGACTGCATCCAGAAAGTGGTGAGAGATGCAACGGAAAGTGGTTGGTTGAGGGCAGAAGTTCGTCCCAGACATGGAGATGAAAACGTCGTTGCCGTATGCTAGCAAGGCATCTCGCCGTCTCCTCGTTGTATCATCTTGCTCGCCGCTCCGCTCTGAAATTCTTTGGTGATTCATCTGAAAACATCTCATCGACGTGCTGGCGCGGCGCGGCCTACACTCGGACCGATGCACGAAGCCTTCCATCTTTCCGGGGACGAGCTGGTTAACTGGTACCAGGCTTGTCTGGAGGATAAAAGAACTGAGTTATACACAAGCTGGCTACCGCAATTTATTATACAAGACTCATACGCATCCAAACCACTACGATTCTGAGTGGTGGGCGCATCACAAGAGGGATTGGTTAGCTTCTAGATTTCCAACTTTCGAGCTCTTGACTTGGGATATGTCATTATCTTCGAACTCCATCTTACCGCTTTGATCTTGACTTCGCTTAAGCTTATTGCAATAATGGGATAGCGACTTTTTCGTACATTCACTGTACTCCTTTCTTGATTTTACGCGATTTAGTGGTCTTTTCGCCGAGGTCGCAAATTTTTGATAAATTCTGCTTTATTACCTTCTTTAAGACGTTACACAGCTCCAACGGTATTTTCTGCCATCTTCATTTTTCTCATTCTCCTCTCTAAACACTCCCCCCCCCAACCTTTCTTTTCACGAAAACAACTTCTATGTACGGCAAATTGAAGCTTCGGTATCGACACGACCGAGTTCAGCTGGGTGCGCCTCGTTGCGCGCGTCCGTCGAAACTAGGTCACTTCGCAGCCGTCGCATGCGGCAGGTCAGCCCGCGATACTTGACAGACGTCGCAGTTGTCAGTGGAGCATACGAATTGCGCACGGTTCACGGCAGTCAGTCAATGAGAAGATAACACGGACAAATGCAAATAATTCGCTCCACTGACACTCGGGAATACTGTAATGTCATCTCGATACCTCAGTGGTGTGCGCCTCGCGCGAAGTGGGCGGGGTGACCTACCTTCGACGGACAGGCGCAACGGACGTTCGCCAATTCAGGGGTCTGGGAACTTCTCCCTAAAGACGGCGTCGCGCACGCCGCACCCGCCGCACATAGCAGAAAGGCGATGGCTGATTGGAGCGCGCAATTTGTGAGGTAGGGAGTCCTTTAATTATTTGAATTGGCTGACCGCCCCCTTCAATTTCAATGCAGTCTTGATCGTCGCTTACATAGGACGAGTCATTCTAATTAATCAAGTCTAATAAACATAAAAATGAAAAAGAAATAGAGAAAAAACGATCAAATCCAATAAAAAAGAAGGGCAATTAACGAAAAATTTCGCGTCCTATCGATTGGCGGGGAGACGGGGGGAGTACGGTAGTTGCAGTGAAATTTGCCGCATGCCGCAAGGGAGAATGCCGCAATCGGGGAGAAGTTCCGTTACCCCCAATTCAGCTAGTCTTCTTTACGTGGGGGACGGAACATTCACTCAGAACTGGATGCACGCGGCAAACCGCGCGGCGAAATTCGTGCTGTCTAAAACGGCTTTGGCGCCTAGCATTGGAACACAAATTTGAAGTGTGACAGTTAAACAGCATCAGCTGGTCCTACTTATCCAATCTACTTGAAACCCGTGCCCCAATGATAGGTGCCAAAGCCGTTTTAATCACCACGAATTTCGCCGCGCGGTTTGCCGCGTCCATCCAAGTCTGGGTGAATGTACCCATACCCATTTTACGTACTGTTCAAGCTTACATCTTGTGATTTTCCCGTGAATGCATAAAGGACAATCATCTTGACGTCATTGAATTTACGGGCGCCGAGCGATCTGTTGTCGGCAATGCGCCTATAGCCGAAGGTTCGTCGTTTCACTTCCGCTTTGCAAACATTATGGTTTTACTGGGGTGGTGTTCCATGTTATCCTCGATAAAGGCTCGATAAACGAGAGGTCGAGGCTCCAAACCCCTTTCAATGGCCTTATAAGTATGGCCTAATATATTCGTATAACGACTGTCCAGTATTGCGTTTGTTCTAAGGTAAAGATTCCTTCATGAAGCTTGAGCCGTGTGCTTTCCGGAAAAGCATGGAGGCGAATCTCTCATTCCCATATACGAGTCATGTCGCAAACAGATTTCAAAGGGTAAAAAAACGATGTTCAGAAAAAGCAGCCCCTTCGCCTTCGATAACTACGACAAAACCTATGTTTTGAATTTCAACCCGCTGCCGGGGGTGCTTTGTATTATAGTTCCGAACATGAGTCAGCATTAACATTAACATTAACAACACTACTACGATTTCAATAACCTGAAAAAAATTGCTGAGGTTTTGTGTGAAGGTTAAGTCATTATCCTGACCAAGGATATGATCCTTCATTGCCAGTTGGTGCTGAAAATTTCTACTACTTCTTCGTTGAAAACTTGCATATTCGTTGCCAAATGCTTCTAGTCCTATCACCTTATGTATTTCTATGCATGTTAACGTTTATATGTTAGTATGTGACTCTGAGAGCTGTGAGGTTAGCTTTAATAGTGCAAATCATCAGCGCTATCTTTATACAGTGGACAAATACCTTCAGTGGTTTAGTAAGGGACCGGCCAGGTCTTGGGATACTACATTTGGATTTGCAGTCTGAAAGATGGTATGATGAAAGGCAAAAAGCAATAAATCCTCTGATGAGAGGGTGTCAACAATTTTTGAATTTGATAGAAGATACTAGAAGATAGTAGATACTTGTGCCGAGAAAAGTTAGGAAATGTACTGTGTCAACTCCATGAATAGCCACATACTCGGCATCCTCCAGAAGCAGATTGACGTAGTGCTCACAACAAAAATGAACAAACCTCGGAGGTGTGGATATGGTCTCTCTCAATGCAATGGGCATCTCTCTTCTTCGGTATAAAAGAATTCCGCACAAGTTTTGCATTTATATTTTCTGAAAATAGTATTTATGGTAGACAGTTTTTTACTGGAAGCTTACAAACACAAGAGGACTATCGATATGATCTACTTTGTACTGCCATCCTGGCAACAGATGAACGGTCAACGGAACCAGATAACGGCCAGTTCGGAAGAATGGTCTTTCATTTAGCTTGTAAGCATAGCTCACGATAATTTTGAGGTCTCTAGTTTTAGACGATGAATGAACATGATAGTTCAGAATAATACAAAAGTACGAAGAAAGTGCGACAATTGATCTGTTCAGGGAAACATGAAGCTTCAAAAAGTAGTAAAATCAGGGGTTCGACGAGGACGTGTCCACAAAAATTGAATGGAACAGGTATTTGGACGAGCTTCCCGAGTGTGTGCGCCATTGCGGACAGCTGGCTCCAGTAAGCTGCGTGCAAGGTGTGCTACTTATGAGAATGGTGCAACCTCTACAGCATGTGCAATGCCGTGAAAACTCGTCCGTCTTTTGGTGTGCGATAGCTTAGCCTGCTTAATACGCCCCATCTAGGAAAAAAGTCATACCCTGCTCTTTATCACTTTCACTACCGTAACCCATGCTCTCAGCTCTTGATGACATTTCTCTCATACACATATATGTAAGGTGTTGAGTCAATAATTCAAAACAAGTAATCTCGAAAAATTCGCAACTTCGCGCCTCACTGCCTATTTTTGGCTACAGCCTTATCACCTTTTTCAGTGCTGGTAAGTTAGTATGTCTGCAAACTACTGGAAACTGGAGCAAGTGGGGTCACGGTCGGATGAGGACTAGGTAGCAAGGTGCGTGGAAAGCGCAAGTACAGGTCAAGTAGTGGCTCCAACCGCGTTCAATACCAAAATTCTGCCCTTAAATTTGGAGCTTGTGATGACATTTCGAAAGGCGAAGTGAGGCAGAAATCAGTGCTTAGCGGCAAATAGAAGCATCTTCATTCTGCTCTATCGACGAGATAAGGCTCGTTTTGAACCTGAGTTTTCGGCTAGAAATTGTCAGAGCCATCGACGCTGAAAAAAGTCTTGGAAGGTCGGTCAGCAATATGATTGAAAATTTGAACAAATCAATTTTCTCTAAGAAGGCCATCTATTTATCATTCAAAAGATATTGTTTTAAAGAACTGAAGGTGGTGAGGTTGGAACATATGAACTACATATATTCGCCCAGTCCAACGAAGCCTTCGTTTCCTCCTGGCTACGTCGATTGGCACTAAACTCATCTTTGAGGATAAAAACACTACACTGCTTATCGACTGACTACCGCAAGTCATTGTTTATAGTATTTATGTACGCATTCAAAATGCCATTAAGATTCTGAATGGCTGCTTTCATAGTCCACGATTTGGTCCGCGATCGGTCGCTCGACCAGTCGCGCGACCGGTCGCGGGCCCAATTGTGGACTGTGAAAGCAGCTATTGAAGATCGGAAGTGGAGCGCATCAATGAAACATGATTCTTCAACGCCGAGGATTCGAATTTTATTCTTTATTTTAACGCCACTCCCTAATGTTCGCAGCCCCATAGCAAAAAAAGTATTTGCTATGAATCAATCCAATCAGCCAGCAAGCTGCTGCACATCACCGATTGCAGTTTGGAATTGTCTATCGTTGCAATCGTTACTTTTTAGATTTAGACGAAATCTTCTTCCGAATATGAGTATTTGACGAAAAATTGCCTTCCCAATTTTCAAGGCTCCGTCCTGTATAATTGATGATTGTGTGTAATGATAATGTAGTCGAAGATACACATGCGTGTTTATCGGAATTCTGCACAAAATCATGGAAAAAAACCAAAAAATACGTACTTTCATGTGATTTTCATTCGAGGCATTTAATTTATTTTAATTTGTGGCAACAAGGTAGGTCAGAAGTTCAAGGCACAGTTCACGATAATTCAAGGGGCGGGAAAGCCCCGCTTAGCCGGGTGTCGAGATAAAACAGATTGCAACTATTCGTTCACACATTCAGCTGATCGCCGAGTGGTGAGGCGATGTTTTTCATCTTTTTTCTTCTGTTATTCTTTTTGCTGCCGCGAAAAAGGTGAGCTACTTTTGCAGTACTAGGGTTTATTGTTTACTTATGCTTATGAAAGAATGAATTTTTGCTCGCCGTAGTCTGTTATTCGCATCAGAACCCACACGTACGCAGTGAGCCACGTTGTATAGCTCGTCCAAACGTCCCACTCTTCTTCATTTTTCTGGTCTCATTCTCGTCCAGCCCTTTCTAACGGTTTTTCGAAGCCTTTTTTTCACTTTGGAAACACCGATTCACGCAGTTTCTTCACCTTCTCGCGCTCTCGTCTTGTCTTCCATTTTTCACCATAATCTGGATTACCCAAAATTGTCGTGAACTGTGCCTTTTAAACAGTTTTATTTTCTTCAGTTTTTGGAAGTCGTCATCTACTAGGTTTATACACCCGCTTGACTGCAAATATAATTCAAGAAGGAATATCGTTGATAGCTTTGAAAATTAAGTTCACCTCGTAGATTTAATTGTAGGTGTACACATGGATGCGTCGTCTGAAACATGGTCTTTATCTTATGGGTGTGGTGCGTTAGTAACGAAATGGTCGCGCGCGAAGCAATGTAGCAGGATGCAGCAGTAGGTAAGAAATACAAGAACAAAAAAGCTAAGAGTAGAATTATGCCTAAAATAATGATCGTATATCGATTGAGCTGTATGAAGAACGCTAGAGCTGTAATAGCGGCGAATGAGTGGTCCGCGACAGCCGCGTGCGGCAAATCGATTACCCAAAATCGTTCCTAACGCCCGTCTCCCTTATCTTATGCGTCGAGCAGTAGTGGAATAGCCAGAGTGTGACGAGCGCTGACGTATACGTCTGATCGTCGACTAATCCATACTTCCGGACACTTCTATCAAATTAACTCGCTAGAAACATCTCCGAGTAGGAAGTGAAAAAGAAGAGCTTGATGAAATCCACTAGAGCTTGTAAAAAACAAGTTCGTACCCAAGCCTCCTCTGATTTTTTTTTCTTGAACCAAAGTGAAGCAAGCAACTTTGTAAGACTGTTTTCATGAAGCATGGCACCGCACAGCTCTACACAACGCAGAAAGTATAGAGTGAAGCAAAGGTAACTCCCTTCTTTTTCCAAATGTTTAAAAGATTCCTCGTTCAGAAGATGTGTCATATATTCGTAGGTGATCATCTGTGGCAGACCTAGGGGCGTGGTTTAAGTCAATTATTCCAATATTGGGGGTTAGCACAATTCTGGGCAAGGTAGACGAGCAAAGGAGAAAAACCCAATCGACAAAAGTTACCCGACAGAACGGACATCTCATCTAAATTCTGATTTTTCATGGGGAAGATCCGTGAAAAGTGAGGTACCGTGTGGGCAGTTACGGCCACTTATAGACTTTACGCTGTGGGGATTTATTCAAAACCATTCTTTTGGATTTTTTTACAGGAGACCCCATGTAGTTCGTTGCCTTTTGGCTGTTAAAATCACAGGCACGAGATTTTGTAAGACAATCCAATTGTTACCGTGACCTTTCGGTGGAATTCAACCGACATGAAAATTCACAGACAACATATGTCATCCTATTGCATAACCTTATTTTAAAACACAAATCCTCAATCCGTCACAAGTACGATGCATGGAAAAAGAGCTTTGGGCAAGGA